>JACONP010000029.1:600000-955000 GCA_016624345.1 Platycodon grandiflorus | reverse complement strand
TTCGTCGTCCGCCAAAGGGCAAGCCAGCACGCAATGCCGACGGCTTGCCGCGCGAGGCGACTACCGCCCGGGTTGTTACCCCCTGTGCCTCGCCCACCAAGCACGCCGCGCCACACGCCGTCGCACGCCCAACTTTACCCATCGACGTCCGAGCCCTTTCGTCGTCCGCCAAAGGGCAAGCCAAAGCACGCAACAGCCGACGGGCTTGCCGCGCGAGTGCACTACCGCCCGGGTTGTTACCCCCTGTGCCTCGCCCACCAAGCACGCCGCGCCACACGCCGTCGCACGCCCCAACTTTACCCATCGACGCCCGAGCCCGAAGCCCGTCGCCCAAAGGGCAAGCCAAAGCACGCAACAACGACGAGCTTGCCGCGCGAGGCGACTACCGCCCGGGTTGTTACCCCCGTGCCTCGCCCACCAAGCACGCCGCGCCACACGCCGTCGCACGCCCCAACTTTACCCATCGACGTCCGAGCCCCTTTGTCGTCAATATCCGGCAAGGAAAACGCACAACAATGACGGGCTTGCCGCGCGAGGTAGGCTACCGCCCGGGTTGTTACCCCCTGTGCCTCGCCCACCAAGCACGCCGCGCACACGCCGCCGCACGCCCGCCCGCAATGCAACGAGCAAGCAAGAAAGCAAGCAAGCACGCCCGCACGCCCGCAAAGAAGGCAGCCAAACGCACGCAAAGGGCTTGTCGTGCTTGCGAGGCTACAACCCAAGCTCCCGCAAGGGCTTCGCCAACCAAGCACGCCAAGCCGCACCCCACCGCACGCCCACCCCGCCCGCAACGCAAGGCAAGCAAGCACGCACGCATGCCACCCGCCGCCCACCGAGGCCCCCGCCCGTGTGCCCACGGCAAGCCAAGCGCACGACGACGACGGGCTTGTCGTGCGAGGAAGACTACCGCCCAAGCTTACGCCTAGGCCTCGCCCACCAAGCACAACGCGCCACACGCCACCCCACGCCCGCAAGCCGTGCACGAGCAATGTAACCCTTGTGTCTCCATGTTTAGGAAGTAAATTTTATGGGAATCATGTTGTATATGTTAAAAGCATGTTTAGTTACTAAATGTGAACTTGGTTTTAGACTTTACGGAGTCCGATATTGGTAATGAACTTATGATTATTGTTAGATGAATTGGTTCGTTGATATTGAACATGATGAAATGGTTGGTTCTTTAGCTTGAAAACGTGATGAATTGGTTCGTTGTATACATGATTAAAAGGAACTAATTCATGGGGTCGTAGTATCATCGACGTTTTACGAGGGCGGAGAGCTAGTGAAACGTAGTAGTTGAGTTACGATCTGGCCTACTCCCCCGCTATTGGCCATAGTGGGGCTTGGCGCATCTCTTGCTAGCTGAGATGTGACTGGACCGATTGACTTTCTAGGTTGTAAAGGACTGGGCTCATGAAGGTCCAGTGCACGCGCTTTATTGATAAAAGAGACCTGGGTACCATCACAGGATTTGATGGGGGGTAATAAGGGTGGGTGGGTCATGGTCAGAGGTGTACCTCGACCCCGTATTCTCATATATGTGATAAAAGGTAAAAGAATATTATTATGATGAGTTATAAAGTGTTATATATTCTATATGCCATGCTGCATACATTGATATGCTTAGTCATTGCATTGTTAAAGATTAGTTCTTTCTTCATGTTATATGTTGCCATGGCATGAAGTTGCATGAGTAATAACTTGCTGGGTCTTTAGCTCGTAGGAACACGAACGGTAGCGAGCAGTGAGGTCGATGAGGTGTTCATGTGGATTTGGGTAGATACTCTCTTTTGCTAACCTTAATGTATTTTAGTGAAGACGAGATGTAGATTTACTTAAACTCTCTTTTGGGTTATAACTAATGGGTGTCCCGACACATGGTGTTGGGGTGTACTAGACTTGCTAACTTGGTGATGTAATTATGTGATGTGATGGTTAGGGCCGTATAGCTGTTCTTGATGTGATTACAATTCCGAGCGTGGTAGCTCGATGGTTATTTGATCTTTGGGCTCGAGTTAAGAGTTAAATCGTGATGTTTGAGTTTATAATGTTAGTTGCGTAACCTTCTGTTGGTAAGAAGGCTTTAGTTCGGGGCTCCACATACGGGCTTGGATTTGGGTATGACATCGCCCACCGAGCACAACGCGCCACAACGCACCCCACGCCCCCGCACACCGTGCACATGTCAAGCCTAACTTGCGAGGGGCCTATAAAGCTAGCTGGGTGGAATCAACTAGCATGCTGTGCCGCCCGCCACCATAGTCTCGACCTTATTTCCTAATGAAAAGCCAAACGTGTAACAAATGGGATTGTCATGCTAAGAAACTACCATCCAAGTTTACACCCAAGTAGAATCATGCACGCCCCGCTTGTTGACGTCTAAGCCCGTGTTCACTAACGACATACACACGTGATCACACGCCTCGCCTTGCTCGCTGACACTGAAGCTAGTACTTTAAGGTGGTGAACACCCACCCCCTATAGAAGCTATATGGGTCAAAACCCCAATAGCAAGATCAAATCCATACATCAGTCGTGAAGTGACCACCCACCATCCCGGATTGAATGGGGTTCGATTGGAATAAACGACACACGTCTAAAGCGCACCCCTAACAAAACATTTTTAATACATTTCAACATTTAGATGCCAAAAAGAGCTCCTTTTTGCAATTTCCTAGGGCAAAACCGCCTCCGGCAGTTTCCACGCTCTAGATCTCGGAAAAACACATGATTTCAAAAAAAAAATCACCCAAATCGGACAACCGAGCGCAAAGTTACGACAAGTTAAAGTTTCAGACAAAACTTCATGCTTCTTAAACTATATTTTTACATCTTTAAAGCCACTACTAATCTCGGGGTTTGTTTCCATACTATGGATCTCACAAAAACGCACGAATTAAAAAAAAAATCATCTCAATCTGACATATGTACAGTAAATTACGACCTCAACAAATTTCTTTTTGATTCTACAGACTTAGTGGGTAAAAGTCTTCACTTTTTGAAGTCCATTTTCACCTTTCCAAAACAACTATAGATCTCTCCAATGGTGCCCATACTCTATATCTCGTAAAAACGCACGATTTAAAAAAAAAATCACCTCAATTTGACAACTCTACGGTAAATTACGACCTCAACAAATTTCTTTCCGATTCTATAAACTTCATATAGGTAAGTCACGACCTCAACAAATTTCAGTCCGATTCTCGAAACCATTGTTACTACCGACTAAGAACAGTTATCTACCCTAAATAACTGGCCGTTAGTGGTTTGTGATAACTTTGTTAACAGCGTTTCTGCCCTACCGTTAAATTAACGGGCTCCAATTTTCGGCACTACAGTAATTTAATTCATCGCGCTAACATATTTTCCCCATTTTCCCGCCAACACAATTTTAGGGTTTTAACTTTTAACCACGCTATCTCTCACTCTCACTCTCACTCCCACTCTCACTCTCTCTCCCTCCAATCGCGAACGAAACCACGAGTGAATCTGAAGACAGACTACTCTATGTGAGATTTCAATCCATCTCTCAGCAAATTGACGTGTTTAGTGTTCGCACGAATTGAAATTTATGAATGTGTGAATTCAATTTCATTAGTCTTCTTTTTTCCTCAGTTTTAGTAATTAAAATTGAAGTTTTATTTTTGTATTGTAGAATAGAATAGTAGTTGGGGTTAAATCTGTGGAAACACAGTTGTCTTGTTTGCATAATTTGTTAAACCTTGCGTCTCTTTTTATGTAGTGTTCACCTATATGGTACAAGTTGATTATATATTCTGGGCAACTGCTTCATTTTGCGAATCGATGTAGTTATGAAACTTGTGGGAAGAGCAAAAGTAAGTGTTTTAATTTGAACTTTTGCTTTTACCCATTTGAATTTATACTGAAGTTGTGCATAATTGATGCTTTAATTGAATCACAACATCTAAATAGTTTTAGTGTCAATTTGGGTATTTGGGAGTGATTATTGCCTGTACATGTTAGATTTTATGGTAAACTGGAATTTTTGCTTGTATTAATCCACCTTATGCATCTGATTCTACAAGATATTCTTTGCCATTTTTACTCGTTTTAAAATTTATACTTTTCTTGATGAACCTCCCTTCGGTTGGTCTCTCATCCCTCCACATTGGTTAGTCTCTCTCTCTCTCTCTCTCTCTCTCTCTCTCTCATTGCAGCACACACAAACAAGGCATACAAAGTGAGACTAATCGACTCTCCTCTTGCAGGCTTAGATACTCTGTGAGTGGATCTCTTTCTGTCAGTGGTACGTCAAAAAATTACGAAGTGATTTTGTTCATTTGCTTTACTATGTCTCAGTCTCTTTATAAGTGAATTTTTGTACAAGTTTTGCATGCAGGTTCATGATTTAGAATTTAAAATATAGCTTATAATTTTGCCCGGAACTTGTTTTCAGTCGAAACCAAAAGGTGTAATTAGGAGTCTTTTCATTCTAGGGTTTTTTGGATTTGGAACTAGAATTTTAATTGGATTTCTATTTACTCTTTGAGTATGGGAACAAGAGAGAGGTTAGGAATGAGACATTGAGTGCCTTTTTTCCATTTATGCTCCCCATTGCTTTGCATAGTAGTCTTGAAGTAAATTTTAGTGTTAACCGTATTTTTGGTTAATATGTACTGCTACTACGGATTTGACTCCTAATGCCAAATTTCTTCGTGAATTACTAACTGCCAAGAAGGTAATGATCACTTCCATTTGACAACAGGCAAATGATTTGTCAAGCACCCATTGCAATGATCTAGTTTACCTGTTCGATAGAAGAATCTCTCTATAGACCTTTGCAGTTCTTGAAAAGGAATCTTAATTCCACGTTGAGCATATCTTTTCAACTCTCATTGTTTTGCATGTCAACTATGAAATAAATGCTTTGTATCATAACATGAAATAACAACTATGAAATTTTGCTTCCTCTACTGCAAAGTAGTGATAAAATGAAAACTTGGAGTTTTTGAAGCCCCCCCACCCCCAAAGATAGAACAAAAAAGAAAGAAAGTGAACCATGGTTTGTACTTTGATTGATTCTTTGCATGTCAAAATTAACTTCCATTGCATGAATCTTCATATACTCCCATTTGATTATCCCCTTTGATTAAACTTGGAAACAATGTAGCACGTTTGGAGCTGTCGCTCCATACAGAAAATGCTCCCTCGAGCAGGCCATCGTTCTAGTCAGCTCCAACCCATGTTCCGTTCTGTGCCATCATTTATCTGATTTGTTTCTTCTTTGAGCAGATTCTTAGCTATAAAACAGAGATCAAGATCTTAATAAGCTGAAATGAAATTGATGAATCGTTTTCCTAATCGGCTTATTTCAGTTGCTATTAGAGCCTTCACTTGTTGTGAGAAAGTGTAAGCCTGGACTACGCAAGTGCAAAAGAAAAAAAACAATTACCGGTTGGCCACCAATTAGGAGTTTATGTTTAGTGCTATAAATTCTAAAATGTTTAATCTGGTGCGAACTCAAGTGTTAGTTACATCAAATATTTCTAATCAATTTTAGTTTCTTTTGAAAAAGATACGGTTGATTTGGGAATTGGGGCTAACGATTGAATCTTTTTGTTTTATTGAAGTAAATTGAAACATGTTTATACTTGTTGGTTTAAGTTTTTGGTTTCAAGATATATTTTAAATTATTTCTTTAATTGTCATCTTGTTCGCCTTTAAAATGTACCTCTCGTCCGACTCTCGCCTTCAAAATGTACCTCTCGTCTCGTCCGACTCTCGCCTTCAAAATGTACCTCTCATCCGACTCTTGCCTTCAAAATGTACCTCTCGCCCACCTTGTGCCTTTCAGCTTTAATAACTATGATTGCGTCGGACGTGGCACAACCCCTACTGGTAGTAAGGCTAAACGTACTTAAGCCACCATTCTCATTATCATGAAAAGAAATAATATAGGTACTTCGTGCAGGTAGAACCTCAGATTTGCTAGGACGAGAGGGGTTGCTGCCATTTCAGCTGTAAAATGCCAGACTGTCTCTTGTTAAGGTATGTAATCTGTATGGTTTTTTTCTTTTTCCTTGTGAATATTGTAATAGAGTAGTATTATTATGCACTGTATGATTACACCAATGATCCTACTGTTGGTTTAATAATCCCATAAGCCGTCGTTCACTTACCCCAGGATTTCGATGTTTATCCTGTCGATTTGGATTGCTTGCATCTATTAGAAGTTTCCTGAAATGTTTTTGTCAGAAATGTATGATTAAAGGGACTAATGGAGGAAACATTTGAAGTCTTGTTTTACCTAGGATGAGTGGTGTTTGGGGATGTTAGGAAATGAGAAATTTGGACATCCTTTGAGGGAAGTAGCAGGAATCTGCTAGAGAGCTACATGTATGAATATGGGTATGAGTTTTTATACTCTACTAACCTTAGTCGTCGTACCAATTACTTGGGGTGGGTCAGCTACTATTCCTTTTACGTCACTTGGGTTTGTCCAAAGTGATGGAGGACAAGATACGGAGACCTGCCCTACGAGCCAAAAGAAAAAGGGAAAAGAAAGAAGAAGGAGAAGAACCCTTACCCTCGTAAGGGATCAGCTATGCCTGAAGGCCTCAATGACAAAAGCCTCAACCCAAATATTATTAATCAACAATCAACTCTATTCAGATGATGGGGGATTACATTGATATTTATAAGATAAAAGTAAATCCTTAACCTACTAGGACTAGGGCTAATTAATTGAAAATAAAATCCGAATTCTTCTAGGAATAAAAATACTAAAGGACTAATAGTATAATTAAACTAAGAGAACTCTATTACTAATCCCAAATGGACTAGGATAAGTTAAATACTAACGGTCCCAACTAAACTACTCGATACGTTACATTTTATCCCTAAATAATAAAACAATGTAACCCAATACCCAATAATAACTGAAGTCCAACTCCATTCAGTCCTTGTTTGTGCCCTGCATCACAAGGTCATGGATGCAACATTACAACATGACAACGAAGATGCAAATGCAAGATAACAGATTGCAACAAAGATGTCGACACAGATGCGTTGAATTTGTTGAAAAACTTGGAAATCTATCTTTCTGCACGTGATATGTTGCACTCTATAGATTTATCATGCACAGTATTTCCTGATTCCTCTGTCATGTTTGGATGAAGGATCTCGTTTGACCACACAGAAGCAACACTTGCTCATATGAAATTGCAACATCTGTTAATTGTAAGTTACAAGTTCCTTGACATCCAGAAAATTTCTTGAACTGATGATGGAATATATAGTTCCAGTGCCTTTTTGACGTTATCTGCTGTGTTGTGGGTATTAGTTAGTAATCAAAAAGCCAGTAATATTTCATTACCTGGTTAGTAATCAAAAAGCCAGTAATATGATTCCTCTGTCGTGTTTTGCTCCAAAATGCGGCCCTAAAATGCTAAACATGTGTACCAATGGTGAGTATTATTTATATAAAGCTCCATACGTAAAACTTTCATTGTTGACAAATATCGGATTACAAAAGCAGCTTTGTAAAAAATGATATGCCAAACGTATTTACAAGAAAAAACTAGTTTAAAAAAAGTTGCATTTAGATTAGACGGGGCCCTACTCAACACGTGCATTTCAAAAAAAGTTGTGTTTAGATAATGCTGCATCAGATCGATTGCTGTTCAAGTTAGACAATTTTTATGCATATTTAGCACAATTCACCTAGTTTTGACATTTATTTAAATCTGCTACTACGAGTAGGGGTCATTTACTTAATTGCTTTATGTACATAATACGTTGTAGAAAGACTTTGTTTTTCTTGGAAATTTTCGAGATTTTTTAATTTTAATTGATTGAGTTTGATAAAGTTTATGCATTGTATAGAATCATCTGTTCTTCTTAGAAATCTTAGATATTTTCTTTGACATTTATTTAAGCAACCCACTTTCAGTAAATAGAAAGGCAGCTCCTCCTGTCTTTAATAGTTGGTTTGCTTAAGACTGAAAGTTAAGCAACCAAAAAGCATTCAGCATGCGCCAAGGATTCAGCACACGCTAAGCGTTTCAGGAGACGAACAATTCAGCAAATGCTTGAGCAACTGCTTTAGGCAAAGGAATTCAGGCAAATGTCTAAAGATGTAAACACTTGGAATTATTCTTTACATAAAAATAAGACTTTAAGCAACAAGAGTATATATGCATGGGGTTCATATGCTTAAGTCTTAGGGGCATATGAGTTTAAGCAAATCAAGAATGTGATCAACAATATATTCTAACACCCCAATATATACCCCCTATCAGCCCTTGAAAGGGGACACTCAAAACTTGCATATGGTTACTTTCTCTCTCTCTCTCAAACACACACTTGCTTTCTTCTTTTGTAGAAGCAACCACCAAAGGAGGTTTTCCAGGCAGCAATTTGAAGTAGTTTTCTCCAGCGAAGAACACCATTTCCCAGCTCTCTACACACTCCCTTGATCTCTTCAATCATCTTCAGAAGGTAAGCCTAGAAACGTTGCATTTAATCAATCCCAGGTGTTTTATACTTTTGGTAATCAATCCTAGGCATTTTATACTTTTGGTAAAGCTTGATAAACATGATTTCTTCAATCTTCACCTGGGATGTTCCATGAAAGCATGTTAGATTAGGATTGTAATATTCATTATTCATCTTTTATCCATGATAATGTCCATGACTTGATGTCCTATAAATTCATGTTAGGATTTATGCTTCCTTTACATGATCATAATTGCTAATTTAGGACTCTTTGCACGTTTACATAATTTTCTTGCTTGATACTCTATAAGAGCATGATAGACTCGTCATTAGGTTCATGTCACCTTTGAAGGCTATGATTTACATGTTTGATTCACCTTTCCTCATCTTTGTTCTTCTTTTGGTCATATTCATAATCAAATCTAAAACACATGAAACCGACTTACAATTCTGTGTGGATGTGTTATATGTCACAGTTGATTGTCCTATGATTCAAGTGTTTTTGTCAATTTCATTTCAATTGCTTAGAATTGCATGATAGATTAGCTCTTTGCCTTTAGAACGCGTTCATAATCATACATAAAATTTGGGTTTATATGAATTTGGTTGAAATAGACAAGTGACACAACAACTAAGCATGTTAAGCATTCGTGACTGGACCCCCGAATCTAGGATCTCATTATGATTGAATTTAAGTTAATCTTTTTTACTGTTTTGGCATGAATCAAATTGACAGTGGTGACTCTTTTTCATAAAAATATCATAGTACATTATGAGGCTTTTTCAGCAAGTTCCACACATCCACATAACATGGTTCTTATTCAGCTTCTTTCTCTGGTTCTACTTCACAACAGTAAGGCTTTGTCACTTACCCATTCGAAAGGGTTAACTGATTTCCCCTTCAGGAATTGCCACCAAAGAGGCTAGTGTAGCCAAGGCATCAGTGAACCTGTTTCTTTCCCTAGGCAAATAATTGAATGACACTTTCTGTGAACTGCTGCAGGAGCTCTTCTAAGTAGGCATGATATTTTTTGAAGTTTTATTTTGAGAATTATCTCAAGAGAATGACAGCTTCTCTTTTTCCTTTGCTTTTGCTGCTTGTTTATCAATCCAGTTTTGCTCGTTCATATTTCTGTGCTTTGACTGCTTTTTGACTTCTTTCTATTGGCCGCACCTTTTGGTATCAGAGTGTGTTTCGTTTTCCTGGAAGCACTGGATGAGTACCCAGGTCGATGACCCGGAAGGTCCGTAAAAAAGAAGAAATTTAGACTGGGTTTATCCTAATCCACGTTAAAAAAATAAGTGTAATATATATTTTCCTCTCCAACAAATGCTCCAAGTCTAAAATGAATGAAGACAATTAAGACAAAACAATAATATATTAACAGCAATTGTATTTTGTGCAAGAAAGTAAATTATATGTTTACAAATTTTGCATATCTATCTTCATATGTTAATATTAAACTTTTTAGCATCATTTTAGATTTGATTTTGATATTCCAAAAAATTAAGGGTAAAATATGCAAAACTCCCATGGTAAAAGTAAACCTACATTGATACTGATAGATATTATGAAACAAAACAACAAAATAATTAGTCTATGTTATTGGTAATATGGAAGGGAACAATGCACCAAAAGAAACATACTTACCTGGATGAATATTTCTTGAAACATGAAAGCACCAAAAGTAATTGTCTTATAATAAAATAACACCAAAACATTGATTTTAATTGGGCCATCGTATGAAGAGAAACACATATTGCACCCCTAAATTGCAAGAAAGAAATTCTAAGTACATCTTGGTTACTGATGATGCCAAAATTTGCACCGTGGATCCGACTGGAAATTTGTTTGGTAGGATATCTGACAATGTATCTGTGAACAAGAATAATCAATCACTGTGCAGGGGGTGCCCTGCAAAGACCCTCCGACGTGAGAATTAGTATCAATTTTAGAGAGAAAATTACCAAAATGAGGTAAAAGTAGGGTATTAGATCGTCCCTTATAGCGTCAAAGTAGTCCACTATTTATAGCGATAGAATACTAGTTGTATTCGAACTGTGATAAGTAGTGATAAGATTTCGCCATAACTTTTGGGTGAAGAAACTGTGTTCATTAAGGATTAAAGTAGAGAGTCCATGTCGTACTAGGTTTGTACCGGTGTGTCCATAAAGAGACGGAGAGTCTCGTTTCAAGAACTGCATGGCCACCCATTTTATTGTGAGAAATTTGGGATGTTCAGTTACCTTTTTTCAAGTAATGTAAAATATTAAATTAATTTGAAAGGTAGTTCTAAAAAATATTAAAAATTGCAAATGATTCAAGATTTTTAAATGTGTATCTTGTGTAACCAAGAGATCAAGAGATCGCAACTCATCACTGCCCCTCCTCATTGGGAACTCAATGAGACGAGCTGATCAGCAAACATGCGCTCTTCCATGAACTTTCTTGTTACATAAGTGATATCAAGAAGAAAGGCCATTTTGCCAATCGTTATGAGAATGACGGCTTTTCAAATATATACTTGACTAGATCCATCCTTGACACCAATAAGATCGGGAAAGCTTGTAATAATGTTTCAGTTTTTACACCACCCAAACCAGAAATGTGAAAGTCTTCTCCAATGCTGAATAATTGAGTTCACTGCCCAACAACTTCTGGCTGACAAAATAGATGACATTTTTGACTTCTCAATCCTTTCTTTCCTAAGCGAGCATTATCCCCAGAGTTGTTCAACTTTTCCTTATGTGGCGACACCAGAATCAGAGGACTCACTATATATTCCTTGATAGTTTTGAAAACTTGTTGATACGTCTCATCCCATTGGTCCTCAGCAGCACTCTATCAATAACTTAAAATAGGTTCACTCATAGTAGTTAAGTAATTGATGAACTACCTGAGACATCCCATAAACCCTTTACTTCTTCATGAGTCCAAGGGAGAGGCATATCAACTATGTTCTTCACCTTTTGTGGGTAAACCCCAATCCCATGCTCAGTTACCATATAACCCAAAACCTTTCCATGCATAACCCCAAAAGTGCACTTGGCCGGATTCAACCCAAATATATGCAATTGTCCCTCTCCTTATGGTTATAGCACATGTAGAGGATAAAGTTGAATGATTTATATAGATTGAAGGCATAATTTTTGAAAGTGGACTCTTTAAATGGAAAATTCCAAAATAAAATAGTGGACTCTTTGCATGGCGCACGTAGGGGGCATGTAATAATGAGTTAAGAACAAGGTGTATAAGTGTATATGCTAAAAGAGTATATCCGGGGACAATGTGTGTGTGTATGCATATAGATAGTGTATTTGTATAGACTGTGTATGTATGGAGTATGGACTGTGTATGTGTGTATTTGGATAGTAAGTGGGCTTGTGAAGGTACATGGACAGTGTGTGTGTATGAGTGTGTGGATATTGTATATGTATGGACTGTGTAAATGGAATGTGTGTGTGTGTGTGTGTGTGGACTGTGTATGTATGTTTTAGAACTCTGTGTGTGTGCATGTGTACAGTGTATGTGTGTGTGTACAATGTTTCGGTCTATGCGGCCTGCTGAGACTACTGCACTTAGGGAATACCCAATAGGGGCTCGAACTGACTTAAAGATAGCGACCTAGTACGCGCCTTAACCCAAGCTGATTACGTTATGTTCATGAAAGGCAAATTTACTGGCTAAAGATTATGCATTATACGTTTTATTTTTCCGCAAAGACATGTATTACTTATGGAATTAGTTCAAACAATTTTAAGATTTAAGACGGTCCTTGACTAATTATAAACTAAATTTTTTTTCATGTGTAATTGCTGTACGAACAAATAATACTCGTGAGAGGCTTCAAGCATGTGGTGAAATTTGGTAAGCAATTAGTTACTCATATGTCAATGAATGGAGTTGGTGACTTTCAGGTTAATAACTCTACTTTTGATAAAAGCACTATAGTTGTCACGACCTGACCCGAGATCCTATGTGAAATCTCGTTCGGTTCGTGAGACGGGAACACAAAAATGCATAATTCAAAATCATTTTCGTGCAAAACCCTGTAATGCAAGTGTACGAATTTTAAAAAACAAAACAACACTTCACGGCAACAAATGAGCCGGAGAAAAACACATTAGCTAATCAACAAACCCACGAGCTATAGAGCTCGGGATAAACATATAATAATAACAGAGTGCGCAGAATGTCAAGAGTTAATAATATTTACAAGGCCTGACAATCATGTCGGCATTTACAAAAGAATATGAATAAAACATCAAGTGCGGGACATCTACCCAACTTTACATTGTTTAAATAACATGTATGCCCTCAACCTCACTAAAATAAAATATAGAGGCTCAAGGAGCACTATTCAAAAAAACAGCTGTCGAGCACACAAAACAACGCAAGATCACTGGGGGTTTCTCGCCGGTTCAGGATCTAAGGAAAACAAATAAACAATTGACGGGTTGAGTTATGAAAACTCAATAAGCTACTAATGCAACAATATGGCATGCGAGATGTGAATAGTAATAAGGATCATATATAACAACATTGTCATAGCGAGATAATTCTCAAAGCATCATAGAAGGCAAGTATCTCATAGCCATGTATCACATAGCATGCATCTCACGTAGGAGCAATATGTAAACACATATAAAAGGATACCGTCGAGGTATACCTTTGATATACAAACTTCCAACCAACCAACTAATAATACCAATGTAGAAATCGTTGATGTCGTACCCGGTCATTGATGTGCATAAAATGCAACTAGGGCAAGGTTACCCTACCGTACCAAGTAATAAAGTGTACATAAGTACGAGTATCGATCCCACAGGGAATGTACGTAATTTTCACTCCAACTAAGTACCGAAATTGAGCTAGCTAATTATATTTGAGCAAAAATAAATTGAGAATAAAAACTTAATAACTAAAAATAAAAGAAAGCAATTAATATTTACATTAACGCAAAAATGGTTTGGCAACAACAAATCAAGATAGAAGATAGGATTTTAGGATTGCAATATTTCTAGTCTCGCTCGTGTCTAATTTAACCCTCTCTCTATTTTTCTTTAACTTATCTGTTGGTAGTCGGGTGCACGTTAATAATATTCACTACGGGTTGTCGCTACGTATAGCGAATCTAGCTACCACTCTTCCTAGTTATAGGCACCATCGCAAACATAACATAGGAGAGAAATAACCGCATGGAGATCAAGCACCCAATGACTATCTACGCCCGTTTTCATCGAGCTACTTCCGTTGCGTAAACAATTATCACGATTTTCGAAACAATACGAAGGGCTGTCGCTTCGTATCCTATCATTCTAGGGCTCATTTAATGATTCATGACTTCATTAAAAGCATTAAACACACAATGATAATAACCAACAACATGGGTAATACTTTAAAGAGAGAAATTTAATTAAAATACTACTTTTGACATAGAAAAATAATTGCTTTCCATAAATCATTACGCACAAACCAATTCCACAATTACAAAATATTCAACCCTAGAAATTACAACAATAATCTTAAGATATAAAAATTAGAGAGAATGAACCGATTAAAGTGTGGATCCGAGGTTGAAATCTCTTGCAAAGGCTTCCTTGGTACTTGATTTGGTGCTCCAAACCTTCAATGATGATTACATTTTGGAAGATGAGGAGAGAATTTGGGGGAGGAGCTACAGCCCCAAAGGGGCTAAGCCCGCCTGGGACTCTTTTTTCAAAAATGGGGCAGCCTTGGGAGTATATAAATGAAGACTTTTGAGTATTTGAGAAGCCAAGGGCAGAATGGGAATTATATTAAAGTTTTAGGGGCTGAAATGGGAGAAAAGGTTGCTGGAAGGGGCGACACGTGGCAGCTCCAGAGGCTGCCACCGAATTAATGAGGAGATGTGGTAATTGCTCCGGTGCCCCTCTGTTCTTCAGACTATCTTCTGAAGTCCTTCCCTTCCAGGCTTTGCATTTTAGTCCTCCGTTAGCTCCGTTAGCCCACCGTTAGCCTCATTTTGCCTTGGAACTCTAACGGACTTTAACAAAATAATTTATAGCTCAACTTTAAAGCCCGAAATTGCCTCGAACTTCATGCTAAAATCCTTGAAAGCTCGTAAGTAGCTTGGAAACCTGCAATGAAGCACAAATACACAAATAATAATATTTTCAAGCATATTTAACTCTAAAATAACACAAAATAAAAGGAAATAAAGGGGAAAATTCGTGGAAATCTTGAGCTCATCAATCATCGAACCAATAACCAAGAATCATGGTAAACCGTTTCCCGTATTCACGTCGACGTGAAGACTCGGTCCCCACGACCCGAGAAACAATCACGGTATAGCTTACCAAGGTCACGTTTATTTCGTACAACACTTAGCGCTATAACCCCTACCGTGGCCAACGGTAGGGCGAGGCCCAGTGTATTGGCTTTCGACTATTACGTAGCCCCGGCTCACGCAATAACCGAGCGTCAATACACTTCCAACAAATATGCCATGGACTTAACGAATGCTCAAGTAGATGTTTACTCGACAGATTATCACCAAATAAACCAAATGCTCAAGTAGATGTTTACCCGACATTTATAATAAACATGTCATACTCCAAAGTAGGGAGTATAACGACCATAACAACATGTTAATGTATGCCAAATGATTCTACAACATATAGCCATACAACACCAATACCAAGTTTAACACAATACCATTAAATGTGTATCGCGTAACCAATCATCAAACGGGTCTCTCCAGTATCCAAAGAGCTCACAAGACACACACATGGTCACATTCATTATGTTTTAGTGTTCGTACTGCAGATATACCCTCTTTGAATCATGGTTCATCTCCATTAGTCAATGAAACATGGGTTGCACTACAGTAGATACTACTCTCTCTCTGAGTAACTATTGACGCAAAGCAAGGAAGGGTACTGGGCATTTCCAATCTTTTATATAATTCTGGCGCTGTACAGGTGTCTTGCTAATCATCTTTGAGGCTCTACCTGGTTCTAATTACAAAAGAAATAGTAATTATATCTTGAAGCTATTTGTTCAGGTGCAATGATGCTTGATGTTTATATGTAGAGTTGTGATCCTGTCACATCTCCCTGACATATGACTGTCGAAGATGGTAGTTTTGTGGTTGCCTGAGAGAGCCATAAAATAGATCGAACGTAGTCCATATATTGCTTAAAAGTAAGTTCATATCTCACCATTGGAAGGAAGAAAATGCTAATAACGTGCAAGTCTAAGAGGTATGCCAAAGGTTAGGTCCACATCCTTTGTGGCCCTCCTCGCATCCTCTCAACTGTGACAGAGCAGCTCATTTTTTTCTAGGAAGTATAAATATACTTTTGAGTAGGCATAAAGGAGCTTGTGCCACAATTTAGAGGCTTTAATGCTGGGGTTTCTATAATAGTTCTAAAAAGTTAGAAAGACCAATTTAATTATACTAAATCTATTACCATGATTAGAAAAAATTTGGTATCCATGAACAGTAATGGCATGGGGTATGGTAATCAGATTTCTGTTGGGAGCTTAGTCTTGTGATGTTGCAAACTGCAATTTGAAGTGATTGAGTATACGCGGTAAAAAGGATAGAAATAGAATAGTCCGTGTTGGCTGGCTCATTTTTGCTCATTGCTAATACAATCATAACTGTTGCAAGTATTTATCTTCGTGGAAACTTATTGCTCAATTGTATGGGCACATTATCTTTGGACTCTTCATTAAGCACAATGGACTCTTCATTAAGCACAAATAGGCAAACTCTATTATATTTGGCTTCGTTTTACTTAACTGATTGTAAATTGTTATTTAGCAATAAATATTTGAATAGATTCTGTACTATAGCCCAAACCATAAAATGTTTTGTGTCACATGAAATTTGTGTTGCTAGGATCACTAAAATTACCATAGTTGGGATGCGAAGACTTTCATGGAATATTTGTAGGAACTTCAAATGCGACTTTGAGGTAAATATATGGTGAAATAAGTGAGGTTAAATATAATGAAATATTGGAAGTGTTTGTGATAGTTTATACATTTTAGTTGTGACACGCTGCACATGAATAAGTGTGCTACAGCTAATGGGGGTTGTATATAGTGATTTTTGTTTAAATTAAAAAATAATAAATAAATAGTGCACACGTTTTTAAAGTTTGACGGTATCTCCATAAATCCTTAAAGTGATTATGATAATCTGTAGCAGTAAGTTTAGTCGAGTATGTACCCTACTTCATCAAATGTGCGAAACCGTAATTGTAACTTTGATATGATCTTATGCCATTAAGATTAGCTTCTTACAATGTGAGTAGTATTAGATGCTAATTGTACCATATTATACATTTTATCCCGTTACTGGATATGTTAGCATATGCGTAAATTTTTGCAGCACTTAGTCCAAGACAAAGCATATTTACTAGTTGTAGTCTACAATTGCTTTTCTTGGCATCTCCGTGCTTGCTTTTTAATAAAATCTATGAAGTATGGAGAAGTTATTTTTCTGACTGTTATGCCTGTTTTTCCTTTCCACTAATACAAATAGGTATTAACGAAATTTGATCCTATGACTCAAGTTATTAGATTAAGTTGAATCATTATATATTGTTCATGATTTGAAGTTGCGATTGTTGGTGTTAGCTTTTATGTAGTCGGCACTTCATTTGACATGGGGAATATGACAGGTATGTTTTGAAATAAATGGCACGTTTCAGAAAACATACATATATATATATATATATATATATATATATATATAAAATAGAAAAGCATGGGAGAATTCACCGGTCTTACATGGGCTCGCAAATCCCAAGTTTGTCTATGAAGAGCAGATCTAATTGTATTATCGTCTATAATGGATTTCCCCTGTAAAAGACTAATCGATAGGGCCTGATTGTAAGTGCTACAACGTCTCGTGCAGTGGAACCCATGGTTATGGACTCCAATCCATTCGTATGGAAGGTTTTTTTTTTTCAAGCGAAATCCCCTAGTATATGAAAGAGTTAAAAAGTGCTTTCGTTGTGAAATAAGAGGCCTTCGTACCTTAATGCATGCATTTAATCTCTTCATAGTTATTAGAGAAGGATCCATTTTTTGGGGAAGATGGGTCGAAGCAATAACAAGACTATTTCTAGTGGAAGAGTTTTCAGAATCCCAGGAGAGAAGGTGCACGAATAGACCGAGGTAGAAGATATATATATATATATATATATATATATATAGAGAGAGAGAGAGAGAGAGAGAGAGAGAGAGAGAGAGAGAGAGAGAGAGAGAGAGAGAGAGAGAGAGAGAATATGTTAGACACGAGGTTTGTTGAAGAAGTGCCCTCCTCATGGTAGAAAGGAGAACGTCTTGCTTTTTTATTGGTTGATGAGTTTCCTCAATTTGAGTATTTTTAAAATTGAGAATTTTGAATTCATTTCTTTGACATGAGAAAATAAGTTTTTTGTATTGAAACATTAGGGACCTAGTTGTTGAAATTACATTGAGGAAAATTGGGCCATTACAAAGATATAAAACTGCCTTTAGTGGTGCCTTTTAGTTTTAGACTCCAAAATCTGAAGATAGAAGATTTTGGACAGATAGTGGCACGAGGCTTGATGCATGTGCACTTGTTTATTGCCTTGTGAAGGAAAAAAGAGGTAAAATTTAAAATTGATTGTTGAACAAATTTTGAATTTATGATTTTTTATTATTTGATATTTTCTTTTTTGAGCATAGGAAACTTAGTCTGACACTGGTAGTTCATTGAGAAATTTTTAATGCTTTCCACCAAGAGATAAACTGTTGGAAGTTTGTGATATTTTGTAAACTAGTCAAACAAGAGAAGCTCCTAGTAGTCAACATGGATCATGCTCAAGGCTGAATAAAGGTTACTGGTGACATTTGACTTTATTTGATGCATAATTGATGCTTTAAGTGCACTAAATAGGTCCATCGATTTTTCTTCCTATTTGGAGATCACCTTGTCTACCTTATTTTCACTATACTTTGACTCCAAGTGAGAGCGGCTAGAATACCCGTCATGACTCATGAGCTTTCTAATACCTGATAGAAAAGATAACTTGACTACTGCCAGAATCATTAGCGTAATCAATTTCATATTAAATTACTTTGCGAAAGCTTATTGAGACTATTATTATGTTGTATTGTTATGTTGAGTCTCTGAAGCGCAAAGTATTACATGGGGTCTGATACATTATCTTTGTGTTGAACTAACGCGTGTTTGGTGGATGTGCTCCTATTAGAATTTTAGCTAATCCACAGGAAGCATGAGTTTCCTAACAAGTGAGAAACAGGTTGGTGACATGCAGAGATGCATGTGTTGGACAATTAATAACACCACCTATTATATAGCAGTATTGCACTATTATTTGTCCTGATACCTAAACCTTTGTTGTTATCTAAAAATGGAATTCTTTAGCTAGAGGCAAAGGTTTGATGTACATTCAGGGGGATGAAACATAAGCCCAAAATTTGTGTTAAGGCACCTATTAGGACCACCTAGGGACTGGAGATCCCAATAACTATAAGGGGACAAACGAATCATAGAGTGGCTTTTGGTGGATTACGTGCTCATTGAAAGTCTTTGTGACCTCTTCTTCATCCATGTGATGTAGTGCATGTTATCTCATGGCAATGAGAAGGTTGAGATTTTAAAAATCTCTTAATGAGTTCTATAGCCTATATTGGTGGGATGTCTTAGTCACGAGAGCATCCTTGATAAACTTACCTATAGGAGTGTGGAAGTGGGGCCCTCCTATGAGATTGGGCTTATTCTTTAGAGCACTAGTAAAAATTGGGATAAAGCACATGGCCATAACGCGTTGACTTGTGAAGCTTGGTTTAGGACACTAGAATATCATGTGTTTTATGTGATCCATATGCCCTCAGGTGGTCATTGTTTCAAGGCTCCACACTGACCCTAGTATGAGAACTAGGGGTGGGCATTGGGTCGAGTAGATAAATTTTTGGATATTTGGGTTGGGTACCCGAAAAGTCAGGTGGTGAATTATGCTAATCGAAACTGATCTGAATAGAACATGTACCCGCATTTTTAGGTACCCAAAAATATTGGGTATTTGACGGGTTGGGTTCGGGTTACCCATTAAAAAATTAAAATAAATGGAGTAATTAATTTGATGAGATTCACATTTCATTTATAATGACCATATTCAGTCAACTTTGAGAAACCCACTCTTTCAATTAGGGCTGGCAATGACTGACACGACACGAATGAACGAACGAGCACGACACGATTATAAACACGAATTACAGAGAGACGACACGACACGACCGACGAAACGAAACGAAACGACACGACACACGACACGAAAGCACGAAATTAAAAATTTAGTTAAAATAACATTTATTGTTATATTTATGATCAAATAAGATAGATAATATGAAAATACAATAGTGCGGCATGAACACGATACGATGGCACGAATTGCCACCCCTACTTTCAATTATTTCTCTTTGGTCTCTTCATATTCATTGAACTTGGAGAAAACCACTCTATCAATTCTATCTCTCTATGGTCTCTTCTCCGGCACCGGTAGTAACCCATCTCTCTCTCCCTCTCCCCCTCTCTTTCCAGTTTAATTGTTTGGCGAAATTCACAAATTTCCTGTTCAGAGGCCGACACCATTGCTACTACAAGGTGGGCGGCAAACGAGGAATGGGAGCTTGTAAAAGACAAGGACAGCTTGCTAATTAAATGGTCAAGTTGACGGAAGGGGATTTGGGGGCAGCAGAAGCAGAGAGGAGGGCAGGGTGGGGGATTTATGAGATGGCAAAGGCAGCGATGTGGTGGAGGGAGGGAGAGAACTGGGTGAGAGGAAGAAGAGTATTAGGTCATGTAAATATTTTATTTATTTACTTAAAAAAATATTGGGTACCTGATCGGGTATTTGGGTATTGTTTTAATATCCGATAATTGATTCAAGTTATTATATTTCGGGTTTGAGTAACCCGATAACCGAGATTTTAAATAATTATTCGATTTGATCGGGTAATAACCTATCGGCTCGGGTCGTGACCCAAAAACCCTGATCCGAATGTCCACTCCTAACGAGAACATTGAAACACTTGGTGAAGGTTTCAAGGTAGTGCCACCTTCATGATGCACGATATTCTCATTTCTTGCCCAGTCTTGTTTTTTATTAAAATAAGTAGGGGAATGTTGGAGCTATTGTAATAAAAACATATCAAATCATAATTATGTGATTAAATATTTTTGTAACTCCCTTTCGGTTGAAAGAAAATTTGGTCAATTAAGTATATATAATTTTAATATCAATAATTAGTGGAAGATTATGAGAGCTTTAATACACTTAAAAGTTCTTTCATATTGTAATCGAAAGGCTCTTTCGCTTCTTAATTTATACAATGCCAATAATCATATTTTGTAACCAAAACTTTGTTTTAAGTCTAGCATTTATATTGTTTAAATTTGTTAGATTCTTTGACATAAAAATATAGAATTTCTATGTAAAATACATATATCATGATCTAGCTCTGTTATGTATATACTTTCATAGTTTTCATAAACTCATATATTTACCTTTGATTGAAAATGTATGAGAGATTTTGGGCAAGATATAGGTGTCGAGTTAAGCTTCCGCTTCATTGGTTGTGCAAAGTTGAGTGAAGCTACAACAAGAGTTAGAATAGGTGGGTTGTTGTATCCTAGAGACGGCATGCCAAGACCTACTGCACTTGAGGAATACCCAATAGGGGCGCGAACTGTCTTAAAGAGAGCGACGTAGTACGCACCTCAACCCAAACTAATTACTTCATGTTCATGGTACCTTACCCTTTATTATATTGTATCCCCAAGGTAAGTAGACTTTGACTCACTCTTTCATGAAAGGTAAAGTTACTCGCTAAAAATTATGTATTTTACGTTTTATTTTTCCTTAAAGACATGTATTACTTGTGGAATTAGTTCCAACAGTGTTAAGAATGGGGTGTATGAATGTATGTGTTAAAGAGTATGTATGTAAGGTGTGTGTCTATGTATACAGGCAGTGTGTATCTATGTGTGTATTTGTGTATACTATGTGTATGGACTGTGTATGTGTATATGGATAGTAAGTGGACTTGTGTAGGACATGGACATTGTGTGTGTGTGTGTTGTGGGTAGCTTTTTTGAGTGTGGATATTGCATATGTTTGGATTGTGTGTATATGTAATGTTGTATGTATGTTTAAAAACTGTGTTTGCATGTGTACATCGTGTCGGTCTACGTGTTTTTTTGTTTTTGTACAGTGTATATGTGTGTGTAGACTTGGTATGTGTGTGAAATGTGTATTAGTATGTGGACAGTGTGTGTGTGTGTATGTCTTTGTGTTGTTTGTGTATGTGTGCACTGCGTGTGGAATGTGCATGTATATGTTAAAAAGGAGTGTATGTGTATGTTATGTTTTAAAAATAATGACATGTAGAAAGCGAATAACAATGAGGAAAATGTTTCATTTGGTGTTGTTTTTGTTGTTAGGCTCACAGCGACTCCCCAAGATCCCTCGGAGCCCACTAAATGGGTTGATGACATGGCCTTACAAACATATGTAAGTGCATTTATACGTAAGATTGTTAATTTACATTGTTTGAAATACATTATCTTTTCTCAAATAGGGTTTAATATCAAACTTTTTTTTGGATTGGCAAAAATAAATTATACATTAAACATCAAAACATACCCCATTATCTATCTCCAAAATACACCAAAACACAAACTTCGAAACACACCTAAAAATCCCATAAACCCCAACTAAAGACCATATGCTCTTGATTACAGACCAAGAAGCCCACATCCATACACCAAAATACGTCTAAATCTAACAAGGCCCAATCAAAAGAAAACCTACAAATTAAGTAGAAAAACAAAACTCAACCCTCCCCTAACTACCGCCGCTATTGCTGCTGCCACCAATGTCACCGCCACTACACCACACGATGCACCACCTTGAAATCACCAAAACACTCCAATAGATAAAAGAAATGCTAACGTCGGAGAGAAAGACCAAACTTACCTCCCACTAGTCGCAAGAGATAAACGGGCTTCAAAACAAAGACCTTTGATTTGAAGATAGAAACCTGCCGGTGACAAACAAGCAAGACGGAGAAGTAAATGGTTGAAAAATTGAAAAATGCATATCGACAAAAATGACCGCTACCAAATCCTAAGGAGAATCTACTGGAAAACTCCACCAACCAAAATTACTAATCACTGGAGACCATTGGTCACCACAACCTTTCGTCCTCAACAAAACAAAGAAAAAGTAATAAAGTCGAAGAGTCATCCTAATCCACACCTCAAATGACGGAAACCCAATGAAAACTCCAATGCAATTGTCCGAATACCCCAAAGAAACTCCACACTGCGACGAAACAATGAATCTCACAATCGAAAACAGGCACCATCAAAACCATCAGCATTGGCTAATATTGGCCAAAGGAAGGGAGGGAGAGGCTTAATTGAGCCAGATCCAAAATGGAGCTGGGATTGGGAAGGGAAACAGAAAGAGATAAACCTAATCTACCATGGCCGGCAGCCTAAGCCGCCACCAGATCCGCGATGGGCGATGGGGGCACTAGTGAGGTTTAATATCAATATTTTTTTTATTTTAGGAAAATAATCACCAAGTTACATCTTAGATGACAGTGCAATCCTCCACACGAGGTCACTTCTATTAGCCGGAAAAAGAAGGGACCCTGAGTCTATGGCTTTAGAGACAATGCAGTTGTTCATGATCTGACATTCGTACCTTGGTTTGACTTTAATAGCATGATTCCGCTTGATGAGTCAGGCGGCACAGCAACTCTTTTTGGCAACCTTGCTCTAAGCGAGGTGTTCACAACAGGAGCAGAGGCCCAGCAGCTGCCCCCGATCTGTGTCCAACAAACCTCTCTCTTACCTTCCCCAATCCTTGATTGCACGCCCCCTGTGGTTGAATTTTTTTTTCTTCCCTCCTCCCCTAATGGTTAATAATGTCACTCCCCTCTCCTCGAAGATAATACTATTACTCCCTCCCCTCGATATTGCCTTGTGGTTAATAATGTCACTCCCCTCCCCTCGAAGATAATACTATTACTCCCTCCCCTCGATTTTGTTATCACTCCTCCCTAAGGATATTGTAATCCCTTTCCCTCCCTGGTCGATAAATGATAATTTGTTAATATATATGTAGTTGATTCGTGTATTACGTAAGACCCTTACACCGAAACCCTAATATGCTAGCTTAGTATCATTCACATTCCATGTGCATTCTACATCCATAACATGTTGTGTTTAAAATTGATTTCATATGTTTCACATACCTTGAACTCGTAGTTAAATTCTTGTAACCGACGGTATCCGTAATACGTCACACTTCTAGCTTGGTTATCGGACTTTTCGGAGGTGTTCCTCGAGCACTAGGGCTCAGGGCGCTCGCTCAGGAGAGAACAAGAGGAGAATGGGCTGGGCAGGGCGGCGCGAGCGCCTAGGCGACCGCGCCCCTGACGCACTGTTCACCCGAGATTTTTTTTCTTCTCTTTTCTCTTAACTTTCCAAGGCCTAGGTTGTGCCATGTAATCCGCCCAAAAGCCGGCTCTCTCTTCCACCTCAAAAGCCATCTTAAGAGATCAATTCCCCCCATTTCCAACCTTCCTTCGTTGGAGAAACTAGAGAGAGAAATAGAGAGAGTTAGAGTGAGAAAGTGAAGATTTCTTGGGATTTTGGAGGAATCTTGATGATTCGACACTGTAGGAGCGGAGAGCTTGGCGAGGGGAAGAGTTCTAACCGTAGGAATCTCGTTTTCATTAAAGGTGGTCTTGGTGGAGTGTAAGTTATTGCTTCCATATTTTTGTTCATTGTATCTAAGCATACTATAATACATGTATCTCATATTGGGTTGATGAAAAGTGATGTTATTTGTTATATTTGGTGTTTAAATTGAATTGGTACTGTGAAATGTGCATTATGTGAATATAGCTCATCTCTCCACATGATTAGTCGCCAAAAAGTATAAGAATCATGTTGTATATGTGAAATATGTGCGCAACTACTAAATGTTGAATTTTGGCTTTAGACTCTACGAACTCCGAAATTGTTATTGGACATGTGAATATGGTTAAATGGTTTGATAGGAATGGATTTTTGGCATCCTTCCTTCGAAGTGACTTCGTATGAAACTGCTGACTAAGCCTTTCGCAGGTTATATCTTCAATGACTAGAATGGGAGCGGCAATTCTTCTTTCTTCGCCCTGCTTCCTAGACAGGTAAGGGACGAGAAAGATCGTCAGGTGCAAGTTCTTGAACTAGCAGTTCTTCTTTATTCTAAGGTTTTTCACTTCATCTTTGTGCATAGATTAAGGGTGCTTTCAGCTTATAGTGTGGGGTCAGGCTATTTTCCGACTACTCCAACCGGTAGAAAATGAAGGAAATGACCTCGTCTTGGGCGTAATAGAAGAATGAACCATTTTAGGTACCCATTCTAAGGTATTATCGTGGGTAGTGAATTCAGAGTAGAAGACGCTATTCTATGACGCCGAGGGCTTTCACTCCACTACTGGATCCGCACCATTACATCAATATAGTCCCCCAAGACATGTCTGATCGGACACCATGATGGATCTGACAACCTACTTTGATGAGGCCCTAAGCTCAAGCTTAAGATCTTCAATCGGACGTTCTTAAATGGAAATGAATCAACCTAGTAAAAAGATTTCCAATCCTCAATAGGAGGGGAAGGAGCTTCAATTCATAAAGAAGCGCAAACCTTACGTGAAAAGGAAATTCAGAAAGAGAAGAGATTTTTCTAGAATAAGAATGAGATTGGAAAGAGAGATCTTCTGTAAGGTTTAAGCCCATAGTTAGATAAGGCAAAGAGAGGAGGTCGCGCGCGTGTATATACTTCTTTTTTCGTAGATCTCCTTAACCCCTACACATTTCTGAGCCAGCTTAAGAACGACTAACCTCCCTAAACTTGGTGGGTGTACCTCCTCCTTCTGACCTCTATCCAAAGAAAGAAAAGAGGAAGTCAGGTAGCACTTCAATGAAGAAGTTGATAGATGAGCAAAGAGTACATCATGATAAGTCTGGATTAGGGTAGAAAGCTAAGAACAAGATGACTCAACTCAGCGAAAGTTCACTCTAGAGTGCCGGAGAGGGGAAAAGAAATAGAGGGCCAAAAACCTTTTTCAAATTAGACGGGGGACATGCTTTAGGGCTTGGAGAAAATTAATGAAGTTGAGGAATCTGGCCCAAGACAAGGTTCTTTATTTAATAGGTAAGGGCATTTCCACATCTCTTTGGTATGATAACTAGTTAGTTATCAAGGTCATGGGCTGGTGATAGAGTTCTTGGTCTACGCCTCTTAAGCTACTGATACAAGACGAGTATTGCCTACAACAGATTCCATAGCTTTCTATTCGTTGTCTTCGGTCCGGTGGGAGCTATAGAATAGAATTCGGGAAAGTCGGATAGGAGAGGCTCCAACCCCCATAGAGTTAAAGTCTAGAATTTAATAGATCGATTGCGAGAATAGCCATGAGCACGAGGTAGAAAAGGGTAGACAAACTAAGGAAAGAGGTATAAAGAATAGATGAGAGAGGGTAATAAGTTCAGGAAGGAGGGAAGGGATAGGAAAAAGGGAAGAATCAGTCAAAATTGGAATCTAGAGCGAGAGCTGCTTACAACTGATTGTTTAGCCGGAATGCAAAACTGTATAGGAGAGCACTGACTTTTGTCATGAGATCTCGAGAAATGCCTGTTAAAATTTCTTAAGGAGGATTCGAAGCATTTTGAGTTTAGGAAGATCATCCTGGAAGTTGATTCCAAGTTTGAAGGATTCACAAAGAGTGATTGGAGGATGACTGAAGGAAAGCCATGCCCACAATCCTTTTCATAGAGGACATTGGCGGAACTACCCTGATCTACACTCACTTTTGTCATGAGATCCCGAGAAATGCTTGCTTAAAATTCTCAAGGAGGATTCGAAGCATTTTGAGTTTAGGAAGATCATCCTGGAAGTTGATAACAAGCTTGAGGGATTCACAAAGAGTGATTGGAGGATGACCGAAGGAAAGCGACCGCACACAATCCCTTTTGTAGAGGACGTTGGCGGAACTTCCCTGATCTAAATAAAGTAGCCTAAGAATCTTGGTCTCAATGTACCCTAGCATGTTAGTTTAGTATCATTCATATTCCATGTGCATTCTATGTCCATAACATGTGTTTAAATTGATTTCATGCATTTTGTATTCATTGAAATCGTAGTTCAATTCTTGTAGTCGACGGTATTCGTTATACGTTACACTTCTAATTTGGTTATCGGACTCTTCGGAAGTGTTTCTTGAGTGTTTTGATCTTGCTTAAGAGTTAGAATCATCTTAGGGTCACTTAAAATCATTTCGGATGCATTTTCAGACACTTTCGGAGAAGTTCGAAGGCTGTAATCGCACCCTAGCGCGCATATTCCCGAAGTTTTCAGAAAATCAAAATTTTGAACTTCAGGGACCTACGGGACTTAGCGAGTCGCCTTAGCGCGCACCGGCGCTCTTGCGCTAAGAAAGACCGCGCGGCTGCGCCGCCCTGTACTGTTCACTCGAGATTTTTTTGGTCTTCTCTTCTCTTGACTTTGATTGGCTAAGGAAAGGCCACATGTCCAGGCTGAGAGATCAGCCCTTTCCCCTCCACAAAACCCCTCTTAGGAGATCAAGTTCTCCCATTTTCATCCTCCAAACACCCAACAAACTAAGAGAGAAAAATAGAGAGTTCTAGAGTGAGAAACTGGAGAGATCTTGAGATTTCGGAGGAATTTGGACGATTCGACACCGTAGAATCGAAGAGCTTGACGAGGGGAAGAGTTCCATCCGAATAAATCTTGGTTTCATCATAGTTGGTCTTGGTGTAGTGCAAGTTATTACTTTTATCTTCTTGTTCATTGACTCTAAGCATGCTATAGTACTTGTATTTCATGTTGGCTTCAGAGAAAGAGATGATATATGCAATGTTTGGTATTCTAATGGAATTAGTACTATGAAATATGCATCTTGCGAAAATAACATGTCTCTACATGTTTAGAAGGTAAAATGTATGGGAATCATGTTGTATATGTGAAATACGTGCTTGGTTACAAAACGTGAATTTTGACTTTAGACTCTACGGAGTTTGAAATTGCTATTGAACTTGTGATTGATTAAATGAATTGGTTCCTTGATGTTGGACATGTTGATATGATGAAATGATTGGTTCCTTAGCATTAAAAATGTGTTCTCTACAAGAGAATGAACATGTGGAACTTGTATTAATGAACAAAAGGAACTAATTCAGGGGGTCGTAGCATCATCGGCGTTTCATGAGGGTGGAGTGCTAGTGAAACGTGTTGAGCTACGAAAAACGAATATGTGGAACATGATAATAAT
The DNA here is from genome assembly GCA_016624345.1 of Platycodon grandiflorus. NCBI lineage: Eukaryota > Viridiplantae > Streptophyta > Magnoliopsida > Asterales > Campanulaceae > Platycodon > Platycodon grandiflorus. The sequence goes on along the minus strand of JACONP010000029.1, from coordinate 927,138 downwards.
GAATAAGGAACTAAATTACAGGGTCGTCGGCGTTTCATGAGGGCGGAGTGCTAATGAAACATCGTAGTTGAGTTACGATCCGACCCGACTCCCCCGCTACTGGCTCTAGCGGGGCTTGGCACGTCTCTTGTTGATTGAGATGGTGACCAGACCAAGTGATCTTCCAAGGTCATAAGGGATTGGGCTCACGAAGGTCCAGTGCACGCACTTAATTTGAATAGTTGACCCGGGTACTATTAAATGTGATATGTGATGGAGTAATAAGGTTGGATGTTGGTTGGAGATGTACCTCGACCCCGTATCCTTTTATATGTGAAGAAACATGATAATATGTTGTAAATTACCCCTACTTGCTATATGTCATACAATGTGACTCGATATGCTCACTCGATACATTGTTAAGGTTGAATGTTGAACTATGTTGCATATTATCATGTCATGTAGTTGCATAAGTAATAACTTACTGGGTCTTTGACTCACCCCTTCCATATTGTTTTCCTTAGTTCGCAGGAACACGGATAATAGCGGACTAGCGGTCAGTGAGGCCGGTGAGGTTCACGTGCGAGGTGTTCATGGGAATTTGGGGTAGAAACTCTATTGCTAACTTTGATGTATTTTGGTGAGGACGATGTGTAGAGTTATATAAACTCTCTTTTGGGTTGTAATTATGGGTTGTAGTACTTGTAATATTCTTTTGTCCGACACGTGGTTACTAGATTGGCTATCATTATGTGGTTATGTATATATGGTATCGATGGTTTGGCCGTGTGGCCGTTATCATTGTGGTTATGGATTTTGAGCATGTTAGCTTGATGGTTATTGTTTGTTTGGCTTGTGTTAGATTTGAGCCACTGTGCTAAGTCTTGTGATAAGCTGCGTTACTCGTGGTGTTATTTTGTACGGCACGTGGTGACCGAAATTTTGTAGTTATGTTACGGAACTCGTTTAGCTCGCGAGTTGTATAAGTTTTTAATGAATAAGAAGATGATTTCATACTTTGGATTGTGGTGTGACATATTACATAATTGATTAGGTTTAATATTTGATTTCATGTGGAATCAATCCATTGTTGTGTACTTCAATTATCATATTTCTTTGTATCCAAGTGTTACAGCAGGCCTTGCAGTCCTTAGTTGTTGATTTGGATGTGGTTTGTCCAAATCATTTCTTAGTTGTTAAACTGGATGTTCTAAAAGTATTATAGAATGTTTTAGTATTCCTCTGTTTGGGTAGTTATTGAATATGTGTAGATAACTTTTCTACTTGTTCAATTGAATATCTCATCTACCGAGCCTGTAACGTGTTGGCCAATTTAATACACAGTATTGCTGGCAGGATTTATTATTCCAAACAACCACTTAGACTAGGCGGTCTTTTATTTCCATCCAATTTTAACGGAACTTGGTAGAACCGACATCCCGAGGTGGGTTTCTTCCTAGAGGACCGCCACCCCGAGGTGGTCTTCTTCCATGAGAACCGCCACCCCGAGGTGATCTTTCATTTTTTTTTAATAATTAAATGATAGACAAAATAGTATTTTTTTTGACGGAGGTGTTGTATTTAGCAATTTTGACGTGTTGTATTTAGCACCTATCTATGAAAAAACATTTAGATTGAGATTTGACCCTAGTTATCAAGCAACAATGAGAATAATGTGAGGTAGGAACTGATGTGTGGTTTTTTTTTTTTTTTTTTTTTCTCCTCTCTCATCTCTCTCCCCTAGTTATCACAAATTACATGTTTCCTTGATATCAGAATTAAGTACTTTTGTTACATTTTACAGGTCCCACTTATCTCTTGGCATCAATTGGGTCATTATATTGATAGAAAACACCATAACCATTGGGGCGCTTGTTGGAAGCCTAAGACTGAACTAGTAAAGGAACTAATTATTGCTTGCAGATGATGACTATATTCTTGTCCGTAGGACGGGTAATCTACTAGTATTCCTGCAATTTGGTCATATATATTCTTGTCCGTAGGAATGGAGAGAGTAACAGTTTGGATAGAAAAGGTATTTTATGCATTGAAAGAGTAACACTATTTTTGTACAATTTTTCTTGGTAACATCTTAGAAAAGATCGTCTTACGGGTATTTTTGGTAAGAATGATCTGCTTGACCTGACCTATCGTGTGTTGGTGGGCTGAGTAGTGAGAGAGTAAGGCTCCATCTTACGAATTAGAATCCATAAAACGGTTTCATAGTAGACTTACTCATTTTTCTTAGATATAAGTTACTCCTCTAATGCATAAAAGAACCTCTAGTATCAAAATTATTGCTTCCAAAATTCAAATTAAAAATAAAACAAATGTTTTGACATCACCTTGCAGTAAAAAAAACAAGTATGTTAGGACCATGTAATTTAGTTTTGATGATGATTAATAATTATGTAACCTAGATCAGATTCCCAAATAATGTATTTTTGATTTTCTAGGAAAAAAAGTTATACTTATAAGCTAAAAAGCTAAGAAGTTAAAACATAGCTTTTTGAGAAGGCCCCAAGGTTTAGCTCTTTCTAAAGGGTTAGTTCTTTTGATGAAAAGTTAAATGAACTATATTGTCAAGCCTCAAGTTTCAAAATTTTACAAAAAGTCCCCTGCAAATTATTGAAGACTTGGACGAAGATTTAGACATCATACGTACTCTGAAAAATATGCAAAATTGAGCTTAAGTGAATGAGAATTTTGTTCTGGACAAGAATACGTCAGTAGAATTTATTTCCGAGTTCGTGGCAAAAAAATATTTACATTATAAAAGAAATGAAATGTTTTTGAGCAAGGTTGAAAGTAAAACATTCTAAATAGACAATTTGAAATCAAATTGGAAGCTTCATTTACAGGTAGTCTACAAGCTGCAATGCAAGTGGGAGAAATATTCAGACAAGTTGATGCAACAGCTCTTTTAAAACAGGTAGAATTACAAACATCATAAAAAGATAATTTCTTAGAAGAACAAAGGGCATCAATAGAGAGCAGAGCAATACATCAAATACAGAAAGTATACATAGTCCTTCAAGCCTTAAAGAGATATAATATTGGGTATCACTCCTATTCAATACTCACTATACATAAGGAAGATAATCACTCAAAGAAAAGTTACTCAAGCATCCAACACCTTACTGAAGAAATCAAGCTGTCAAGGATCTGCATTGTTGCTTCTAATAGACTACTTAGAGTCATTTTATAGAAGTTTTTCTTTTACATTCTTGTGTTTACATTGTGTAAAGAACCTAGTTGGAGAGTCAATTAATTGAGAAGGAATTGAGAGAATTCCTTCGACCTCAATAATTTGTTTGATTAAGAGTAGAATAAAAAATAGTTTGGTGTATTTTTACTTTCAATACGCAGTTAGGGTATGTGAGGAAAGTGGATGTAGGAAACACATTTTTATAAATAAGCTGCCTAAAACCAAACGGGCTCTAAGAGAATAATAGTGGATTATTACCTCATACGTTAGAGGGTTGTGAGGAAAGTGGATGTAGGAATAAGAGATCCGAACCATAATAAATACTTGTGTCAAATTTCTCTATCCCTTAAACTTTTACATACCTGCATATTTGCTCTTAAACTCTTTTCTTTAATCACTTTACAAACTACTTCCGATGTGCATAACTTTCTATCAAAGATTAAATTATCTGTCTAAGTGATTAAGTATTACATCATGTCTAAGGGATCTCTAAATTGGTATCAGAGCATGGTTCTTAGAGACTTAAGTTTCTTCAAGCTTTACAGCTTGTGTAGATTTATGACATGTTTAATATATATTTGTGTAGTATCATTTTTACTAAACTTAAAAATATCGTTATCAGGAAAAAATAGTGAGAAAAATATTCCACATACAAATGATGAGGATCCAGCAATTATGTGTTTATTTGGAAGTGAAGAACAACAATGCAGCACAAGTGATTCAGAAAAAGAAAATATGATGTGTATCATGGCAAGAGATGATTCAGAAAGCTCAGATGACTCCGATGACGATGAAGAACTGGAAATATTCACTGTTACAACATAATTAAATCAGGTAAGTAACTTTAAAAACATTAATGTAGAAGGATTAAGAAGGTGATTGTGTACTATTTATGTTTGAAGGAAGAAATATGAAATGCTTTAAAAACACCAAATGCTGATAATATTAACCTCACTAAAGAACTAAACAACATTAAAATAAAAACAAACACAAGCCCTTCTACACAACCTGGATTCAAAGAATTACAAGATAAAGTGGTAAAATATGAAAAAAAAATTAGTTGATTTAAATGTTAATTTAGAAAATGCAAATACTACAAATGAGTATTTAAAAGAACAATTTGTTGAAATAAATCAAAGAGTGAATAAACTTGAAAAAGATAACAAAGACAAAAGAGAAAAAAATGGAAAAATGGACTAAGAGCCCGTTTGGTACAGCGTTTACAAAACGCAGTGTTTTAAATAAGCAGCATTTTAAAAAACGCAGTGTTTTAAAAACGCAGGTCTTTCCTTATAAATACGTTTTGGATATCACTTCAATACGCAACTTTTTTTTCCTAGGAGCGTTTTAAAATCTGCGTTTTGGGAAAAAACTAGGAATTCCAGCGTTTTAAAACGCAGCTGCGTTTTGAAAACGCTGCGTTTTCTGCCACAGTATTGAAACACATTTTTTGCAAATAAGCTGCGTTTTGGCCAAAACGCTCGACCAAACGGGCTCTAAGGCAAGTAGTGAACAAAAAGAAAAAGAGATTTTGGTAAATGATAAAAAAAAACTAAGCTCCCGGACTTAAATAGTCGTAATTGAACACTTATCAAGTTCACCTCACAAGATTATAGAAGACCTCATAATAATACTAAAGAAATAAGTATGAAAGACCTAACCGTAATTGTCAACAGGGTCGGCCTTGGGCATAGGCCAACTAGGCGGCCGCCTAGGGCCTCGATTTTTTACACCAAAAAGGGTCCCCCTAAGCTCATTTAATAACCCAGTATTTATAAATCATTAAGCCTACATTTTAGGCTTAAATCACTATTTGGTCACCCTACTTTGTTAGAAAATGCATTAAGCTAACCTTATTTTTTTTTCTTCTCAATTTCATCACTATACTTGGCATAAATTTCGTTCACGTTCATCACTCCGTCAAGTTATTTGGATGAAAAGCTTTAAACTTTTATGAAATCCCAAAAATACCCTTATCTGCTATACCAAAACCACACTAATGTGTGTCTATGTGAGAGAGAAAAACATGAAACCCAAACCTTGCATTCTCCTATAAAACCAATCCCCTCAAACCCCCCTATAGCAGTGTCTGATAGCCCCATTATAATCGAGTTAAAAGTCGCAGCATTTGGATCAACATCCATAGCCTCAAACAACTTCAAAGCACTATTCACATTGTCAGCATGAGTATAGAGCAAAATCATGGCGTTCCAAATGACAACATTTCTGTTGCGACTTACATAGAAAAGTTGGCGTGCAAAAGAAATGGAGCCGCATTTACCATACATGTCAATGAGAGCGCAGGGGACAAATGAGTTTGAGAGATAAAGAGGATTTGGTAATATGGGCATGAATGGTGGTGCCTAGTTGTAGGAAGTGGGTGGCGGCACATGACTTGAGGACTAGGGGGAAGACGAAGGGATCTAGAGAAAGGGTGGAGTCGGGTTGGTGAAAGAGAGAGGACTTGCTCGTGATAGCTTTGGTTTACGTGAGAGGTCAAGAGCTTTGTAATTTCTCTCTCTCTCTCCTTTTTTTTTTTCTCCCTCCTCTTGCAGATCTAAAAATTAGAATTATGCTCTTTTGAGTTAAAGCTATTAGTTATAAATTTTTTTGATAAAATTGAAATCGATGGCAGGTGTGTTTGGCAAATGGGATTTACAGTGAGATTGAGACTGATTATATTAAAATGAAATTGATGGCGGGTGGTGATGGCGGTGGCGGTGGTGGGTGGAGGAATTACAGTCAGATTGAGGTTGAAGATGAAAGGTAAAATTATAGGGCATTTTTGTCTTTTTACAGATCTTCATCTTATTTAACTAACGGAAGTCAAGCCCAGTGAGCTTATTGACTCAAAATGCCAAGTATAATAATGAAATTGAAAAGAAAAAAAAAAGTAGGGTTAGCTTAATGCATTTTCTGCCAAAGTAGGGTGACCAATTAACGATTTAAGCCTACATCTTAAATGGTACTCCCTCTGTTTCAAAATTTTTGTCGTTTTAACTTTAAGAGTTTGTTCCAAAATGATTGTCAATTTAGGTTTGTAATGCATATTTTGCCTAATTTATCTTTGTTTTATCCCAAGTCCCAATAATTAATCATCTCTTTATTAAATACTTTAATTTTTTTCCTAATGATTATCTCCTTCTAATTTAACTTTTCAACTACTCTTAGTACAAAAATTAAAGATATTTAATAAGGGTATATTTGTCAACTTACAAAATTTCTTAATATGTGTGCACAATTCTAAAACGACAATCTTTTTGAAATAGAGGGAGTAATAGAATGCCAGAATAATTAGTCCTATATTAAAGTTTTATCTCTATTATAAATAAAACCCACTGCCCATATTTCAGTTTAAAGTCCACATCTAATAATACTGATGTCCAAACATTTAAGAAAATCAAGTTTCTTTTAATTTATTATATACGTGAGGTGAGGAAAGAGAATTGAGATTTGAGAGTCGAGATTCGATGATTGAAAAGAAATCAAAGTGATTTAGAAGAAAAAGAATGGGGGAAAACATTACACCATTGAATCTTTCATTGCTATTAATTTTTTAAAATGTACCTCTCTAACTCTAATTTCTTTCTTCATAACTAATTTCAAATTTTGTTTGGTTTTCTTTTCTTTTTTGTATTATGTAAAATCTATTGCAAAATATTTATCTATATAATCTATATATATATATAATGACAACTGAGACTATAAAGGAAATTTCCTGTCAAAATGTACTTTCCAAAAATAGAACTTAATTTATTTTGATGAAATCCATGTTATGCATTAAAAATTGGGTCCATACTATGCATGCATCTTAATTCAATTAAATAGAGAATTTTGTTGCGAAAATTGTGTTATGCATTGAAAATATAAATGTCCATTATCTTATTTTTCTTTTATAGGAAAATGTCAACCGTAAACAAGTCTATTGGAACAAGTATTACCGTACATTAATATTACAATCTCTAACAATTAGTAGCAAGGAGTGTAGTCATTGTAGTACATTCTCATTTACCCACATTACGGTTCTTATAATTTAAGCATTCTCTAGATGACTAGCCATATTGATCTCATGTATATATAAACAAATTTGCATATATGTAATTACATTTTGTTTGTTCTTAGTTAATTGTAAATTTTTTTTTCCTGATTTGGGTGAAGGTAAAAGTGAGCTCAAATATATATATATATACAGATCTCGCCAAAATGTACTTTCCTAAAATTAATAATAATAATAATAATAATAATAATACTCGCTCCGTTATTAATCTTAAGGGCATTCGAATTTTGATAGTAGTGATAATTGTACATGTTCAATGACCAATGTTGTATTTATAAAAGTATTCAAAATTTCTAAATTTTTATTTAATTTATGTGATTTTGTATTATTAATTAATTTTTTTCTTAATCTTTACATTATAATTATTTGTTTAATTTATTCACATCGATCTCATAAACCTTACGTTACAATTATTACTTGCTTATTTTGTTAGAATAAATTTTTTATATATTTTTATTTTTATTGATTATAATTTAATTGAAACAGATATATCTCCGTGCATTAAACGCACGGTGTAAATCTAGTTAGGTTGTAAGGTTTTGCTTATTATATTTGCAATGAATAATTATTTTATTGATTAATCAATAATTTAGTTTTTAGATTTTTTTAATTTAAGTTGGGGCCTGTTAGGTCCCGTAGGTATGCTTAGAATATAGGTTTGGGGGGGGGGGTGTGTGAATAGCCTATATGACTTTCATTTAAAATTTCATCATATTTTGAGATGAAATCCCTGGTGGCAATAAAGAAATATGAAGGTGAGTCACAAAATTGCAAAATCACTTTGCAGTTAGATGGAGGAAGAGAATTTAAACTAAAATAAAGAAGGGTAGGTGTAATATCCTGGACTTGATTATGACCTATGTACTTATTTTGTTGCATGTTAACATGTCATTACAAGTGTTTAAAATTTGCTTGAATATCATGTTAGATTGATCATGTTTTAGTTCTTGTTACATTTTCTAGTTTATGAATCACACACCTTATAAGGCATTGTTGAGATGATTATTGTGAATTATGACATTTGTTAGATGTGTTATAAGTGTTGTGTAATCAACCTAGGAATGGCCAAGTGATCAAACTTAGGAAATATAGTGAAATAGAAGTGACTGGACTGTTAAAAACTTGGCACGACCGTGCGCCTATTCATGGCACGGCCATGCGAGAGCCAACAGAAAGTTGAGTTTTAGGCTGTGACGTTTGGCACGGCCGTGCGCCTTACTTGGCACGGTTGTGCGAGAGTGATCAGAAAGTCCGAAATTTAGCTTTGTGAGTGGCACGACCGTGCGCCTATTCATGGCACGGCCGTGCGAGCGTACGGATAGAATATTGGCAGTTTTTGCAAATTTGATATTTTTGACTATTTGACTTAGTTGACTCAACTTAAAACGTGCTTGGACTTGTTGACCAGCCATTTTACTCTCTCTAAACCCCAAGGAAACGTACAAACACTCTCACTTTACATTCATATCATCCATGAAAGCTTGAGAGAAGTAGGTGAAAAGAAAAGGTGAGATTGGTGTGTGTAGTGCATGTTCTTTCAATCCAACCACTTGATTTTCAATCCAAGACCACCATTGTGTTGCTAAAGACTAGGAGAACAACATACAAGAGTTTGATTTCATCTTTGGTTAGTCTAAGTGTCCATTCCAAGTATGTTACTAACCCCCTTATGTATGCTTAGTAATTTGTTGCATACTTGTGATAAATTGTTCATGCATGCCTTGATTCTTGATGAATTCATGTTTGAATAATATGAGGAAGTGTAAAACATGTTTATGTGTTAAGTGATGAGTTGGAAAGATGTTGCATGCTGATTTTAAACCCACAATCATGGAATTGGACTCAAGAACAAGTTAGAGACTTATTGGAAAATTTTTGCATATAGCAAATATACCTAGATTTTTAGAGGTGTTGTATAGACTCTAAGAATTGGATTTTTAGTTAGAATATCACATAATGGATACCATGTTTAAGTCCTACGAAAGTTAGAGTTCGTTTGATAAGGATTTTGGCCCTCCGGGTAATTGATACTGTTAAGTTAGAGACTTGTGAATTAGCTCTAATGTTGTGTTTTAAAGTCCTTGAATTTTATGAGTGATGATCACATGTTGTAGAATAATATAAACTACATGTTATTAGTTAAGTTCACTACTTTTGAACTTGACGGTTATTTTTATGAGTAGAGTAAGAATGCCTGCTTATGTGTTGTGTAAGTCCAGCTGGCGTCGTCGTATTAACGTTATGGTGAGACAACCTATAGTCTTTACAAATCAATATTTGTAATTGCTCTAGGTCGCCGTACCGGTTATCACACACCCTCTTCTGTTGGCCACAGTTGAGATGTAGCCCCATTGTTGCAGCAACACGCCCGATTTTGGCTTGCTAGTTTCCGAATGGTGTAGTCGATGGAATACTGATACATCCCACAAGAGTATCGGTCCACGTTTTGTTGTTTTCACGTATTGCAGGAGTAAACGTTGAAGCAGAAAAAGAAAATAATATCCTTTGTAACGTAATTTATTTACAAGCACTTATGTGTTAATCAAGGTGCTATGTGAGTTGAATAATTTGTATATCAATGAAGATGATACATGTCTTGTTATGGTACATAAATATGAATACCATGTTATGATTTATATCTTGAGCACTATGCCATGTCATGTAGTTGCATTTAGTAACTTATTGAGTTTCGACTCACCCCGTTTATTGTTTATTGTTTTTCCTTAGATCCGAGCCAGCCTAGCGGTTCACGGTGAGGACGGATAGCTCGAGTCATATCTGGAGATTTTCTTTTAGGTTTCATAGTATTTCTTTTGATAAGGACGTGGTTATGTAAAGTTATATCAACTTTGCTTGGGTAGTACTTGGCGTTTTGTAAACACGTTTTATTCTTTTGGTAGCCGACATGTGTATGTCGTGCTTGTGTATAATCTTGTTAGAAATTCAGTTTCTTTCCCGAGCATGTTGTAGCTCATGGTTTATGTTTTCATACCGGCATATTGTGGCCGATGTGGTTGTCGTCATTGTTGTTTACTTTCCCAAGTTCCAAACTTGTGTTTTTTTTTTTAGTTGTTTGGTTCCGGCAGTTTAGTCGCCGAAGACTTATTTTATTTAAATCAGGTTCTCATAAATTGTGTTTTATCGTGAGTACGGTGGTTACACCTTGTGCTCTTCTTGTTGTTATGTTGTTTGGGCGACTCGACCTTGGGATCTCGTATAGAGGTCCGGGTTGGGGCGTCACAGTAGGTCTCTTGTAAAGTGTAAGAGATTGGTCTCTTGACCTCCATCTTTGTAGCGTCGGTTCCATCAAGCTGCGTGCAGATCTGACCATTTCTCATGCATCTGGTACACCTGTATCATCTTGGTTATCAACGAAGTCAACTGATTGGAAGGGTTTTAAACAAATGGATGGGAATGCCTACAATTTGAAAGTAGTCAGCAACAGCCCTGGAACTGATGGCCCACTAGTAAATGGGGTAAATTGTTATTCTTCTTCCTCCACATCCACATCCTCCTATTCATCCTCCCCCTCAACATAGTCTCCTTCTCTTTCATAATCATTGTGATGGATCTCTTATTCAGTTGTTGATGCTCTAGCTCGTGTTGTTGACGCCCTAGCTCTTGTTGTTGACGCTCTAGTTCTTGTTGCTCACGCTCTAGTTCTTGTTATTCACGCTCTAGTTCTTGCTATTCACGCTCTAGTTATGGTTGTCTTTTTTTTCTATTTGATGTTGTAGGTCTTTTCTTCGCATATGTCTTTTCTGCATATAAGAAAATTTATCTATTAGATCAATGCAATCAACAAGAGTAAAGAGCACAAACAAATTAAAAGCACAAAAAGAAAATAACCAAAATCCTAGGCTTGTTCGACAAGGAGTTAGTGATGTTCGGTTAATATTGAGCCGGTGCCCCGATCTAAATGATCAAAATAGCCCTCACGTGACATGCACATGTCAATTTCCGTTACCATTTTTAACGCCACGACAAGGGGCCAAACTGAGATAATTAGTAACATTGTAAGTCCATGTGAAAAATATTTTATTTTAGGTACTATTATGGGATTGATTGGATACTTTGAGTTTTTTTTATTTATATTTTGGCCTTTTAATTAAGTCTTTATTTATTCTTTCAGATAAGTAACAATAATTTTGAAGTTCAAAAGTTTAAATCCCACATCTAATTCCTTGATAAATGGGAGAAGACAGATTTGAGTCCTTTCATTCTAGCTTTGATCTGTTGATCAACTAGTATAAATAGGGGTGCTCACTTCGTGATTTTGGAGATACCAACAAATTAAATCTCTTCTATTTTCTCCAGATATAACATAATAACGTTTCTTCTCTCTCCCTTTAACTAGTTTAATTTTAAATCTTCTTTAGCTAGGTTCTAATTTATTATTTTAATTGTCATTCTTTCCTGTTGAATCTTGGGGGTTTACAAAATAAAATCCTCAAGGACAATGCTTTATTGCATGCCTCAGGGAGTATTTGATTTTACTCTTTGTTTTGTTAAAAGTTATGTTACTCTTGTTGTCGAATTCCCTTAATTTTTTACAACACTAGGGATCATGGGTTGATGTAGAACATGTAGCTGAAGTGTATTTGCACAAGATGGAAAGGGATAAGAAGTTTGGGAAGAAGATTGAAAAGTTAAGGGGTAAAGTGGCAATAGGCAGAACTAGTACTAGTAGAAGATTGAGCGGCTTTTGATAAATAATAATCGTTTTCTTTCATTCTGAAAATCCTAAGCCGTCATAGGGTTATTCTTTGGAGTTTCTCGTGGTAAGAGCTTCATAGTTGTTAGTTCTGCTGCGTCATGGGTCCTAAATCATCCCAAGACAAAGGAGACGATCATCTGCGATCATGTCATTTGGGTAGCAAAAGCGGATGATCATAGCGAAAATTGTCGTCGGCAGTCATTTTATAATTAAGGGAGGGTGCCTCCGAACTTGTTCTTCCACTGCAAGTGAGTTAACAAGATTACGAACCACCAGAGAATTGATGCCAGTTTCACAACAACATTTTGCTGAAGTAAATCAAAAACTGTTTTTATAGCCAACTGAATGTAACTTGGAGGTCAGGGGTTCGAAACCAGGCACCAGCGCGTGCCAGTTTCAAGATGTAAGGAAGAGCACAAAACCCACTATCCAGGAGTGGGGAGACCCCTGTGGCCATACGATCCAACCTGAGCGTGGGAGATCTATGCATCATCAGTTAGTTAGTTCATTAGCTCTCTATGATCGATGGTTGGCAATGCCGCCGTTTCCATATACGTTTCCATCATAATTACTTCCATAATCAGACTTGATAGCGTCTTGCTTCCAGATTCGGTATCCACCCACACTCCCATAATCAGTCTGTGACAACTCGCTTAGCTTCCCAAATACCCTTTCATACGACTCCACCATTTCCAACCTGCATTTGTTAAGATACTCCTTACTAATAAGTTTAAAAAAAAAGAAAATAAAACGAGAAAAGATATAATAATACATAAATTAATTAAATGAAAGTTTCCAGTCATGGATACATGGATAGATGTTAAGGAATGCATCAATTATGGATGAAAGATCCAGGACTGACAACGGTCTCAAGTTATGCACGGATGAGGAAAGTTATGTCAACTACAAGCAGCTGGTTCTATGATGAAGGAGCAGAAAAGAACTTGATTGCAACGAAGAGGAAGTTGATGTGATCGTTGCAAGCAAGATAAGCCCACGTACAAAAGTGATGACGAAGAGCTGATTTGGTGGCGGCCACGAGAGGCTTGACATTGTCGGATAATAGAGGTGATCCGACAGAGTTGGGGTTAGTGATGCAAAATTGCAACAATGGAGATGAAGGTGAGCCGCAATAAAGAAATATGAAATCGCTACGAGGATTCAGTGATCACTTCACAGTTAGATGGAGGAAGAGAATCTAAACTAAAATAATAAAAAAAGAGTAAGTCTCTTCCGTTTTACGGATCCTAATCTGTAAGACGAAGCCCCACTCTATCACAGCGTAGCCTACCAACACATGGTGAGTTGGATCAAGGAGATCCGTCTTGTAAGAAATACCCGTAAGACGACATTTTCTAAGTTTTTGCCGATAAAGAAACATTGCTGAGAATTTTAATGGCTAGCTAGGCCTGTGATGCAAGACGAAATAATTAGCTTTTTTATTTTTATTTTTAAAAGAGGAATTAAAGAAGAGGTCTTTTTCTTCTTCTCTTTGTGGAGAGATAAGAGACGAGTGATGGTGTCCTTTTCTTGTTTGGTGATTAAAGGAAAAAGGTGACAATTACGTATGAGTCCTAATTAAGAATGAAGTAGAAGTATATAGTCCTGGGGAAGAGAATAAGTATGGAGAAGACATGGATTCTTGATGGGATCCTCCCAAAGAGCCATCCTACGTCTCCTCCATATCATCCCAAGGTGGGAGCTAATGGTCCACGTTTGATTTACACTCCTAAAACTCGGAATCGCTGAGGTTCCCACACAAGGATTATAGACGAAATAGCGGGGGAAAGTCCCTCCCCAGTTACCGTTATCCTCCTGGATTGGGATCCACCTCACTGGCGGGCATGTCATCCTCGGTAGCTGTCAACATCATCATTAAATGTCGATTTAAATGCCAACATAAGGACCGAGGGAAGCAAGACATTCCTATTGGACAGAGGTATTCTTCACTGTAGAAATCACGGCAGCCTTAAATGATGTCTTCTCTCTTAGCAAAGGAAGCTTCTACTCTATCTCAAGTAGACTGACAGAAGGTGTAGGCTCATTGATGAGCAGTCCCTTTCTAAAGCAACAGGTGGCAGAATATACCTTCTTTCACACTCCATCTTTAGCTATAAATAGCAAGGTATCACCTTCATTTTATGGCTAACTGACATTTATTCCCAAAAATATACACGAGAGTCTTGAAACCACATTTATTTCCCTACCTTCCAGACATAACTAACTTATGATTAATAAAGGTCAGTTGAGACCAACTACCCACTTAGCATTTATTCCAAATACTGACTCTTACACCTTAGGTTTTCAGTCGGGAAAATCCCCGACACCCCTAACGGTGGTTTTCTTGTCAACAACAGTTGGAGGTACAGCTTGTCGGAAAGCCAAGTCCCGTTAACCGAAGCCTTTTGAGAGCCGGGGCATTCTGACGGCATACGTGGATCTGACGTGGTCACCAGACAATATTTTGGCGTGATCAATTTGGTTCCGTTGCCGGGATGCGACTTTGACTACGAGCAAAATGGCCGCAGGTAAACAGGTACCTACCAAGCATCCTCCCCCTACCACTCCTTTGATTACTCCTCAAGTAGAGTCTCCTGCTCAACGAGTTGTAGAGCGCATGTTGGAAACAACTTCGATACCCGTTCTCGAGACGCCGATGAAAGCCCTTGAGGGTGCGAGGACGCATAAAACTACCCAGCAAAATGCTAAGAGAAAAGCCCAAGCTGGGGGAGGAAAAAGTACTACTAGTGGCCAGCGTAGAGCAAGCCCTTCTGGTAGTAATGCCGCCACAGGGGCGATAGCCCGTACAAACTTCACATGTCCATCTTGACAAGAGCCGAGGACCCAGGAAGAGTGGGACCTGGCGGAGCTTGAACACATAAGGAGAGAAAAGTCCTTCCTCGAGAGACAGAGGGAGTTGGAGGGACGCGAGTACGAATTAGCTCGAATTCGAGTTCCCATACCAAGCGGGAATCGCACGGTGGACGCCAGAGAACATCCCGAAAATCCGCCCGGAGATCACAAGATCTCTCTCAATTGCGAACCCGGGTTCATGCGCGACAAGGGTAAGTATTCATGCCAGAGTGGAGAGGCATGCTGGAGAAGCTCCTAGAGTTAGCGCTCATGACAGAATACGGATTAATGCTCATGATAGGTTGCGCGCTAATCCACCCAAGAGGATGACCTAGGGCGAGGCGGAAGCTCGCTAGAGGGAGAACGCGCTGAACATGATCTCCTTTTCCTTGCCATCCCGTGATGTATCTGGGCAGAGACGACGAGGAGCCCGCTCCAACGAAAGGTCATCCCAAAGGGCAAGATCGATCACACCTGAAAGAAGTGATGCCCACACGGAGACCCTTTCTCACAAGTGCCGAAGAAGAGATAACAACCCACCTCCCCCGACCTTAGAACCAAGGCCACAGGATCAGGCGAAGATGCCCTTAAAAAGCTCCAGGAAAGGCTAGATGCCCTGGAAACAGGCAAGGTTACTGCCAAGCCAGGAGACTAGTTTGCCCCATTTTACAGACGGATAAGGGAGATCTCGCCAGACCCACGCCTCAAACTCCCCACATTAAAGCCATACGAGGGGAAGACAAATGCTAGGCAACACATCTCCAGTTTTGAAGCAAAGATGGGCATTTACTCGAATAAACTGGATTGTGGTGTATGGCTTTCCTGAGTACGTTTGAGGGGTCAGTGCTAAAATGGTTCGAGGAGCTTGAGAAGGGCTCAATACCAGACTGGCATGCATTCAAAGCAGCATTCTTGAGCAAATTTGCCGCAGCTGGCGATATCCCTAAGAGTCAGTCCGATCTGGCCAAAATTAATCAAGGTGAGGACGAACCCTTAGTAGACTACCTGAAAAGGTTCAGAGTGGTTGCCGAGGAGCTCCAGAACGTCCAAGACAAAATGATAATTTACTTCTTTGAAGCAGGGATTCAGCCCGGCCAAATGACGCACGAGTTCAATCTCCGGGCACCAGCTACTAGCGCAGCCATGTATTTGACCGCCCAAAAAATTGGGGAGACGAAGACCATCTTGGAGGAAAAGAAAAGAAAGAAGGGGACCTCATCATTATGAAATAAACCTGTGGAAACAAAGGTCGCCGAAGTGTCGCAGAAGGCCGGAACAAAAAAAGGGGAAGGATAAAACCTCGAGGACCGAAGAATACTTCACACCCTTGAATGAAACTCGAGAACACATCATGAACATACTGTTCCGGGAGAAAAAAGATTGAGAGACCGCGTCCGTTACTGAATGCTAGTAATCTCCGATACCCCGAGAAAAAATGTGCATTCCATCGAGAGAATGGGCATGATACTGAAGAATGCTTCCAGTTAAAGAAGGAGATATAAAAACTGATTGATCGGGGTTCACTCAGGAGATTTGAGTTAGGCAGAGCTCGACAAACGGCCCCTCCTAGAAATCCTCCCGGGGGTAATAACCCTGGCGAGGAGGAGAGCGACGTCCACACTATAGGCGACGATACGAGGAGCATAACGCAGCTCAAAGACACTATACATAGCCTGGATAAAGTCTTTAGTCCTCTCCCCCATAGAAGCGAGGAAGGAATAACATTTTATCCAAGCGAGCTGGCAACGAACCCTACTGCTAAGGAGTAGCCTTTGACACTCCGCGTCCAGTTCGGACGTCGATTTGTTAGGAGGGTATTGATTGATATGGGAGCAGGAAGGAACGTCATGTTATACGATTGCTTCAAAACACTAAGGTACAGAGATGCTCATTTAAGCACTAGTGGGGTGAAACTGGAGGGATTCACGGGCCACAAAGTTGCAGTCAAAGGTGTGATAACCTTTCAGGTTACTTTTGGAGAGGGCGATCGATCAAGTACCGAGGACATTGTTTTTCACGTCCTCGACTTAGTTTCCCGTATAATGCATACGGGATTGCCGACAGATCAAGTTTGATATGGTCCGATCACTATCCCACCAGAGGATTAAATTTCCAACTAAACGAAGAATAGGGATAATGAAGAATGACCCTAAGAGCACCCTCGTTTACTTTAAACTGGTCAGGCAGAACGAGGAAAAAATGAAAGGAAGGGTTGGGATGCCCGCACCGAAGAAAATGCCCAAGGAGATACCTGAGAAGAGAGAAAGACCTGCAGGAGATGCAGAGGTTGCAAGATCGGCAGAGAGGGCTAGGGCCGCTGAGGAGCGGGCCAATAGAGCTAGCACATCATAGCAGCCAAAGAGAGCTAGAAAGTCTAGCTCACCCAGAAAAGATGCAATAGGCATAGAAAAAGTTGCCGATGACAAGTTAGAGTCGAGGTTAAAGAACAGAATCCCGCCCCGGGGAGGGGAGGTAGTGGTGGAAAGCCTGGATAACCGAAATGAGCCTGACATCAGGCCTCATGAAGATCTGGAGGAGGTTATAATAAACCCTGAATATCCCGATCAAAAGGTTAAAGTAGGATTGGAAATAACTCGAACAGAAAAGGAAGGGATTATACGATTCCTACGGGCTAACATAGACGTCTTCGCATGGAGAGTAGAGGACATGAAAGGCATTGATGAAGAGATCGCGGTGCACGGGTTGAGCGTCGATACAAGTGTTATGCTTGTACAACAACGACCCGAGTCTTCTCCTCAAAAAGTGCGATTAAGGAGGAGGTTGAGAAACTACTCCTATCGGGGATCATTGAGGAAATCCTGTATCTAACATGGCGGCCAACGTAGTAATGGTGAAAAAGACAAGCAAAAAATGGCGCATGTGCGTAGACTTCACCGACCTCAATAAAGCCTACCCAAAAGACTGGTATCCTCTCCCAAGGATTGACCAGCTTGTCGACACCATAGTCGGTCACAGGATTTTGAGTTTTATCGATGCGTACTCTGGGTACCATCAAATCCGGATGTGGCTTGCCGATCAAAGGTTAACTGCCTTCCGAGTAGCAGGGGCACTTTACTACTATGTTATGATGCCCTTCGGACTGAAAAATGCGGGTGCCACTAACCAAAGGATGGTGAATAGGGTGTTCGGCGACCAGCTCGAGAGAAATGTGGAGGCTTACATTGACTATATGGTCATCAAGACAAAGGAGGCCAGCCATATTCCTGACTTAAACGAGACATTCACCAACCTAAGGAGGAATAAAATGAAGCTTAACCTCACGAAATGTGCTTTTGGAGTGAAAGCAGGAAAATTCTTAGGTTATATGGTGAATGAAAGAGGAATTGAAGCCAACCCAGAGAAGATTAAGGCACTGGTAGATATGCGAGCTCCTGGCTCGATCCGAGGAATTCAGCAATTGAATGGGCGTATTATGGCTCTAAGCCGCTTCATCACTAAAGCGACGAGAAAAAGCTTGCCGTTCTTCAAAATCTTGAAAGGCTCCAAAATTCTTCTAGAACGAGGAGTGTGACAAGGCATTTGCTGAGCTGAAGGAGTGCCTCGGAAGACCATCATTGCTGTCTTGCCCGGTACCAGCAGAAGTCCTCTACATCTACCTTGCAGCTTTAGACTTGGCGGTGGCAGCTATTTTACTAAAACAGGACAAAGAGGTCTAGAGACACGTATATTACGTCTCCCACGCTTTGACCGAGGTGAAAACAAGATACCTAAACATTGAGAAGGTGGTCTTGGCCTTGGTAGTCGCAGAAGATTAATATACTACTTCCAAGCCCATGCTCTAAAAGTTTATACAGATCTGCCCCTGAGAAAATTTTTCCAAAAACCCGACGTTGCGGGGAGAATGATGAAATGGGCGGTTGAGCTGTCGGCATACGATATCACATACGAGCAGCAAAAGGCAATCAAAGCTCAGATTTTGGCTGACTTCATCGCGAAAACGTCATTTAATAATGACGAGGATCTAGTTGAACAGCAAGAAGCCAGTACTTCGGGCAAAACGCACAGCTCGTCAAAGAAGCATGATGTGAAACCCAAACCCTCAAAAAACCTAGCGAGCTGTTGGACAATGCATGTGGACGGGTCAGCTAGTCAGAAAGGCAGTGGCGCGGGGTTGTCTTTAATCTCACGAGAAGGCGAGGAGATTAGCAAAGCAATCCGATTCAAATTTCCTGCCTCCAACAACCAGGCTGAGTATGAAGCCCTTGTCGCAGGTATCGAGCTAGCCAAGGAAGTTGGGGTAGAGCATTTGATCATCTTTAGCGACTCCCAGCTTGTTGAGAGGCAAATTTTGGGGGAGTACGAGGTGATTAACCCCACCTTAACAAAGTACTGGGAACTAGCAAAAAAGCTGCTGGAGGGATTTAAATATTCGACACTAGAGCAAACCGATAGAACAAACAATGCTCGAGCCGACTACTTGTCAAAAATAGCTTCTGGCGAATTATAGGACCTCCCTGGAGAAGTATTGGTAGAATTCCTAGAATTGCCTTCTATCGACAAGGAGCTCGCATTACCTATCGCTGCTACTCCCAAGTGTTGGATAGATGAGATTCAAGAATACATCGAGCTTGGCACATTGCCAAATAATAATGACCTGGTACAGATTTTGAGGAAGCGAGCAGCAAGATACACGATGATCGGTGAAACCCTTTACAGAAAATCATTCACCAAACCGCTGCTCAAATGCGTACGACCTGAGACAATTGAAGATCTCCTCGCAGAGGTTCATGAAGGCGTTTGTGGAGGCCACCCTGGGGCAAGGACTCTGGCCGATAGAATTATCTTCCATGGATACTATTGGCCGAGCTTAAGACGAGATGCTGAAGCATATGTAAAAAAATGCGACAAGTTCCAGAGATTTTCGGACATTCCTCGATTGCCAGCTGTCCCTCAGACCCCTGTCGTGGCGGCCTGGCCGTTCAATATGTGGGGACTCGATCTCATTGGTCCCTTCCCCAAAGCAAAAGGCTACTGCGAGTTCGTGATCGTCGTCGTAGATTACTTCACCAAATGGATAGAGGTGAAGCCCCTAGCAAGCATAGCCGAGGACAAGGTCGTCAGCTTTTTCCACGATCACATATTTTGTCGATTTGGAGTACCTCGGGTGATCATCTCCGACCACGGCACTCAATTTTCAACAAAATTTACCGCGAGCTGCGAACGCAGCAGAGTCAGACACTGGATGTCCTCTGTGGCTCACCCACAAGGAAACGGCCAAGCAGAAGCAGGAAATAAGTAGATACTACGGGCTTTGAAGAAAAGTTTAGATGATAAGAAAGGAAGATGGTTGGATGAGCTTGCGGCAGTACTATGGAGCATACGCACCTCGGTGCGAGGGTCAACGGGCGAAACCCCATTTGCCTTGGCCTATGGGTCAGAGGCGATGACACCTGTGGAAATGGCCCTTCCCACATCCAGAGTTACTTACTTCAACGAAGAAACAAACAAAGAAGCTCGGGGGCTCAACCTAGATCTACTCGAAGAAAGGAGGCTGGAAGCAAGGATGAGAATGACCAATTATAAAAATCTTACTAAGAGCCAACACGACAGCACGAATCGGTCGAGGTCCTTCTCAGAGGAGATTGGGTACTCGAAAGATTGAGGTGACAGGAGAAATGCGAGCGAAACAAACTCTCACCAACCGGAAGGCCCCTACGAGTAACGGCCGTGATACGAGAAGGGACCTACTGGACTTACAGATCAAGAAGGAAAGGATTTGAAGAAACCCTGGCATGCTGACCACCTCAGACAATATTACAAATAGTTAGGAATCTTTTGTCGTTGTAACAATTAGAAAATAAATGTAAAAAATAGGACATATATGTGAAAGTCTTGAGTTTCTTTTAAACATGTTCGAAAATATCCTCGTCGAATGCGAGATCAAAAAGAAGGCGAGCTCTATTAGAAATGTTCCTCAAGAAGAGGGAATCTTAGAGTTCTATTTCGAAAATATCATCGTCGAAAACGAGGTCATTAAACCCTCGTCAAAACGAGGTCATAGAAAGTCATAAAAACAAAAGAAAATAAAAATAGGAAATGTATAAACCTCGGCATAAAGATCGTCGGTACAAGAAATTACAAATAAAAAGCGGATAGAAACCAAATTATCTTGTTCATTACAGAGCTCATAGCCCGATTAAGGCATCTCGGCGCAGCGAGGAAAGAGGGGAACTCGGAGGTCTTGCTGGCCTCGTACACATCTTTTCTGAATTCATCTTGGTTAGACTTTTCCCCTTCAAAAGTTCAGAGCCTCAGATCGCCGTCGAAAGTTGCTGACAGTCATTTTGAAGAATCTCCGTCACACTCCTGTAATTATGACTATAGGGAGTGGGCGGAGTCCACGGTGCTTTACCATATTCGGCATCATCGGCATGAAGGGTGGCAAGCTCTTCTTCTTCAAAGGGCACCATTTCATGTCCCTTCCTCGCCAAGTCGCCAAAAAACTCGGCTTTTCCCCACTCAAGCAAATTGCTAAGGCAAACTCTGGATGCTGCTGCCACCTTCAAGATATGCTCCCTACCCCGGATATAGTAAGGAATTAAGGCTGCACCAAAAGCATCATAGTTTTTATACTCAGTAATGCTCGGTCCCGAGGAGGATTCTCCCTGTCGGGCGAGCTCACCTTCTTGGGCTATCCGAAGGTTTTCCTCGCTTAGTTTGCCCTCGGCCGAGGAAGCTCGCGCTCCAAAGCTTGCTTATTAGAGGCCAGGATGTCTTTTCGGCGGCAAGCCTCCTCCTTGCCAGCTCGACTCATTCAAGGTCGGCCTCCAACTTCCTTTTCACCGCCTCCGATACCGCAACTTGCTCCCGGCTTATATGGCCTCTTCTTTAGCAGCCGGCGCCCTTCGATAGCCGGTGATGTCATTATTTAGGCGTGTCTTAGCCGCCGTCGCTTCTTGACATCATTGCAAGCTTCGTGAAGATCGGTGCCAAGAGTGTGAAGAGCCGTAGCTATCGCGTAAGAATGAATCGCTCGATCAGCTCAAAGGGTACGACATTAATAAAAGCAAAGTGGATAAAGAGTATATACCTCGCCAAGAGCAACGCCAGAAGTTTTGAAGATGTGCATGCGGCCCTGCTCCCTCATCTTATCACCGTTTGTCGTCCAAACAGCGAAGAATGACCCCTTAACCAGCCACAATATCGCCGCTGGATCGATCAATAGACGCCAAAGACGTTCGTGAGAACGGCACATCCCCGATGGCTCGGCAAGCTCGGTTCGCCGGTTTAAAGTCGGGCCTCATCCGAGAGGCGTGGCCGAGCTCGCGTCGGCCTCGGGGTTAGCTATGGGTGGAGACAAGAAGGCTTCCCGGTGGCTTGGCCACCATCCTCAAGATTATTTTGGCCATCGCCTACCGCTCCTCAAGGCTGACAGTTCGCTCAGACTCATACTCATCGATAAGCCAGGCCCATAGATACTTTCTTCTTCTTCGAGGACCGGAAGCCCGAGGAGACTTACTCGCTTTGTCTTGCTCTCGAAAGGGGCTTTAGTACCACTCTCCTCGGCGGTGGGATGAAGATCGGTTGGGAGTGGTACCACTTTTCCTCTTCTCGTGCAACGGCTAACTTAGTAGGGAGCTCGGATGCTCGGGCTTTCGCCGCATTATTCAAGCCACCCTGAGAGTTGATGAACTTCTGAAAGTTAAACATAACTGCCAAGAAGTAAAAGAAATATATTAGCAAGAAGGAAAAGCAAAAAGGCAGTACAAAAATCCTAACGAGCAAAGCAGCAAGTAAAGGTCGAGGGCTATTTACAAAGTAGTGGTATCATTCTCAAATTCTCCCTGACATATGGGACAATCCTCGCAGAAAACAAAATTTTGGTGGAAATACCAGGCCAAAAAACTTGCAACTTCGGGCATGGTACATAGTGGGATGATACTGCTGATCGCCTTGTGGGAAATCCCAGCAGCCCGCAGCAGCTCCTCACTTTGAACAACCCGCTGCCAATCATATAGACGGGCCGAGGTTTTTCCTTCAAACTCGAGCTCCCGTTCAATAGCAGCTTTTGCCCTCTGACCGTAGGCAGTGAGCTCATTCCTTTTGTGAGTGAGAATCTCATATTTGTTTGTAGGAAGAGAAAAATTCCAACCTCTCCTACTCTCCACCCCGATGACTTTGTCCGCCTATCCAGTCACCTTGTTGGGAGTCTCGCTAAAAAGCTTGATCCCATAGTTGTGAGAGTTGCAGTGGATGAGGGTGTTGTCCTGAGTATGGCAGAGAAGGAAATAGTTTCGGAAGAGGTGAATTGAGGGCTCGAAACCCAGGGAGCGACTAACTGCAGCGAAGCTCAGCAGTATCCTCACCATATTCAAAGAAAGGTCTAAGGGATGCGTCGACATCTCGTTTAGAAAATAACAGAAGAAAGGGTCCAGTGGTAGGCGTAGGCCCACCTCGAAGAAGCTGAGGTAAATTCTAACTCGGCTTTTTAGGCCTCGCAGCTCGGCAAGATCGAGTCCCCCTGACAGAAGGGAACCTCGGAAGTCCTCAAAAGTGTGGTTGAAGTTGGTATTCCAGAGTTCCAGATCACGAAGATTGGCTTGGTTCACCTAAGCTTTGGGGGCCTTACGAGCTCTGGCCTTAGGTTGATCAACTTCAGGTCGCCCCGAGGTGGAAGTTCCGCTCCTAGTCCTTGCCATCTGCATAGAAGCAGATTGATTAGTCGACACAAAGTGACGAGCTAATGAGGGCCCCGCGGCTATTCTCTTATATCTTTTATGGGCGGTACGAGCTCTATTATTTTGAAAAGCCTCACGATTCTTGGTTTGACTAAATTGAGCTTTTTCAGCCGCAAGAGCTTCCCGAGCTTCTTTGTCTCGCTTGGCTTTGAAGCGTCCTATTATTTTGTCTATGGTGATAAATTGATTCTAGAGCTCATTTACAACCTTGTCAGGACGAAGTGCTTTCATGGCGGACGTCAGTGGGAGATCTGGGCCTCTATGAAAGTCGTCGCTAACTACGTAGAAATGTTCTACCTCGACGTCCTGGTTTTCAAAAATGTCTCCGTGTCACTAGGAACTACGTGGACCCACGACCTTGGGATTTTCTATAAATATTTCTATTCATGGGAGATCGAGCAAGACGGTACAGTTTAGCGAGCTGTTAGAATCCGAGCTCGACGATGGTACCGAGCTTGAGGAAAAAGGCAAATTCGAGGAACTAATGTTAATGGTTTCCTCGGGATGGTCGAAATGGGTCTCCAGGAACGACATGGCACTTAATTTAAAGCTAAAAATACCTAAAAACGAGGAAAGAGATGAGTAACTGAGTTGAGAGGAGGCGTATAAACGACCAGAGGGAGATGAACAGTGCCTGAAAGAGAAAGATGCCGGAGTTAGTACCGAAAATGACGCTTCGAAAACTCAGAAAACTTAAAGGGCGTCTCAAAACCAATGTTGGCCCGTAATAGGGTTAAAGTTGGATGTCAAACAAAGAAAGGGAAAGGAGGAGGTTAACCTACGGAGGGAAATTGCACGAAGTCGGCCGGAATGAATGAAATTAGAGGTTGGATGAACGGTCAGAGCTAGAAGGAAAATCTCTTAGTTCGCCGGAGTCGGTGGAGGGAAGATCTTGTTGAAAGTAAAAATCACACAGTGATTTTTTCCCTTATATATTCTGGGTAATCGGGTCAACCTAGGCCAAAACTCGCGGGTCTGGACTTAGCGTCTCCTGCCAGCTTCGGTCGTGTTATTCACGCGCGAGAATGCCCACGTACAACCTTCATTTATCAATTAAAAGGGGGCAAATTAAATGCAATGCAACCTCGTGCCTCCCGCTCATTGTGAGTAAGCGTGACATCATTAAAGTATATTTTCCCCAGACAAGTTACTGAAACAGTTCTGAAGTCGTGTAACTCGTCAACATGCTCGTATCAAAATTAGGAAGTTTAGCCGAGGAGAGTAAGCTCAGAACTTAGTCTGGTCATGCCTTACTGAAGATTCCTCGCCTGCAGAATAAATCCTTACAGTCGAGGACTCGGGGGCTACTGATGGGATCCTCCTAAAGAGCCATCCTACGTCTCCTCCACATCATCCCAAGGTGGGGGCTAATGGTCCATATTGGATTTACACTCCTGAAACTCAGAATCGCCGAGGTTCCTACACGAGGATCATAGATGAAATAGCGGGGGGCAAGTCCCTCCCCAGGTCTCCATCCAAGGCCTGGGCATAATAATCGGTATTCGATCTGGGTTACCGTTATCCTCGCCTGGATTGGGATCCACCTCGCTAGCGGGCATGTTATCCTCGGTAACTGTCAACATCATCATTAAATGTCGCCTTAAATGCCAACATAAGGACCGAGGGAAGCAAGACATTCCTATTAGACAGAGGTATTCTTCACTGTAGAAATCACGGCCGCCTTAAATGAGGTCTTCTCTCTTAGCAAAAGAAGCTTCTACTCTATCTCAAGTGGACTGACTGAAGGTGTAGGCTCATTGATGAGCAGTCCCTTTCTAAAGCAACATGTGGCAGAATATACCTTCTTTCACACTCTATCTTCAGCTATAAATAGCAAGGTATCACTTTCATTTTATGGCTAAGTGACATTTATTCCCAAAAATATACACGAGAGTCTTGAAACCACATTTATTTCCCTACCTTCCAGACATAACTAACTTGTGATTAATAGAGGTCAGTTGAGACCAACTACCCACTTAGCATTTATTCCAAATACTGACTCTTACACCTGAGGGTTTCAGTCGGAAAAATTTCCAACACCCCTAACGGTGGTTCTCTTGTCAAGAACAGTTGGAGGTACAGCTCGTCAGCGACAGCTAAGTCCCGTTAACCGAAGCCTTTTGAGAGCAGGGGCATTCTGACTGAAAGCTGACGGCATACGTAGATTTGACGTGGTCACCAGACAATATTTTGGCGTGATCAATTCTGATATTTAAGCAGAAAGGAGTTTTGAAGAAAAAATTAGCATGAATAATTTGGTGATCTCTTTGATTGAAGCCGAAAAACCGAAGAGAAACGAATTGATGTAGCATGCAGCGGAAGCAAAAGGCGATGTCTCGATCCACCGGCTCTGATACCATGAAGGAATAGAGAAGTAGTATAATAGAACGGCTATCATGAACAATCATGTATGATGTATGTATGTATGTTTTTTTTTTTTTTTAACAATTTGGTAACTGAATTCGTGCAATATATGCATAGGTGATAATTACATTACGTTACATAAATAAATTAAGTTCAAGCACGGTATGACGACGCACCAGAATGCCAAGCATTGGAATGGTTTATAAGGGTCATAGATCTCTTTAACTATTGCCTTTGCCTTTCTTAGAGTAGTGCAATCTCCTTTGCCATGCACCTACACGCATTTGATCTCCCACGATACATGAGACGTAAATTACTTCATATATACACTTGACAAATACAAACAATCCAAAAGTAATCAACTAGCTAGCTAGTAGCTAGTTAATCACTTTATACGATTATATCGAGATTCGAGTAGAAGAGATAGTATCAGAAGATATCAATATACGTACCTCTCTCAAGTGTCTGAGAGTTTCGGAATCTCGTGGAACCACATTATAAACCCCAATACACATCATCACACTCTCGCATACATAAGGACCAACTCCTTTTATTTTCATCAAATTTTGCCACAACTCCTCCTCGAATCCCTCCGTTTCCTCGTCCTCGTCCAGTCTGATTTTACCTTGCACAACACGTTGAGCGAATCGAACAATCGTACGTGCCCTGTGCCCCAGTTTGCATGTTTTCTTCAATATTTTCTCGCCCACACCAATAACTTCATGTACGTTTGGGAAATCTCCCATTTCCATGCCTTCCTTATCCAAATCTATTGATTCCAATTCTTCTAGCTTGGCTACTACTACTACTACAGATGATGACTCGTCCGTTTCCTTAGCCTTCATTCTCTTTGACACTGATGATCTGGTTTTCCTTATGCAATTGCAGGGGCATTTAACGTAATTAACACCAAGATCAGTATGTAATTTTCTTGTTGATACCAAATGTTGAAGTTTGCAAAGTCTTTGGGCCATCTCTAAACTCCTACTAAACCTGTGACACAAATTATACTCCACCTATTATACATACATACACGCTCAAACCAGTGGCGGATCCAGAAATTTTTTCGGTGGTCACAAAATTTAACTATCACATAAAAACTTAGAAATCACGGTTCACAACTAAGTATCTACCCATTATTCTTTATCATGCGTGACTTAAAAAGGAAAAAATAAATTTGAGTGGGGTCACTATCAAAAAAATTATAATTTGAGTGGGGTCACTATCCAAAAAATTATAATTTTATAAGTTAAATTTTTTTTTTTTTGGGGTCACTTGCCCCCACACCCAAAAAGTAGATCCGCCTCTGGCTCAAACTCATAATCATACGGTACTAGCTATGTACTCCCTCGTTTTAATCAAATAGTCAACATTTGATTTTTTTTTTCAATTAAATTAAAGTTTGACTAACGATTTAGATAAATTTATTTATTTCTACAAAGTCATAAAAGTTGTAATTCGTAGTATTCTGAATGTAGTTTTTTAGTGAATGAGATTTTATTTTCGAAAACATAATTAAAAGTATGTAAATTTTGATTTGATTTAGTCACTTTTAAAAATGAAAAGTAGACTCGTTGGTCGGAGTATTACAATAGAGTAATGTTATATGTACCAAAAGTGTACACCAAATGTGCATCAAAATTCCAGTTGACATGTTCTTGCTGGTTAAGTGATTTGTGAGTCAATAATGTTTTTGACTAACCAAAACATATCAACAAAGACTTTTGGTATACATTTATAGTGCACACTTTTGGTATACATAGTATTATTCATTTCAATATATAATTAAATTGGAAATTAACAGAAGAAAATAAATAAATAAATAAAATTACCTGGAGTTACAAAGAAGGATGGATTTAACAACATCTTCAAAGAGGGTGGGAGCGCGAAAAAGCCGACCAAAACATCTTTCTTTAGCTTTAGGATGCATCCTTTGAAACTCCTTCACCGCATTATCCTCCTTGCTCGATAACCTAAGCATCCGCTTAACTTGAACCTATATATATATATATATATATATATATACACACACACAAACACTGATTATTAGTGTTTTTTAATTACTCCACAGAGAGAGTATCTCCTTTTTTCTTTTTCTTTTTTAACAACTGGATTAAATTTTTTACTAAATTTTTATGTAAATTTGATTGATGGTAAAATGTACTGTATGAGTTAGAGCCCGTTTGGTGTAGCGTTTTGAAAATACAGTGTTTTAAAAACGCAACGTTTTTAAAACGCAGATTATTTAAAACGCGACTTTTTTCTTTATAAATGCGTTTGAGATATTATGTCAAAACGCTGCTTTTTATTCCCTACTGCGTTTTGGGAAAAAGCTATGAATTCCAGCGTTTTAAAACGCAGCTGCGTTTTGAAAACGCAGCGTTTTCTACCGCAGCATTGAAATGCTAAGTTAAGGAATAAACTGCGTTTTAGCCAAAACGCGCGAACAAACGGGCTCTTAATGTAGTTTTTCGTTATGGAGGTTTTACTATGTGAAACATAATATATAATTTTTAATATTTTACGATATGCGATATATATTATACGTTACGATACAATACAAAAATAAGGATAAATGATACGTATTTTAAGTGCGTATTCCATTTCATTTGATAATGTATCCTAAATTAATTATTCATATCTTACTATTCAATGCAAATCTAAACAAGTAAGTATGGAAGATTTTTAATTAATTAAAGACATATATATATACATACATACCAAAATGGATTGTTTATCTCGGGAGGTTAGATATTGATGAGTGTGGACGTGGATGGAAAGGGAGGTAGGGGAAGATTGGGAGACGGAAACCATGACGGAGGTGGTTGAGTCTGAGAGGGTCAAGGGGCGTTGAAGACACTTTGTTTTTGGAATCCATCGGTTTGGAGGCATCATAAAGAAGCCATGATTGCATACTGCACTTTCTAATTTGAAGCAGCTTCTGCTTCTTGTTAATGGCAGCTCTAATGCACAGCTGATTATTTCCTCCTCCTCCTCCTCCACCACCTCCTCCTCCTCCTCCTCCTCCTCCTCCTCTTCCTCCATTTCGTGATGATCATATTCCTTAACATCTCTTTGGGCCTCTTCTATAGCTACTTTTCTCCTCTTGTTGCTCATCTTAATTTTCCCACAACATGTTTTTAATGGCATTGACCCTGCCTCCCTCTTCATTTAAAAATGGTTTTCATGAGAAAAAAACAATCCTAAAAAAAGTTTAGTACCTACTCTCAATTTTTTTTAAAAAATAATTGTCATATTTAATCCAACATAAATTAAGAAAAAAGTGTGGCCCATCATTAAAATAACAAGTAAAAAAGTTTCACAAAAAATAATTATTATTTTAGATAACAAGTAAAATAGATTCACCTTTCTTTTCTTTTTTAGTATTCATTTTAAATTCAATATTATTTTCTTTTCAAATTTGTCATGTGGAATTTATTAGGCTACTTTTCATATTTAACTTACAATTACATCAACTTTAAGAGTAAAAGGAGAATAAGAAATACTTCCTTCATTCCTAAATTATTGTATCATTTGACATTTTTGAGTTAAACGAACTATTTTTCAAACACAATTTTGATGTATATCTTTTAATTTTTTTAAATCATAAAACACGTAATTCGTATTGCATAAAAAGTACTACGAATTATGTGTTTTATGCTTTGAAAAAATAAAAATAATATACGTTAAATTTATATTTAAAAACAATCTGTTTGAATAAAAAATTAAATAAAATAATAATTTAGAAACAGACGAAGTGGAAAGTTATTTAAGTTATAATAAATTGACTCTCCTTAGTCTGTGTATTCAATCAACATGAACGTTCTTTTGAGTAGAAATGGAGTAAATTTCAGTATTTATTCTATTCTAAGAAAATAATTTCATTTAAAAAGTTAAGCTTTTTTTTTAAATTGTAATTTTATTTGTTTGTATTTTTATTAATCTATAGTAAAATTATTTTATTTTAAAAGAAAGGTGTATAATAAGAGCCCGTTTGGTCGAGCGTTTTGGCCAAAACGTAACTTATTTGCAAAAAATATGTTAAAATGTGACAAACGCGCGTTTTCAAAACGTAGCTGCGTTTTAAACGCTAGAATTCGCTTTTTCCAAAACGCAGGTTTTAAAACGCTACTAGGAAAAAAGGCGTGTATTAAAGTGATATCCCAAATGTAATTATAAGGAAAGACCTCCGTTTTAAAACACTGCGTTTCTAAAACGCTGCATTTTTAAAACACTGCGTTTTGTAAACGCTATACCAAATGGATTCTAAATTATTAAACAAATACTATATAAAAATTGGAATTAATGTAATTTTGGAAATCCAGTAGTATGACATGATTTAAAAGAAAGGTGTAATTTTGGAAGAAGGTTCATGGATACAGGCCTACAAATAGATAGTCTAGAAACACATTTGGCGGTTACACAGTAGAGTCTAAAACTTAGCTTGTGTCAGACAGGGATGTAGAGTCTATAATTGGCGATGGTGGGAAAAATTGTATAGTGATAATTATCACTTTATTGTGACTAATTTAGAGATTGTATTTCTAAATAAAGCAAACTACACAAATAGTCCATGTGCTATACTCTTTTTTTGGATTGATTTTTACACCACGTCATTGGTGCCTGTAATGGTTCACACTTATGAATAAGTGCTACGTCCACAACTAAAATGGTCAACTTTGGATTTGAAAATCGTGTACTATGTTTTTCCACTAGATATTTTACAAACTAAATCTCTAATGGATTGTGTACAAAAATTTTGTTGACCAAGTGTTTGTGTAGGAGAATTGATATCTATAAGATACAATTCTCGTGAACTATGAAAGCTAGGTGTTGCAATCAATGAAGAGCTTTAATGGACTAATCGTCTAAGTGTGAAACTCTTCAATGAGTAGGTACAGATAGGACGATTAAGCTTTAATGAACTTGAAGAAGATGAAGATTCAGAGTTGAAGTTGTTGAAGAGTGTTGAATGCAGCAATGAAGACTCCTTTTATATGCAGGAGAAACCTTGGAGCCGTTGGAGACCTTCTTAATTCAAATTTTAGAGCATTTAATGCTCTAATCAGTTGTTGACTCGATAGGCGTCCCGCAACTTCCGTCTGTCTCCGACACTTTGCTAAAAATAGGCGGTGCTGGCTTGCGGAGGAATGTCCTTTTCGAGTGTATGCCAAGAATGGAAACCTTCATTGAATGTTATTTGCGGGTTAACGTTGCATCGAAGTCAATGAAGTCTTCAAATTAGGACATGTCTTCGCAGATCTCTATCGGACGTTCTTGAGGTCTTCAACATTGCGATGAAGCTTGGGCGATGCGAGCTTGTCCGATATCCAAAGGAAGGCTGGCGATGCATAAATTGCCTATTGTGCAGGACGTCCGATGTCCTATAAGCTATCTTCTTTCAAGTCATCTTACAATGAGCAAACCTAAGCTATTCAAGCTATGTCTAAGTACAAGTTGCCACACTAACAGACACGCAGACCCATTAGTCACCTTGACTTAGACTTAGGTTATGGATTCAAGCAAATCTATACTAAATACAACAATCTCCTCATATTTGCTTGAGTCTATGACCTTATGAATACAATATCAGCTGACCATGTCCAATTCTAGTAATAACATGCTTATAAGATTGATTTATTAAGTAAGCATGCCCTAGATGGACTTACATAGAGGTCATTGTATTAAAACAAATTACAAAGTGTTTACAAATAGGAAATTTAGGCATAGGACACTTGTAATAATACTGAATTTAAAGACATGCAAAATAGGCAGAATAGGCCATATAGGACATGTCTTTAAACCAGTGGTTTAAATTTCATGCACACACAGAATAGGCAGTTCATAAGCAAAGCATGAAGATAAAAAATTGGCATTGATAATTAAACAAGGAGTTTAATTACAAAGTTTTCACAAAATATTATACAAAGGTTTATCGGCCGACTCGAGATGAAGATCGAGAGGAAGCATGACCTTTGCCTTTGCCTGATGAAGATTGTCCTTTGCCTCTTGATGCCCATTTTGAGTCAATAGCAGCCTTGAGTCTTGTAATTTCTTCTTTGGCGTCTGCTAACTCTTCTTTAGTGTCTTCCAATTCAGAGGAGAGTCTCTTGTTTTTCTGTTTGAGCAGAGCATTTCTCTCAATGAGCTCAGTCCGCTGATTATTGTTGAGTCTACTCATCTCCTCCTTCATGGACGCAAGCGAGCGATCAATATTGCCGAGGCGATGATCGGTAGTCTTCAGCTCCTTGCGAAAGTAAACATAGTGCTTGGAAGTTAGAGTTCGCGTCGCCCTCACTGAGGAGTGAACAGAGCGATTGGCGAGGCGTTGAGATTGGAGCACATGCTTGTAGCCATTATCAATAAGGTCTATTATCTGCAGCATTCCCTTTGAAAGGTTGTCCCAGTTCTCCTTGAAGAGGGCAGAGTTGGCCGAGGAAGCTGCTGAGAGTTGGCTAGTCAAGACACTTTGGGACGCGGCAATGGCCTTCATGCATGCTTCAGCTGCAGCTTTTGCACCCTGGGCAATGTTTATGACCTGAGTCATGCAATCAGCCTGGACGTGGGTGATATGCGATTGTTTTGCTGACAGCTGGTTCAAGGCCTTGGTCAGATCAGCCGATACATCTTCAAAATTCTTTACAAAATCCTCAACTTCTGAGGCACGGTAGAAGATTTGAGGGGATGGTTGGCGGGCTGGAGAGGAGGATGGGCCAGCGGAGGTGTAAGGATGGGCGGGAATGGTTGAGGTTGGTGGTGGTTTGGGAAGGGAAGGTTTGAGGTTGGGCGGTGGAGGATTGAGATTGGCCGGAGGAGGATGGAGATTGGTGGTGGAGGAAATGGTAAGATAGCTGGTAGAGGGTAGAGGTTGGCTGGTAGAGGAAGAAGGTAGGCTGGGAAGGATGCGGGGAACAGGGAATAACCTTTCTATGTAGATGACATAGGAAAGGGGGTGAATGAAGTAGGGAGGAGGAGAAAAGAAAGGAGAAAGGGAAGGAGATTTGAAGAGAATGAGGATGAGAGGGTTGAAGCCTATATACATGGTGACTACATCAATGAAGTTGTAGACCATAGGCTGAAGAAGGATAGAAGGATGGCAGATGAGGGTAAAGATAGGGGGTTTAGGCAGAGAGAGGAAAGGGGAGATGTCCGATTTGGTGGGAAGGGGAAGGCCTAGGTCCTTGTGAATGGCAACCCATTGGTTGAAGATCATAAGATCTTGAACCGCTGAGTTGTGGGAGAAAAAGAGTTGGGACCAGGGAGGGAGAGGGTCATAGTAGGCACCCCATTGGAAGATGATTTCACCCGCAAACATCGGCGACAGGGAATCCTCTTAGGGTAGTCAAGGGTGGAGAGGAAAGGGTCGAGTCGGGGATTTGGTTTAGGACTACTGTCTCGAAGGACAGCAGATCCTGCACCTCAGGGTGTAGATGGCTGTAGGGGTTGGTTTTGATTCTTTTAGGAGTAGGAGGAGTGGAGGTGGATGAGAGAGAGCGTTTGGAAGAGGGTTTTTGAGAGGTGGTGGCAGGTGAGATGGATGGCTCTTGTATGGGGGTTGGTTGGATGGGAGCAGAGTGAGGTGGTGAGGAAGTAGGTGAGGCAGAGGTGGCGAAGGTGGAGGAGAAGTGGTCTTATCGCGGTTCCTCGAAGTGCACCTTCTTCTTTGCACTCTTTTGCGTTTGCCATGCTTGGATTTTGTAGGAGTGGAGGAGGCGAAGTTGGTCGTGGAGAAGTGGGAGTGGGACTCGGTGGGGAACAAAAGGTGAAGAGACGGCTGGTGTGGAATCAGCCGGTGTAGATTCGGCTGGTGTGGAGGAAGTGGTGGATGAAACTTTGGGTAGGCCAAAGGATTCATCGGTTGGTAGGAGGGTTTGTTTGGTTTTAGGTTTGGATGTTTGGGAGGTAGTTATTGGAGGGAGAGTTGTTTTAGAGGGTTTAGAGGATGTGGTGGTGGTTTTAGGAGGAGGTCACTGGTTTAGAGAGGTCACTGGTTTGAAGGTAGAGACGTCCTTCTCAACACTGCCTTGGAACGCAGGTTGCGGGATTGTTTAAGTTTGGGAGTAGGGAGAGGAGAGTGTTTAGGCTTTTTGGAGGGGGACTCAGCTGGCTCATAGGGATCATGGTCCAGCCGAGTGTAGTCAAAATTCTCGGGCAGCTCAGCCCCAATAGGTTTAGGCTCCTCCTCAGCAGGTAGCCCCGCTGCAGTATATGTGACCTTCCTCTTACCCTTCTTGTCCTGGGTAGAGGGGCCAGCAGAAGCAGTAGCAGCAGCTTCAGCAGCGTTGGTTGTCCTTTTGGCCATATCATCACGGTATCTGGTGATGTTGTTCACCGTGAAGACATAGGTGTTGGACACCTTGATGAGGTCGTCATGAGCGACCAGCTCATCAATCTCCTCATACTTCCTGAGGATGACATTAATAACCCTTACGAAGGGCCTCTTCATCGACGGATAGGCTTGGACCTCAGCCACGCTTTGAAATAACATAGAAAAAATAATCTTGGCCCAGTTGAGCTGTTTGCGGAGGATGACATCTTTGGTCCACATCAGCTGCTGTGATGTGAATATATCCCTAGAGCCATTCTTGAACAGAATGCTCTTATCTAGGAGGTGGCTGATGTGGTAGGGGTTTTTTGGGAAGAGGTTCCTGGACATCTTAGAGAACCTTTCGAGTTGGCGACCCTCATCATCTCCCAAGCAGCAGCCGATTCCTCATCGGTCAAGTCCAGCTTGCCTTCAGTAGGCAGACCCAGCATGTCTCCTACTTCCTTATAGGACAACTTGATGTAGTAACCTCTGATGAAGCCCTTAATATAGCTCATATTCACCATTTCATTAGCAGAGGCAGGAGGAGGAGGCAGGACTATCCTTGTGTAAAATTCCTCTGCCAGGAGGTTGCTATAGTGGGTATCGTTGAGTTGGAAGAGAGGAAGTAGCCCACATTCTTCTAAGTCTTTCAGTAGATCTACTCCAGCAGAGGACTCATAAATAAAGTTCCTATCTATGGTCATCCCAGGGTGGTAACTTGACCTGGGAAGAATCCTCAGAGGGATTTCAGCAGCCTTAGCAGTCCTTGTTGGCTTTGCATAGGCAGAAGAGGATGAAGTAGCAGCAGCCTTTGAGGATTGAGTCTTAGCCTACACAATCGGCAGAGGTGAGAACAGCAGATATATAGAAATCGGCAGATATACAAGAAATAGTAGATTGTTAAGCAATCAGCAGATATTATCAAAAACTAGTACTGTTCAGATCACAATCCAAAATATAGACAATTTATAACATAATATAAGAACAGTTCATCATCTGGGTTTCTAAATAGCTACTGATTTTGTCAATTTTAAGCAAATAAAACGGTATTACTTGAAAGCATTTTAGGCATAGATGATTCTAAAACACAACCAAACCCAAATAAACAGATTCAAGCAACAATTGCCAGAACTCGAGGTTCATCAATGGCGGACAGTTCAAAATCAAGCAAATTAGGTCAAAACAAGACCGTAAATCTTGATTTAAATGAATTAAAAAGGTATAGAAAACGTTACCATTGATGATTTTAGCTTGAAAACTTGAAAAATTTGAGGATTTGAGAGGATTTGGGAAGATTGCAGATTGGAAGATGGAAGGTTTTTGAAAGTTTACAAATGGCGGTTTTTGAAAACTGTGAGGAGTCACTGTGCACGGCCGCTATTTGTACTACTGTCAGATCAATAAATGGTATTTAATAATTTTTGAAGTTCGCATTTATGACCTGATGAGTCACTGTACTTAGTCTGCCTATTTTTATTGAAGACTGCCGATATGGAAGGAGGTACTTACTCAAGGTTGTCTATAATCTCGGCAGAATTGCAATTGGCTGATCACATAGGCAATACTATAAAG
Source organism: Platycodon grandiflorus (assembly GCA_016624345.1). Lineage (NCBI taxonomy): Eukaryota > Viridiplantae > Streptophyta > Magnoliopsida > Asterales > Campanulaceae > Platycodon > Platycodon grandiflorus. The sequence goes on along the minus strand of JACONP010000029.1, from coordinate 891,381 downwards.
TCAGTTTATAAAATAACTTAAAGAATTTGCAAGAAGGATTAAGGATTGAGGTCAAGCATACCAAGCTCTCTTCTTAGATAGGCAAACCTGGTTGAATCAAGTGGTTTTGTGAAGATGTCTGCTACCTGATGATCAGTAGGCACATATTGCATGCTGATGTTACCTTTTTCAACATGGTCTTTCAGAAAGTGATATCTCACATCAATGTGCTTTGTCTTGGAGTGCATGACAGAATTTTGAGAAACAGAGATGGCTGATGTGTTGTCACACATTATAGGACAATCAGCAGTCTTGATCTCATAATCAACAAGTTACTGTTTGATCCACAACAATTATGAGCAGCAGCTACCAGCAGCTATGTATTCTGCTTCAGTTGTTGAAGTTGAGACAGAAGTTTGTTTCTTGCTGGCCCATGAGACAAGTCTATTTCCTAAGAATTGACATGTCCCACTTGTGCTTTTCCTGTCAACCTTACATGCAGCAAAATCAGCATCAGAATAGCCTATAAGATTAAAAGATGAATCTCTAGGATACCAGATCCCCAAATTGGGAGTATCTATCAAATATCTGATGATTCTCTTGACTGCTTGTAAGTGAGACTCATTTGGATCTGCTTGAAATCTAGCACATACACAAACAGCAAACATGATATCAGGCCTACTAGCAGTTAAGTATAAAAGTGAACCAATCATGCCTCTATAAAGAGTCATGTCCACTTTCTTGCCCTTTTCATCTTTGTCAAGATGGCAGTTAGTGGCCATAGGAGTGCTGAAGCTGTTTGCATTCTCAAGTCCAAATTTCTTGATAACATCCTTTGCATATTTGGCTTGATTGATGAAGATACCATTAGAGCTTTGTTGGATTTGAAGACTAAGGAAGAAGTTGAGTTCTCCCATCATGCTCATCTCAAATTTACCCTGCATAAGCTTTTCAAATCTTTTGCAAAGATTTTTATTAGTAGAACCAAAGATAATATCATCAACATAAATTTGTACAAGTAAGGAATGACCTTTATGTTTCATAATAAAAAGAGTAGTGTCAATTTGACCTCTTACAAAGCCTTGAGATGTCAAGAACTTTGAAAGGGTCTCATACCAGGCTCTAGGAGCTTGTTTGAATCCATAAAGAGCTTTCTTCAGCTTGTAGACATCTTCTCTTCTTGAACAGTCTATGAAACCAGGTGGTTATTCTACATAGACCTCTTCTTGTAGTTCACCATTCAGAAATGCACTCTTGACATCCATTTGATATACTTTGAAGTCCTTGTAAGATGCATACGCCAAGAATAGTCTGATAGCTTCTAATCTTGCAACAGGAGCAAATGTCTCATCATAATCAATGCCCTCATCCTGTCTATATCCTTGGGCTACCAGCCTTGCCTTATTTCGGTTATGTTGCCATTTTCATCCATTTTGTTTCGAAAACCCACTTTGTACCAATAACACTTGTCCTTTTGGTCTAGGGACAAGTGACCAGACTTGGCATCTGTCAAATTGGTTTAACTCTTCTTGCATAGCTTCCACCCAACTTGGATCTTCCAATGCTTCATCTATCTTCTTGGGTTCAATATGAGATACAAATGCAGTAGAATACATGCATTCATTTCTTGAAGCTTGTCTTGTTTGAACACCAGCATTAAGATCTCCAATGATTTGAGTGATAGGATGATCTTTCACTTCTCTAACTTCTGCAGGTGGAACTTGTCCTATAGCATCGGCAGAGTTGGGTTCTTGAGAAGTTGAAGTTTCTGAAGCTTGGTTTTCTACAGGATAGGTTAATTCCAAGGTAGGTTGTAGAACTTCTGGTGTGGAAGGCAAAGTGGATTCTGGGTTTTCAGAGTTTTCATTTGATGGCTCAAGTTGACTCTTGGAGGAACATGTGAAGGAGTGGGATCAGCAGTTCTGGAGCTTGGCCTTCACTGCCTCGTACTCATCAGAATCATTAGTAACCTTAGGAGCCAAATGTGGCCCAATAAAATCAAATTCATCAAAAGAGACATGCACGATTCAACAACTCTAAGTGAAGTTTTATTATAAACTCTATAAGCTTTTGAAAACTTGGCATATCCGAAAAATTCCTTCATCACTTTTGGATTCAAATTTACCTCTATGTTCTCTTCCATTGTAAAGAACATAGCATTTGCATCCAAATATTTTGAAGAATCCAATGTTGGGAGCTCGCCTCTCCATATTTCATATGGAGTTTTGTTATGAAATTTGTTTATGATGGACCTGTTTTGTGTGAAGCGTGCGGTGTTCACGCCTTCGCCCGTAAGTACATGGCGGTTTGGCTTCAGAATCATAGTCTTTCCTGCTTCAATGAGAGTTCTTTTTCCTTTCAAGAACTCCATTTTGTTGAGGTGTGCCAAGCAGAGAAGTTGTGACCAATCCCATGGTCATCACAATATTTGGCCACACCATTGTTCTTGAACTCTATTCCATTGTCGATCGACATCGAAATGTCATCCAGCTTCTGAGTTTGTAATCTTCTGAAGAGTTCAGTAATGATGTCATATGCTTCATCTTTGGAGGACATCATCTCCACCCAAGTAAATCTTGAGTAATCATCAACTACCACAAGTGTGTACTTGTTGCCACCAAGACTTGTAGTAGTGACAGGTCCAAACAAATCCATATGCAGCAGCTGCAAAGGTCTAGAAGTTGATAGGCAAGGCTTGCTCTTGAATGAAGATTTGTGTAGTTTGCCTAGTTGACATGCTCTGCAGAGACTGTGTGGTTCAGTCGATATTTTAGGCAAACCAACAACTAGATTGTCCTTTGACAGCTTCTCCAAGTATTTGAAATTGAGATGGCTAAGCCTTTTATGCCACAACCACCGTTGTCGTTTGATAACCTTGCAACCAAGCGAGATTTGCTTTCTTCCAAAGATTCGGTCAACAAAGATAGACATTCCCTTTTCGAATCTGTCAGATTGTTGAGCATGTCGCATTGTCCTTGATGAGACAAGTGACTTGAGGAGAACCGACAGACTAGTCCTTTATCACGTAATTGTGATATGCTCAGCAGATTATGCTTTAATCCTTCAACCAGAGAGACTTTGCTGATGGAGAGGTTGCCTCTAACTATGCTACCATAGCCTATAGTCTTCCCTTTTGAATTGTCTCCAAAAATTACTGAGGGACCTTTTGCTTCAACAATATCTGAGAGAAGATTTGGATCACCAGTCATGTGCTTTGAGCAGCCACTGTCTAGATACCATAAGTCTTTCTCTTCTTCATTGACAGCCATGAAGCATTCCTGAAACATAGACATTTAAGAATATGATCCCCTTTTACTTTTGGGTCCTCAAGGTTAGCAACCTTTTGGGATCCACACCTGTTTAACCTTTGGAGGAGTAAATCCTCTAGATTTAGGTGTGAATCTCAGAAGGCATTCATGAATCTCATGACCATGGCCTTTGCAGAAAGAGCATTTGTGAAAACCTTGAACATGAGTAATGATTTCTTTTGAAGGCTTTTTATTATCAGCAGTCTTAGAGATGACCTTTGTGCTGATAACTGGCTTATGGGACTTAGGCTGATGATGCCATTTCTTAATGATATTAGGTTTACCATGGGTAGACCTTTTATCAAAAGATTTCACATTTATAGGCAAAACTCCTTTAAGCTTTTTATCGGCAGAGTTCATTCCTTTGGCCTTTTTATCGGCAGTATTGGGATCAGCAGTCTTGCCTTTGACAAATTTAATAGGTCTGAGCTGAGAATTCTTAAACTTGCTACCAGTCATCCCTGTTTTCTTAGGGTGACTGATGGCAGGTTTTAGTTGCTCAGACTCCCTATTAGCAGAGTCATTGTTGGCAGATTGCTTTTTCTTAGACTTGTCTTTTGTATTTTTGGGATAAACAAAAGGAACTTTGTTAAAGCCAAGTCCTTGCCCTTTTGGAGGCTGCTGATCATAAGAAGCTTCTTCAGCCAATTCTTCAGCAATCTCTTCAGATGTCTCATTTTCTTGAGAACCAGAAGAACTACCTACATTGAACTCACTTTGGAAACCTATACCAGTTTTGTCATCAAGTGTTTTCTGGTTTGAAAGAATGGTATCAAAGTTTCCTTTAGAATTATTCCAAGTGTTGACAACCTTTTGAAGGTCATCTTTCTCAGAATTGATTTTCTTGATATGTTCAAGTAGGAAGTCCACTTTTTCAGTCAAAGCTTTGTTCTCCTTTTGAATTTTGATACTTTCAGCTTGTTGTCTATCAAGATCTTTGATCTTAGACATCAAGGTAGATTTTCGAGACACCAGTTCATGCTTCTTGGCCGGTTTACATAGGCGCTTTGAATTTTGAAAACTCTTCCAAAGATGTCTTTGTTTGCTTTGATGAGCTCTCCCTTTGATGGTTCATTGAGCTCATCATCATCACTATCATCTTGTTGAAATGGTAGTGACCTTACTGAGTCATGAGGTGACTCCCTAGCCATAAGGCATATATTTGCTTCTTCAGCAAAGTCATAGGAGTCATCCTCATCAGTGTCAGTGTCACACCAAGTAGGCAGATTGCTTTCATCTATGTCCTCAGCCACCATCCCTTTTTGTTTTTAAAATTTTGACTCGGGACGTTTTTTGTAAAATTCATATTTTGGCTTAGGACATTTAGAAGCAAAATGACCTGGTTTCCTACGGTTGAAATGACAAGCTCATTGTCCTTTGATAGTCTGATTTATAAGGAGCAGAACTTTTGGTTGAGCATCTGTTCTTTGAGGAACGACAGTCTTGTGAGAAGACTGCCTATGTGATGATTTGTTGAACCTTTTGAAACGTTGATATTTCTTAACAAACATAGCAAAGGCTTCGTCTGAAAGAATATCATCACCATCACTGGAAGATGTAAATGGGGTTTCATCAGGTATTGAACAGGAGGGTTCAGTAGACATGGCTGGTAAAGATAAGTTTTTAAAACTCTTTTCCATTTCTTGAGATTGTTGGATTTCAAGCTTATAAACTGATAGACTAGCATAAAGGTTTCTAAGAGTCAATTTGTTTAAATCTTTTGACTCTTTCATGGCAGTAATCTTTACATGCCATAAACTGCCTAGTGTATTTAAAAATCTCATGTTTATTTTTTTCTTTTCATACTTCTTTCCTAAGGAATAGCAAGAGTTGACTACCTCATAGAATCTGTCATAGGCGCTTCTTAGAGACTCTTTGGGATCCTTTTTGAAGGAGTCAAATTTCTGGATGCAGGTGTATAATTTGTTGTTCTTTGTTTCACCATCACCTTCAAGATATTCCAGAATGGCTTCCCACATCTCTTTAGCTGTGTCCAGGTTGATAATCTGCTGATATGTGCTTATATCAACACAGCTGGTGATAATATTGATGGCCTTTCCATCCAGGGCATCATTCTTTCTGTCTTCATCATCCCACTCTTCTTCTGGCTTTGGTACTTCAGGTTCAGTAGTTGGATCCACTGTGGCCAGTGTATTAGGCTTCATTGGAATTCTGGGTCCATCTGTGACACATTTCCACAAACGTTTATCAATTAAGTTCATATGTCTTTTGACTTTATCTTTCCAGATATCAAAGTGAACTTCATCCAATACAGGACAATGGTTCACGTTTGAAGTTTCCAACATTTGGTGAGCAGCCATGATCTTTAAACTCTCAAGAGGTTAATCTCGAAAAAACTAGTTTTTAAAGAGTTAAGCTCTGATACCAATTGTTAGGTCCAAGGTTGCTCAATATAGGCTAGAAGGGGGGGTTGAATAGCCTATGTCCAATTTTTGAAATTGATTCAAAAATCTTACTTCACTTGAGTTAGAAAAGTTTTGCAGGCGGAAGTCTTGTGAAGTATAGGACAAGTTGGGAATGGCTGATCTTCACAGGACAAGATCAGCAGTTCTCAACAGTTTGGAAATCTGGAAATTTTAAACAACACAAGCAAATCACAATCACACACAAGTAGACACGATATTTAATATGGTTCACACTTATGAATAAGTGCTACGTCCACAACTAAAGTGGTCAACTTTGGATTTGAAAATCGTGTACTATGTTTTTCCACTAGATATTTTACAAACTAAATCTCTAATGGATTGTGTACAAAAATTTTGTTGACCAAGTGTTTGTGTGGGAGAATTGATATCTATAAGATACAATTCTCGTGAGTTATGAAAGCTAGGTGTTGCAATCAATGAAGAGCTTTAATGGACTAATCATCTAAGTGTGAAGCTCTTCAATGAGTAGGTACAGATAGGACGATTAAGCTTTAATGAACTTGAAGAAGATGAAGATTCAGAGTTGAAGTTGTTGAAGAGTGTTGAATGCAGCAATGAAGACTCCTTTTATATGCAGGAGAAACCTTGGAGCCGTTGGAGACCTTCTTAATTCAAATTTTAGAGCATTTAATGCTCTAATCTGGTTGTTGACTCCTGATAGGCTGTCCTGCAACTTCCAGTCTGTCTCCTGACACTTTGCTAAAAATAGGCGGTCTGCGCTTGCAGGAGGAATGTCCTTTTCTGAGTGTATGCCAAGAATGGAAACCTTCATTGAATGTTATTTGCAGGTTAACGTTGCATCAAAGTCAATGAAGTCTTCAAATTAGGACATGTCTTCGGCAGATCTCTATCAGACGTTCTTGAGGTCTTCAACATTGCTGATGAAGCTTGGCTGATGCGAGCTTGTCTGATATCCAAAGGAAGGCTGCTGATGCATAAATTGCCTATTGTGCAGAGGACGTCCGATGTCCTATAAGCTATCTTCTTTCAAGTCATCTTATAATGAGCAAACCTAAGCTATTCAAGCTATGCCTAAGTACAAGTTGCCACACTAACAGACACGCAGGCCCATTAGTCACCTTGACTTAGACTTAGGTTATGGATTCAAGCAAATCTATACTAAATACAACAGAGAGTTTGTAGTTGTGTGTGTGAATTTGAACTTAGGTCATAAATGAAGGCTATCACCTTGTATTTATACTACTGGAATGTTGGTCTGAGGCAAGTGGGACTGCCAGGTGTCGACTGGGTGGCGACCATGTGCCCATTTATGGCGGCAATATGCATTGATGAGCTTTAATGTGGAAGTGACCTGCTCTGGTGCAGAGGATAGAACTTCTCTGGAAGTGACCTTGACTTTCTAGATGCAGCTTTACTTAGAGGGCAAACAACTCTTTCATCCAATGAGGTGCTAGATGGTGGCCCCGGGATGACGTAGTAGCACGTGGGCATTGAATGCAGCAGCTTTTGTTGACTTTCTTTACTTCCCGGGGTGGAGACCTCGGGGTCTTAGTGCTGCAGCTCGGGTCAAGGACCATGCGAGCTCTTTTAGGTTCAAAGTGAACGCATGAGGGCTATCCCGAGCTCCTCGGGAGGTCGGGAACCGGTGGATGGTAAACGTGCCGGGCTCCGGTTATACTCTAAGCTTGGGGTCGAGGATTCCTTCCTTCCGGCTCAGATAAGCTTGGCCACGTGTCCCGCTAGTGCCACGTGGAAGTTGGATATTTTAGTATCTTAATCTTAAAAAGTGGACTTATTAAGTAAAACATCCTGAAATGAAATAGCGAACCGAAACAAAAGGAGTATTTTTTATAGTTAATACTCCATAAAGAATTATCGGAGCCATTTGATGCGGCAAACTCTACGATAGAAAGGGAAGTCGGTTTGGTGTAACCATGCTCCTTCCTAAACTTAAGTTGATATCCATGTTATTGCTTTCTCTCTTCAATTATTGTCAATTAGAGTTTTTTTTTTTTTTTTTTTGTGTTATTTCTCATCTTCCTTATACTATGTAATAGTATATTGGCAAACCCAACTATCCACAAAATTACAATCCGCCACTACAACTTCAAAAATGTTATTCTTGCCACTGTACTATCGTTTTCTTGCAAATGAGCCCTTTTTTGGATGGACGTTAGTTTAGCAATTAAGTAAAAATAAAATACCTATTATACCCCTGTCTTCATCTTCTTCCTCTATCCCTCTCTCTCTTGACGAGTGCTTCATGTTTCCAGACCGCCACCCAAATGATGTTTGATTTTAAATGGATTTTCAAAATCAAAGTTGCAAATCAAATTGGTATTTAATTCAAGGCTCCAAATCAATTGGGTATACTAATTTAAGATCCCAAGTCAACCCGCATCCCCATCATCATCATCATCATCATCGTCAAGTACCAGTGTAGAAAGAATACAACTCTAGGCCAGGTAGATCTGTGTATGGGTTTCTTCTGATTTTTTTTAGCTCTTTCTCTTTCCCTCTCTCCTCTCTATCTCTCTCAAACGATCCACAACTTCGTCAACTCCCCCGCTGTCGCTCGGCCGCCACTTTAATTGACCCCTACACCACCATCTAGAACCCCCCTACCGCTGTCCACCACTACCAATTACTTTCCCTTTTTACTTTCTCACTCTTATACTGGTCGCAAGAACTTCAATTGAAGTAGACGACTTTTTTGACCCTTTAATTACTTCAGTGTTGACTTAAAACTTCCCGAGAAGATCTTATTACAAACAAAATTTGTTTCCGGTAAAACGAGATTCAAAATTGGGAAATTTAAGTTTGATTAAATCGGGAAATGGCTGTAGATGAAAGGATTGATGAATCAGTGAAAGAGTAGGGTTAGGGTTTTTAAGATAGGAAAGAGGTGGAAATGGTGATGGCTTAGATTCAAATAGTTAAGTGATTTGTAAAAATTCAATTTGAATTACAGAAGAGCGCGCTCTAACGAGCGTTTTTCTGGCAAATCTCAACAACGTACCCACATGTGTAATATTTATATATGTATATATAGTCTGTGTGTATGTGTGTTAATTTTGTTTCTGTTGGGTTTGAGTTTGAGTTTTAAATTCAAATTGGAGGGTGGAGGGTTTAATGGGCCGGAATGGAATATTGTCGCCTTTGCTTAGGGAGGATATATTTGTGCACTTTCTTGTTTACGCCTTTCTAATCCAACCCCAGTTCTCTCTATTGGGAATGTGAATGAATTACTTAACTGACATTTTCACATACCCAGATCTGGATCCAAGGTTTGGGTTCTTCAAATCTCGTGTTGACTATTTTTTAGAATTATTACTTTGGTTGGGATTTATTTAAAATTTTTTGAGATTTTGCTGGAAACATGAAGCACTCGTCAAGAGAGAGGGGGGATAGAGGAAGAAGATGAAGACATGAGTATAATATATATTTTATTTTTACTTAACGGCTAAACTAACGTCCATTTAAAAATGAGCTCGTTTGCAAAAAATGATAGTACATGGCAAGAATAACATTTTTGAAGTTGTGGTGGCCGGATTGTAATTTTGTGGATAGTTAAGTGGCCCAAATATGAGTTTTGCCTAGTATATTTCGTTTGATGTATTAGAACTATAAGTGAGATAAGCCGAAATCATATTTTATCATAACTCAATTTAAGTGTATTTTCGAAATAATGATTTAATAATGAAATTAGTATTGACATTACTTTAAAAAAAAAAGTATTGACTACCAAACATAAAATAAAATAGGCTTAAATACTAATTTGGTTACTCTATTTTCACCCAAAATTTATTAAGGTCACTTTACTATTTTTTTCACACTTTAATCACTCTACTTAGATATTTTGTGACGACCCGAGTCCGAGTTCCGATGTTGAACCCCAACTCGGTGCGCCAAACCAAAAGAAACAACTAAAGTCCACAGAAGTGAACGAGCTACACAAGCTAAATAAAACCTGAGTTTCAAAAACTCGAATAACAAAACCACAACTAGAAAACCTCCACGGCCAAACACAAGCCGGAGAACAATATTAACTGTAATCCCGACAATAAACCTCGACGGCTAAATACAAAAGCTGGAGAAACAACAACACTAAATACCCATGAGCTAACATGCTCGGGAAAATTACAATAAAAAAAATGGCTCGACATCGAGTGTCGGCTCCAAAAGAATACAACAATAAAAAGAGTTACAAAACAATGCTACCCATAAGTAAAGTTTATGTAACTTTACATTAACCATTGTTCTCACTGAACTAAGAAACATAAGTATAAACAGGCTCTAAAAAGCAACTACTCAAAGATCAATCTGCTAGCACCGCAAGTCTCACCGACCTCACTATGTCATCCTTCGATTGCAATCTAAAAGAGTCAACACAATAAGGGTGAGTCTACAAGATCCCGTAAGCCACTATAATGTATTGTATGCTATGAATATGAATGCAATAGTAAACCAAGACTCTACATGTAACTAGTCTAGATACAATTGGAACTTAATCATTAATCAACAAGCTGTTACATGCGACTATATGATATGACATAATGCTCAACAATAGGAATAACATGGTAATGACATTTATACACCATACTGAACATGTAATATCATCATTGATACACAATTCACATAAGTCACATAACACATTGACATTCACGTAAGTGCTCTTAATTAAACCACATCATAAAGGATATCATTTCTCTTTCTCCATCTTTGTACTGCTCCTGAAATACATAAATAACCAATAGTACCTCGATACCCGTATATGTAGTATCGACGTCCTCGACTAATGCCATCGGGTTCAACTAGCAAGCCAAAGTCAGGCGTATTGCTGCAATAGTGGGGCTATTTCTCAACTGTGACCAACAGAGGATGGGTGTGTGAACTCCGGTACGGCGACTTATAGCGATTACAAAACAAATTCGTAAAGACTATAGGTTGTCCCACCTTGATTAAACAACAGATGCCAGCTGGACTCAATGCAATGCACAAGTAGATATTTACTCGTCATTCTCAACAAATCATCACGTGTTCTACTGAATCACGTACCAAATCAACTCAATGTGCTTGTAAATACTAAACACACAATCAATCATCAAAGTAGGATGATTGTCCTATCTCATACTAGAACAATCACAACAAATTAATGTAAAACATATCCAAAATTTAGACAATTCCCATGGACGGATTTTTCTCAGAAAATTCAACATCATGCCTTAAAACTGTGACAAATCTTATTTCAAGAACTAAGCATTTGGCTTCCAAAAATAATCATGTCTTCTCCCAATTATATTTGTAACCTCAAACAACAACATAATATATCATAACATAAGTTAGAGCAACTAATTACATGTTTCTTCCAAGGATTTAACACAATAATGATCAACTAACACCACCTACATACTCTACTCTTCCAATACATCTCATAATCAGACAAAACATTATAGTTACTTACCTCAACCAAAATTACATCATTAAAATCAGCATGCAATCCATGGAAAGTGTTCCTCTTATCAAGAGCTTCGCAACGGTGAAGACGGATCATTGATCGAACTTCGGATGATCAAGATATCACACTTTTCTCACTCTAGAATACATTTACTCTCTCTCTCTCTAGTCTCTCTCTCTAACCCACGGTTGAACATGGTGAAATGGGGGAAAGAGGTGAGGTCTCTCCTCACTTAACAAGGAGGGAGTAAATTTGATTTTTGGTCTCTCCACATGGTCAATTAAAAAATCATAAAATTGGTCAAATTGTCAACTAATTAAAATATTGGTCAAGTGCTAGAATACAATTTTGTATATTTTTTGGTCAACTTTAAATACATATCTGATATTATTTAAAAGTCTAAATTTTTTAAATAAGATATGATTGGAAATCCCTTTAAGTCTAGTTTCCACAGAATCAAACGGTTTATAAATTCGAGTTTTCTATACAAAGTTATGGCCAAATCACTACAAGCTAATCCGATGGGCAGAATTCCGGGTTTAAGCATGTATCCATACTTTTGTGTGTAACTTTTCCCATCTCACTGTGGTTTAAAGCACAAACATAAAGATAATTAAACTTATTCAAAGTATCCATGAGTAAAATATGATGAAAATGGGAACGAGGTCTCACATAATTTCAATCAATAAACTCATTGATTGAGTGAGCTTATTGATTCTCCAGTCAAAGTAGAGTGATTAAAGTGTGAAAAAATAAAATACAGTGAGCTTAATGAATTTTTGGTGAAAGTAGGGTGACCAAATTGGTATTTAAGCCTATAAATTAATCAAATACGTATATCAAACGCTGGAGAACTCTATAACCAAGATAAAATAATAATGATTAAACAATCTATATTTTATTACTCTCTCCGTTCCATCTAAAAGTCTGCGTTTGAAAAGTCTAATAATTAAAAGATATATAAATAGTATTAAAGTTGATTATAATTACAAAAATATTTTAAAATAGTTAATATATATGTTCTACATGTGGAGAATAAAGTTAAAATTTTTATGAAAATTATAAATATATTTTTTAAAATAAATTTTTTAAATAAAATATTTCAAAATAATACAATGAACTCTCACGAGTTATCTACCGAACAACGAGTAGACTTTAATAAGACATAGCAGGCCTCAGCCTTTTTGAATAGGCCCAACGCACCCAACTCCTTCTTTTAGAGGCCCAAAAGAACTCCATAGTGAAACCCTAAAATAATCTAATCTCTCTCTACTGCCTTCTTTGCATTTCCACTTCTCAGTCCTCACCATCACTTTAAGCTGACTGCGATTCAGATCCAAAAGTCTGAGCTCTCAGACATGGCTTCCTCCCTGGCTCTCAGCCGAGCCGTCGGCTCATCTCTCCTCAACAAGCTCCTCACTCCTATCCGCTCCGCCTCCGATGCCACTTCATTCGCACGCTCTTTCAGCGCCGGCACGGAGATGATCACTCATCACGACAACGGTGATGGTCGTGACCCTGACGTTGATCGCTGCCGTGATACCTCCGTCTCCCTCCCTCGCCTCCGCGATGATTCAGGTGGATAAACACTTGCTCTTTTTAATCCGTAGTCAATTCCTGAAGTAGTTGATTGCTTGACTTGTTTTTATTTTCCTTTAATGCATTTATAATTGTCTGAGCAACCAAAGAGTGAAGCAAAAAAGAAAACTCTAAAAAGATCAAAAGATGAAAAATTCTCCCAAATTTTTTTGTGTAGATCAGAATATATTGGAGCCTGCAGTCACAAAATTGGGCTTTAATTATAGCTTTTGATTTGTTCTTTTTCTGCTTCAAGATTTGGTTTTCGTTAACATTCGGTTCTGTTTCCTGAGATGCTTAATTTTTATTCCCTTTGTGCTTATTTTTCTTTTGATTTGATATACGTTGATGCAGATGTTATGCTGCAAATTAGGGTTATGAAGTGGACGGAAAAGGATAAAGCATTTTACGAGAAGTCGCTTCCCCAATACTCAAGGAAGATTGGATTGCCTGAATCACGAGTAATATATACTGTGCTACGGTCGCCTCATATTGATAAAAAGTCTAGAGAACAATTTAAGCTGGAAATCAAGAAAGACCTTCTGGTCATAAAAGCACAAAAGCATGAACTGCGCAACAAGTTGTTTTGGTTGAAACGCCATCGTATTATTGGAGCTCAATTTGAAATCATAGTTAATTACAAGACTCGTTTGGATAAGGAAAAACTCCGTAGATTGCTTTGAATTCAGATTCTTCGACTTTTCATAAATAATAAATTTATAAATTCTATTTATATTTGCTCTGTTATATCTTTTCTACCTCTTTGTTTTTTATTGATGAGTAGATTGAGTTTTTCAGTTTATATGCTATTACTTGTAATCTTGATTGTTGATACTAGTTACATTTTAGGACTACCAAATCTTCAGATATAAATGGTTTTTTCTTTAATTCTTCAAAATGTAGTAGGCTTAACAGCTTCACTTTATGTTTTTTCTTGTTGGGGATGCTAGCTAATTGTTGTTGGCAGCGGGAAGATCACAAAGGCCACATCTTAATATCATTGGTTGCTGATGACCTTTCTCCGGCCAGTGTCGGAATATTGAAGGTAACTGTAATCATGTCCTTCTATTGGGTATCTCTTTCCCTTTTCTCGTTTCCCCACTGCACACATAATTTAAAGGGAAAATTTCTGAAAGATATGTTCAATGTCACTGATACCAAGTTTGTTGCTTATGACTGTCAACCTGCTTGTGATCTGTCGTTCCAATCAAATTGTAGGTTACATTCCAAATTTACTGCAAACCTTCTGTAATAGGATATGGGCACCATGTGTTGTCATGTTTATATATACACAGCGTAAGGAGAATGCAATGCTCCAAGAATTTGATTCCTCCATCTGCAAACTTGTTCTAATTTAGTTGATTAAAGAATATGAATGTTACGTATTTACTTTGCAAGCATGACACAGTCTTCTTTGCTAGAACATAATTTACTTTTTTCCCTGCTACTGCTTCTATGCTAGAAATTGTAATTGACACTTGTGAAGAACAGGTCTTGAGAAAGCTCATGTTTCAGTGATATGCATCTTTTTGTTAACTCTTGGTTCATGGATTTTATGTGATAAAAAGAAACAATCAAAGGTAAATGTGGTAGTTAGGGCAAACTACACAAATGGTACCCGTTCTTACACCTCGCTAATGGTCCTTAAACTAAGGACCTTTAACACAAATGGTCCTATTTTTGGTCGTTAAGTGCGTACGCGTGCCTTGCACGTGCATTTCGGAAAGGGTAAAATAATTATTTTATCTTAAAAAGTACAGGGACCATTTGTGAATTTAATTTATTAATTTAATTGTTTATCCATGAAAAAGTAACAATTAAAAAGAAAACTAGAAAGTGGTGAATGGATTAATCATCATTTTCTCTCTTCTCACACAAATTAATTTTATTTTTTCAATGTAGAACCAAATCAAAAGAATAAAAATCAATTAATACAATTAGAAAGTTGACCTTTTTTGCTCTTGTTAGAATTTCAGCAGGTGTTTGAATTTCAAATGGTTAAGAATCCGTGGGAATGAACCGGTGGCTATATATATATATATATATATATATATATATATATATATATATATAGAGAGAGAGAGAGAGAGAGAGGAAAATCTGTGGGATTTTTCAAAGTGGAGGATTATTACAAGTGCACAATGTGATGATGATGCGATATAGGAGTATTTTTAGTTTCCTTTCTTCCTGAACCATCATTTTCTCTCTTCTCTTTTTAATTTTAAATTAAGGATTTTGGCGAATTGAAGTGAGCTTCGACAGTATTACCGAAGAACAAATGGGAGGCCAAATGAAGATGATAACAACATATAAATGCAAAGAGTCTGGAAATTGTTGAAACTTTTCTATGTGTTTTGAGTCTGTGGACCTGATCTCAATTTATAGGCTGAATACTAAAACGTTTTGATTTGCGCATTAATCAAATCGCTTTAATTTAACCCATTTACTTATAGCATCAAGGCTGAATTGATTTAGGAATTACACTCTGTGTAATTAATATCTGGCAGTTTCGAATTCAAAATAAAAATTAACAAAACGTAGGATAGCCAAGTCTTTGTTAGTTTTTCAATATGAGACAAACTTAATTTCAACTCCATACTTTAAGCCTTAATATTTTATAAATCTAAACTTCAATTTGGACAAATAAATATACAATTTTGATGTTCTAACAGAGTAGAACATATTTTCACAAACGTCCTTGTCATTCCACAAACAAATTATTAAGAAAATCATGCTACAAGTTGTATAATTTTCTTCACATTTACAAACTTTTTTCAACAAACCTAATGTATATTTGTCGTTTAGCTATCTCCGTTGAATATGTTATAGATCCGTCAAGCAATAGGGGCACTTTAAAAATATACTCCCTCTCTCCCGGATAAATGTTCCTAGTTGATAAAGCACAGAAATTAAGAAACATAATTAATGATGTGTTGTAAAATGTGTTTTGACAATAATGCCCATAAACATTAATTGAGTTCAACTATTTTAAATAATTGAGTTTTTTTGGGGTGTGTTATATTAATGAAACTTTAAGGGCATATTAGGAAGAATGGTAGAGAATGGGTAGATCAAAAGTTTTTAGGAAAATTAGTTGGGACATCCCAAAATAGAAAGTAGGAACATTTATCCGGGACGGAAGGATATATATATATATATATATATATATATATACTTTAAATAAAATTTAATGAATAAAACTTGATAAATAAAACTGATTATTATTAAACCATAAAATATTATACAAAATAAAAAAAAAAAAAAACTTACAATCTGAATCTGTTAAAGATTCTATTTTCAAACTTCAAACAAAATATTAAAAATATTTACAAAAGAAAATTTTTGCTCAACACATGAGCCAAGAGAGAGAGAGAGAGAGAGAGAGAGAGAGAGAGAGAGGGAGTATTTTGAAGCTTGTCTTCTCCTTCGGCCTCGCTCTTCCTTTATAGGCCTTTCCCCGGACTTCAAGACGTCTTAAGTTCGAAATATTATTTCCATCATTTTGGCAGGGAATAACTTTTTTAAAGAGGACAAGAAAAGGACAATTTTTTCTTTTGATTCTTTTTTTTGACTTTTTCACATGTTTGTCTACCACCTTTAAGGAGAAGAAATTTGAGTGCTTCCTCATGAGTCTTTGTCGACCATTTGAGGAAACTTTTCTCGTGGCTTGATAATGAGTGCTCAACATTCTCTTTTGAATATTTTCCTTGAAAGGGCTCCACCACATATCTTAATTCTTCATGAATGCTCTCCAAAATTATTTTCTGAGAAATTGACTCCTTATGTATTCCCTTGGGAATATGACACCATTCCCATATAGGGGTATATGTCTTCGTTGTCATCTATACTTTGAGTGGATGTTTTTGAACCAGTTTCTTCTTCCTCTAGGACTTTATTGATGAAACTAACCAATTTTTCTTTAAGACATACATTAAGCTTTTCTTGGGAAATACCAGGTTTTTCTTTTAGAATTTTATATTTTATCATCTCAATTGGATCTTCTTGATCCATTTTTTCTTTTCCTTTTTGAGTTTTAATTTCTTCTTTAAAATAGGCACATGTTTTGGCCACTTCTTTAAGAATTTCCGAAATATCGAACTTATTCCACCATTTGTAGGCGTAAGTTGTAGCTAGGCAAGGTATATTAAAGTCATCACAATCACAACTATATGACCATACCCAGATCCATGAAAGCTTAAATTGAGCAAAAAATATCATTAATATTATGCTAATTAAGCTTTGGGTTATAATTTTGTCCAAAGGATTGGAGTTATATAAAAACTCATCCCTATATTTAGGGTGAATATTGCAGTACTCAGTAAATAATTGCTGTAACTCTTCTAGCAAATATTCCTTTTTAGCACCAATTTTTTCCCAATTAGGGAAAAACCAATTTGTTCTTTCTTCATATGAGAATTCTTGATCAAATTGAAAGAACCAAGTATGTTTTCTTTGAGAATTTTGATAGATAAATGCATTTAATCATGCATCGATATAATCCCAATAATTATAATAAAATTGTTGTTCTGATATCAAAATTAACCCAGGTTAAAGTAATAATAAAATTTAACGAATAAAACTTAATAAATAAAACTAATTATTATTAAAACATAAAATATTATACAAAATTAAAAGAAAGAAAATAAAACTTACAATCTAAATCCGTTAAAGATTCTATTTTTTTTTTTACTTTTTCCCTTCTTTGTCTGCCACCTTTAAGGAGAAGAAATCTGAGTGCTTCCTCATGAGTCTTTGTCGGCCATTTGAGGAAACTTTTCTTGTGACTTGATAATGAGTGCTCAACATTCTCTTTTGAATATTTTCCTTGAAAGGGCTCCACCACATATCTTAATTCTTCATGAATGATCTTCAAAATTATTTTCTGAGAAATTGATTCCTTGTGTATTCCCTTGGGAATATGACACCATTCCCATACAGGTGTCCATGTCTTCGTTGTCTTCTATACTTTGAATGGATGTTTTCGAACCGGTTTCTTCTTCCTCTATGACTTTATTGATGAAACTAATCAATTTTTCTTTAAAACATACATTAAGCTTTTCTTGGAAAAGACCAAAATTTTCTTTTATAATTTTTGATTTTATCATCTTAATGGGATCTTCTTGATCCATTTTTTCTTTTTCCTTTTTGAGTTTTAATTTCTTCTTTAAAATAGGCACATGTTTTGGCCACTTCTTTAAGAATTTCTGAAATATCGAACTTATTCCACCATTTGTAGGCGTAAGTTCTATCTAGGCAAGATATATTAAAGTCATCATAATCACAACTATATGACTATGCCCAGATCCATGGAAGCTTAAATTGAGCCAAAAATATCATTAATACTCTGATAATTAAGCTTTAGGTTATAATTTTCTCCAAAGGATTGAAGTTATATAAAACTCATCCCTATATTTAGGGTGAATATTGCAGTACTCAGTAAATAAATGCTGCAACTGTTTCAGTCAATATTCCTTTTAGGACCAATTTTTTCACAGTTAAGGAAAAACCAATTTGTTATTTTTTCATATGAGAATTCTTGATCAAATTGAAAGAACTAAGTATGTTTTCTTTGAGAATTTTGATAGATGAATGCATTTAACCATGCATCGATATAATCTCAATAATTATAATAAAATTGTTGTTCTGGGGTGGCAAAATAATGCCTTAACCGATTAGGATTTGTCCCCCAGTCTGATACTATGAGTACTTTAAGAAATTTAGCTTTTGTAAAAGCATAAGTGCTTTGACCGACTTCAGCATTTCTAAATTTGTGGTCAAAATACATTGACTCTGTTTCTTTAAGAATTATTTCATAAATTCTTTTCCTTTTCCTTCCTTTAATGGGAAAATGAGATCTTTGCTCAAAATATTTTGAGTCTGAATAAAATGGATCTGAAAACCATTTAAGGTCTGCTTGTTCTAAAGCAAATAATCGGTTCTCTGATGGGATTATCAAATATTTTTTTATTAAATTCTTCGCCTTCTATTAAGACTTCTTTAGTTGTTTTTTTTTTTTTTAGAAGATGATCATATTTGAGGATAATTTTTACTATAAAAATTTTGAGAATAATTTCCTCTCCCATGGCCAGGACCTCTGCCTCTGCCCTGTGAGCTTTGAGCTCTACCTCGGCTTGACATTATGTGGGGCATCCCTGCAGAAATTCTCGAGTTAAGAAGTCAGGAAGAGAATTTGATTCTCCTTTGATGTATTCAATTTGAAAATTAAAAATAGATAAAACAGCTTGCCATGTAGCAAATATCTGTTGTGCCACTAGATTTTTGACATCTTTCTCTAAGACTTCTTTTGCTGCTTTATAGTCAATTCTTAATTTAAATTCTTGATTTAAAAGATCTTCTTGAAATTTAAAGATACATTTAACTATTGATAACATCTCTTTTTTAATTGTGGAGTATTCTTTTGAGCATCATTCCACTTTTCAGATGGAAATCTTACTAATTCTTTTTTATTTTTATTAGGAATAATTTGTTTAAGAATTTCTCCGTATTCTATATAGAAGCATCTGTTTCTACTACTTTTTTCCATTGTTCATTAGTTAAAGATAAACAGCGTATTTTCTTAACTTTTAGTTTAATTAACTTAATAGCATTAGTATGTACTGGTCCCCAGGCTGGAGGATTCTTTTTAAGGCGTTCATATAAAGGAACACTATCAATTCCTAAATCCTTATAGAAATCTGCAATATAATTAAGACTTCCAAAAAATCTTTGTAATTGCTTTTAATCCTTAATTTCATCGAAAAATTTAGAGGCAAATTCTATAAATCTATTTATATGGAGAAATGTCCCTTCCTCTATTTCATGACCAAAAAATATAATTTTTGTTTGAAATAACTGCATTTTTCTTTCAAAAATAACTAAACCATTATGTTTAGCGATATATAGAAATGTTTGTAAATGTTTAAAATGTTGATCTATATTTTGAAAAGACCAGAATATCATCGATATAAACTATTATAAATTCTGAATAAGGATAAAATATATCATTCATGATATTTTGGAATTCTGATGGAGAATTTTTAAGTCCAAAAGACATAACGTTCCATTCATAATGGCCAAATGGGCCTGTGAATGCAGTCTTATATTTATCTTCTTCTGCTATTTGAATTTACCAATATTTTGACTTTAAGTCAAATTTTGAATGAACATATGCTTCATTTAATCTATTTAATAAATCTTTTTTATTAGGAATATGATATCTTATCCATTTCAGGACTTTATTGAGAGGTTTATAATTTATTACTAATCTTGTGACTCCTCTTTCTTTTTCAGAATTTTTATTAACATAAAAAGCCGCACAACTCCAAGGAGAATTGCTTTTTCTAATTACTTTTTAATTTAATAATTCTTTAATTTCTTTTTTATAATATTCTAATAATTCTTTGTTCATTTGAATCGGCCTAGCCTTTGTAGGAATTTTCTTTTCATCAAAATCCTTTTCATAAGGTAAATAAACCACATGCTTCTTTCTTTGCCAAAAAGTTGTAGGCAGGCCCGGTTTTGGGCATGTTCTAAGTTGTCCACTGAACAGGGCCCCAAAATTTGAAGGGTCCAATTCATATATATATATATATATATATATATATATATATATATGTGTGTGTGTGTGTTTGTGTGTGTGTCTATTATATATACTCTATTCTTTTACTTTTTTCTCAATTAGACAAACATTAGTTCACTTGGTAGAGTGGTGGCTTATTGTGGGTAAGTGCTTTTAGCCATCCTTAGGTTGTAGCTTTGATTGTTGTAAGCTGACCTTTATTATTAAATAGAGTAATGCTATTGGTACCTAAAGAGTACCAAATTTTTTGCACCAAATGATGTGTCAGCTGATGTGATACATTAATTATGATTTTAATTTTATTTTTTGTACCACATCAGCTGACACATCATTTAGTACAAAAAATTTGGTATTCTTTAGTTATCCATATCATTACTCTATTAAATAATACAATTTTTTTTAAAGATTTGTACTATAATTATTAAAAACCTCTTTTGTTTAGCATGAATGTATGAAGATCAATTCCTAGCATTTCCATAAAAACAATTATTTGTCATTTCGTTCAAAACATCAACCATTGTCATATCAAATGAAGACTCATATATATATATATATATATATATATATATATGGGAGTATTCAATGGTTACTCTTCTATCAATCATTGGATCAAAAATCAAAGATTGAGATTAATTGCATTAAATGACTCACCTACTTACATTAATTGCATTTTCCAACAAACCATTAAATCGTAGACATCGATTTTTGATCTAATGGTTAATAATAATAGGAACCATCAATGGTTAGTGAGATGTAGTAATCATTGAATACTCCTCCATATATATATATGTTCCAAATTTAAGGGGGGCCAATTTAATGAAAATTTGTAGCCTATATTTATTTATTTTTTTATGAAAAAAAATCGATTATGAAGACCTAATTGAAGATTTTGCTTCAAAAAATTTAGAACGATGTTTTCAAAGAAAAATTCGATATTAGTTTGGAGTTTTAGAGATTTTGGTACTTCATTTCTAGTAAAATAATTTAAATATGATAATATTATAAAATACGTAACATATCTTTAATTTTTGGTACTTGACTTTTATCAATTTTAGGGTCTAATATTAAATCTAGCTCAGGGCCTCAAAAATGTCAGGGCCGGCCCTGGTTCTAGGTAACTACTCATCACAAAATTTTTAATTTCTAAAGTTTTTTACTTTCTCTTTAAGTCTTGGACTTTGTAATTGGTTGTTTATATTATTGACCTTTATTTCTTTTTGTAAGAAATTTAATTGTTTTTCTTTGAATATAAATTTTTTTTTTTTAGTTCATTTATTGTTTTTGTCTGGGGATTTGAAATGAATTTAAAAAGAATCTGTTTTCCATTTAAGGTAGAAGAAATACCTGAGGAATCTATTTTATCTATAGGTTGTAACAAAGATTGATAAGGTGTTCCTAATATTAAGAATTGTGTTAATCCTTTTATCATAAAAAGGTAGTTTTGATACAAATTCCTTCACTACAAATATAAGAATTAGATAAGTTATAATTTATGTTCATTTTAGAACCATTGACTGTTGTTAAACTATTTGGTGATTTCGTTTTTTGAAAATATTTGGTTGGAATTAAACCCTATTTTATGCAGCTCATATCTGCTCCACTATCGATTAAAGAAATAGTTTGCATACTAAATTTTTCATTAATAACTAAAGTTTCATTAACATACTATTTTTGATACGTTATTTCATCTAAAGGAGTGGGTCTCCTATTAGACCGTCTTACGGATCCTAATTCGTAAGACGAAGCGCCACCCTGATGTGATTCCCAACGAGACCCACAAGTTATAACGAACTTGGAACCACGCTTTCGGAATAACCTCGCGGAAACGTATGCCTAGGACTTGAGTAACAATCAAAGGAAGATCGCAACCCTTAGTCTCGTAATGAACTATGAACCTTGATCGATTCGAAACCCTTAATTATGGATTAATTAAGAACCACGAATTAGAAAGAAACACAAACTTAATCCAAAGTTTACAAAATACTAACAAAACTTAATTTGTCAAAAAGAGTTTTAAACTCACACTTTTAAATTAATTAAAATCTGTTCTTTACAATGAAATAGATGCCTATTTATAGGTCTAAAAAAAAAACACTCCTAATGAACTAAGGATTAAAATTCAGCATTACATAGGACTAAACTACTATCTAAATGCATTAAAAACAACTAGAACTATATGTCAAACACTGGCCGGCCTTGGACTCCTCTTGAAGACACGGTTTTGGAGAGTTTAGACCTTGTAGGACTCCTTCATAGCTTGGAAACATGGCTGAAATTCATTGGAGAGCTTGCACAATGATAAAACACGGTTTTAAGAGTCCATAGTACCTTGGAAACACTGCTGAAACTCTTGGGACAGTTTGCACACGTTTTTTTGCAGCTTATTCCATCTAGAAAACACGGCTTTGGATGACTTTTGAAGACTCCAAATGGCCTTGGACATTGGAACATGTTTTTGACAACTTGCGTTCACACCATTCACATAGTTTTGGCTCACATAAGGACTCCACATGCACGGCTGAACTTGGGCAGCAACCAAATGGTTTTGAGGCTTCTAGAAGTCCCCCCTTGTGTCTTGAATTACTTGAATTATGTTCACTAATTAGGGCTCTTTACTTGTCATCAATTGGATTTGGTCTTGGACTTGTGAAACAAGGTTTGATAAGGCTTCATTTAATTTCTTGGCCCTTGATCTTGTGATTGGACCATATTTTATCTTTAATGGATCCTTGATGCTTAGTGGTCCTCCATCACATCCTCTCACATTTCAGCCCACCAACACACGATGGGTGAGAGATCCGTCCTACAGAAAATACCCGTAAACGATATTTTCTAAGTTTTTGACTTACTAAAGAGATATGTGCTAATACACACTTATGTGCACGAGGTTTGGACGAATAAATGGTTATGAGCGGTAACTGCCACCTCTAATATTTTTCATATATTTTGATTTGGTTATTCATCTATGTCTTGTTCTTAGGATTTGCTCTTCGTCATCAACATGCCTCTAGCAAATTATACCATTTAGGCATGAATGACATCAATACCAACAAAGCCTCACTTGGTTGAATGCAGCTGCTATCAATACCAGGCCCAGTCCATCTAACCCGGTGGATGCATCGCCTACTCATAGAAATGCTCAAATACTAAAAAATGTGAATTACATGCCGGTCCCTTTTTCAACATTTGTAATCGCTCTATTCCACTCATCTTTTTTTTTTAAAATCGAACAAAGACATTTTTGGGCTAAAAAGACGATTATGCCATTAATGAAAGAAAAACCCGCGCGCATCAGTAACCAAGGCATTGTGATGCAACGCTTTTGCATCGCGATGCATCGCTTTTGCATCGCGAATCCAATTAGGCGCTGCCGCACCTCGCTAAAGCGAGTAACCTCGCCCTGCCACACCTCGTTAGGGCGAGCAGGGTAAAAAATGAAACATTTTGATTGTTGCATCGCCAAGGCGAGTAGTGGGGACAAACAGGTCGATCCCCGTTGCGTTGCCCAGTATACTGCAATAGGCGAATTAAAGACATCCCGATGCCCAATTTAAGGCATCCCGATGCCCAATTTAATATAATATCAAAATCGATCAAAATTGTTGTTTTTGGTTTGAAAATTTACATACAAACATGGTATTGACTTCCTATAACAGTATGGTATTGATATTATACAAAATTCAAACTCAAATAATTGATTAAAGTCCCAAAATCAATCCAAGAACATCTCCCTCTATTTTCGGACAGCACACTGCCAAGCTTGATTTGGATATCGAAAATAGTATTTTTTTTTGGTAGAAAAATTGTGCACAAATGCAGTATTAAGTGAGGATAACAATATGAGATTGATTTTAAAAAAATTCAAAGTTTAAAACATAGATTAAAGTGGCCAAAACAGCCTAAGAACAAAGAAAAACAGGATGAACTCAAAAAATTCGAATTTGATCAAATTGTGATCAAATTCGTGTTCTATGCATGTAAATTGATCACCAAACATGAGGAAAGACTATATTAACAACATGAAATCATTTATACATCAATTCGAACATCAAATCTGAAGCAACGATGTTGTTGAGGGTATTTTAGAAAGAAAATTCTCAAATTGCTTTTTTTCGATTACAAAAAATAAGGGTGGATTGGAGGGGTTAAAAAGTTATGAAAGTGAACTGGCGAGCAATTTTCCGTACTAAAAATCCACCATCCCAAATTCCAATCGGAGAGTTATTTGACTAATTTTTTAATTGATATTTTTTTAGTTAGAAAAAATAAAACAATTACATTTAAAAACTACACTAAAATACTATGATTCGTGTATTTTATGATTTTGTGAAAGACAAACAAGACTGTTACAAATTTAAAAAGTTTAACCGGTCAATTGATACTTTTTTTTTTTTGAAACAGAGGGGGTATATTTTTAAAATCTAATCTAATTTGACCAAAGCATCGGTGCCTCTTCAATTAGAACGAAAGGAGTGTGCAAAATTCAAGTAGTAATTACTTGATTGGTTGTATTTGTATCATGTGTAGGTGTCACTTCTTAAATGATTAGAACTTGCAATGTTTATCCGGTGAATAGTTGACACCTAGATTTTTGTATCCAAAATTTTAACGCTATTTATACTAAATAGGTCAATGAACAATATATACTTGTCCAAAATTAAGTGCTCCGTCTGTTTCACTTAAAGATTTTATATTAAAAAGTTTAATAATTAAAAGATGTATTAGTAGCATTGGAGTTTGTCATAATTACGAAAAATCATAGCCAAGATATGTATAACAAACATAAATGGTAAAGTTGAAGTTATGGGGAATCTAGGCATAATTTTAAAAATAAATTATTCAAGTAAAACATCTCAAAATAGAATAATCCGGAAGAAGTATTATTATACAAAATCATCCCCTATTATACAAAAAAATTAACAAATTATGTTTTCAAAACAGAGGTCGGAGAAGGTAAGGGAGCTGCATTAGCAGCTGCAGTACAATGTTGCCACACATGGATACCCCATGTCTTTATGCGGGATACGGTCAGTCCCTTGTTTTTTATCAGAGCAAGTCTAGCCAAACTACGGTGACAACTTCTCCCCATTTCAACAATCTCCTTGCAACAATCGTTACTCAAATTAATCGTCTCCGACGCGAAATTTCCTTTGATTCCCCACTTGCAATCCAGTGATAACTTACTCCAA
This sequence comes from Platycodon grandiflorus, assembly GCA_016624345.1. NCBI lineage: Eukaryota > Viridiplantae > Streptophyta > Magnoliopsida > Asterales > Campanulaceae > Platycodon > Platycodon grandiflorus. Next base: position 865,882 of record JACONP010000029.1, on the reverse strand, counting down.
CAATTTTGATACACGTATGGGACGAATCCGACATAGCGAGTTGACGATTTCGGGCTCGGAGAGGTTGCGATACTAATTTCTCCGTAGGCCAACCCTGGTGTGACCAAAATGGCACCGATGGCTAATGAAAGTGCAATTGTGATGAGGAGTCCATTGAGATTTGCCATTTTTTATGGTGATTTACTTTGTGAAATTCCCGGGAGTTGTTATATAGGGGACTAGGACTAGCTAGGCTGATGATAATGAACATTAAAACAGTTTCAAATGCAATAAATAAATCTCTCTCCTCTTTAAGTAATCTAATTAAGATTCAATGGATTATCTCTCTTAGATTATCTCTCTTGGACATTGAATGAATGAAAATAATTTTAGATTACAAATAAGGGTAATTTTGGAATATAGAAAATTTAATTAAAGAAAAGGGCTTCTGTAATTTTAAAAAATATAAATAAACACAGGGCCTAGTGTTTACGAATTATGACTTTAAATGTGTTTTAAATGCCTTGTACATGACATATGATTACCATCACATAAGTCAAATGAAATACATAAAGAAAAAAACTTATAGTAAGTCATAAACCATAAACACATTCCAAAAAGCTAAATCAAATAGGATAAAAACTTAGAAAAAACCGTTTGACATGTATTTTGTGTTAGACAAATCTGCCTAACCCGACCCGCCTGATGCACCCGTTTTTTTTTTCCTGAAAACTGTGACTTTCTGCTCTAAAAGCGTCATTATTGGCCCTCAAAGCGTCTCTTTTGGCCTTAAAAGTATCACTTTGTATCTTAAGCAAAAATTATTACTTTTTCCTGAAAATTGTCATTTTCTGCTCTAAAAGCATCTAAAAAGTGTCACTTTTAACCTTTTAAAGTGTTACTTTACATTTAAATAAAAATTATTAATTTAAATAAAAATTATTACTTCATTTCCCTAAAAGTGTCACTATTGACTTTAAAAGTAAATCACTAGATATGTCTTACCCCATTGTGGCAAAAGGGATTTATTAAATCATTTTAAAGTTTTTGTGTATGGGTTTACTTTTTACTATATGATAGTGTAACAAACACAGATGCTTTGAGATTTGAGATCATCAAAGAATATGAGGCAGTCTTCTTTGCTAGAACATAATCTACTTTTCTCCCTGCTGCTGCTTCTATGCTAGAAATTGTAATTGACACTTGTGATGATAAGTCTTGACAAAACTCATGTTTCAGTGATATGCATCTTTTTGTTAACTCTTGGTTCATGGATTTTATGTGATAAAAAGAAACGATCAAAGGGAAATGTGGTAGTTAATTGTTAGGGCAAACTACACAAATGGTACATGTAGTTTATGGGTTTTTTGCTTTTTGTCCCTACACCTCGCTAAACGATCAAATGGTCCTATTTTTTGCCGTTGAGTGCGTACACGTGCCTTGCCCGTGCATTTGGGGAAGGGTAAAGTAGTCATTTTATCTTAAAAAGTACATAGACCATTTGTGAATTTAATTTATTAATTTAATTGTTTACCTGGGAAAAAGTAACAATTAAAAAAAAAAACTAGAAAGGGGTGAATGGATTAATCATCATTTTCTCTCTCTTCTCTCACAAATTAATTTTATTTTTTCAATGTAGAACCAAATCAAAAGAATAAAATCAATTAATACAATTAGAAAGTTGACCTTTTTTCGCTCTTCTACAATAAATCCAGCGAGTGTTAGAATTTCAAATGGTTAAGAATCCGTGGGAATGAACCGGTGGCTACACACACACACACACACACACACACAGAGAGAGTGGGTAGTGTTTAATTTTGGGGAAAATCTGTGGGATTTTTCAAAGTGGAGGATTATTACAAGTCCACAATTTGATGATGATGATGCATTATAGGAGTATTTTTAGTTTCCTTTCTTCCTGAACCATCATTTTCTCTCTCTTCTCTTTCCAATCTTAAATTAAGCATTTCGGCGAATTGAAGTGAGTTTCGACAGTATCACCAAAGAACAAATGGGAGGCCAAACGAAGATGATTACAAAATGTAAATGCGAAGAGTATGAAAATTGTTGAAACTTTTTCGTGTGTTTTGTGACCGTGGAACTGATCTCAATTTATAGGTCGAATACTAAAACGTTTTGATTTGCGCATTAATCAAATCATTTTAATTTAACCCATTTACTCATATCATTAAGACTGGATTGATTCAGGAGTTACACTCTGTGTAATCAATAGCTGGCAGTTACGAATTAAAAATATAAATTAACAAAACGTACGCTAGCCAAGTCTTTGTTAATTTTTCAATAGGGACAAACTCACTTTCAACTCCATACTTTAAGCCTTAATATCTTATAAATCCAAACTTCAATTTGGACAAATAAATATACAATTTTGATGTTCTCACATAGTAGAACATATTTTCACAATCATCTTTGTCATTTGACAAACATATCATTAAGAAAATCATGCCACAAGTTCCATAATTTCCTTCACATTTACACACTTTTTCCAACAAGCCCAACATATATTTGTCATTTAGCTATCTTTGTTACTTCGGTTATAGATCCGTCAAGCAATAGGGGCAATTTAAAAATTAATATATATATATATATATATATATATATATATATACCAAGGATTATTGTTGGAAAATAGAATATAAACTTACTGTCAAGATGATTCAGTTAGGGTACTGAATTTTATCGAACATTTATTTATAAACTTACTGTTAAGATGATTCAGTCAGAGTACTCTGAATTTTGTCAAACTTTTATTTATGATGGGTTTATACAGATGAAACGGGAAGGTGTTCAACACATGAACCAAGCAATATCTAACTTCAAAGAGAGAGATGGAGAAATAAGCACATGCCTAGAATGGACAACATGTCCTTCTATTTATAATTAGAATTCACGGATTTGAAAATAAAAATTTGAAATTCAAAAGTCAGGTGTCCAAGATGAGTGGAGTCGATCAGGCTTGAATAATTGATGTCGTGGGCTAATGTGTCACGCCCGACCCGAAATCCTATACGGACTCCGAGCCTGCGTGGTCCATTCAGTAACAATAATTAGCAGTGAAAGTTCTGATAAAAATTGGAGCTCATCTATATTCTCAAGCCAACATCTTATATATTACTGTTTCGAGTCATTGATCTCGAAACATCTTATAACAACTTGATCAGAGTTACACAGCTGGGTGTAATGGCATGACAACTTGTGCCAACTACTAATCATACATACGTAGCTATTCCACGTAACCTTAGCAAACGTATTTATCCCATCGCTACATAGCTCTATAGAGCTATTGTCCTGAACAGCATCTCAACAAATCCCTTCTCGTATATCCCACGTCTGCTCTATCTCGCTACCAACCTCGGGAAAACAAACAAACACGAGTGAGTCGAAGACTCGCAAGTTACTAAATGCAATTACATGGCATGTGATCATGCATGTCAACACAAGATATAACAATGTTTTACATCTAATCTCAGTTAAAAGCAATATATCACAATAGTAGATAATTCCATATGCATGATAGGCTCAGCTGCCGCCAACCGTCCCATACCAGTTGTAGACCGCGACCACCTCATACATATGAAAACACATTATAATACCATGCAATATTAGAGGCTCAACAGCCGCCAACCGTCCCATACCAGTTGGAGACCACGACCAACCGACATACATGGTTAACATATAACGTATAACTTACAAGTACTCTTATAAATGTCGAGATATGCCTCACATCCTTCTTTACTTTCCATCATTACTTTTCTTGTCGTACATGTGCCGCCATTGCGTGCAAGTTCCTGAATGAAAAACTTTACTTGTTTCATGGGCGGCTCCACCTCTACGGGTAGCCCTTTCCTCATGACTGGTACCATGGGTGGCTCCACCTCAACGGGCAGCCCTTTCCCCTGCGTCTAATTGTCGTTATTTACTGACGACAATCAGGATCGTAGTATGCCAGTGTCGCCCTATTGGTTACGACAGTGGGACTACCTTCTATCATGGCCAGTGGTAGGACCATTACTTGTCCACGGTTTTCACCGCGCATCATGATTTTCATCATGTATAACTTGTCCACGGTTTTCACCATGCATCATGATTTTCATCATGTATAACTTGTCCACGGTTTTCACCGTGCATCATGATTTTCATCATGTATTTCATGCATCAATACATTCCCCAGTAATTACTGCTGGTTCTCATTATCATAAACAAGTAGATGTTTACTTGCTATCATGCTTTAATTTTATGAACAAGTAGGTGTTTACTTGTATTAATCTCATGCTCACATATACAAAATATTTACTTCTAGTGCATGTTAACATATCACATATCATTATGATCAAGCAGATGTTTACTTGCCATTAATTATTCTGTCGTAGTGCTTGTTAATACTAAGCACATTACTAGTCACATACACATGCTATTATTCTCTGCATATACCATATCACATGTCATAGCCCTTAACATTTATATGTAAGCAGCTATCATTACTTTACTAAACTATCTTTGTTCCTGTTTTACAATAGATCTCATTACTATCATCATATTAACCATTATTTGTGACGTGATACTTTGTATCCCGTACTCATTTCATGTCCATTTCACTGTATGTCATAGTATTTATACATTATAACGTTATTAATGTGTCTCTTTAATATTTTAGGGACACTTCATATAATACCCACTAATCATATCACTTGCTAATAACTAGTACACATATGATCATGGCATGAGACTATCTTTAGTTTATCATGCATATACTTTAAAATAGGAGGGGGTTAGTAACTTACCTCCTTTTTGAAAGGATTCTCTTATTAAATATATCGCTCCCACAGAGTTGGTTCGTCCAGACTTTTGAGCAACCATTTATCCCAAGCACGTGTTTCTTTTACAAATAGTATATGAACTACTTGTCTTTTATAGCATGAGAACTATTTTTAGTCTATCATGCAATATTTAAAAACGAGGGTTTAGTAACTTACCTCTAGCGCTTTTCCTTAATTAAACTTTACCCGAAAATGATCTACTCATCGAACACATCGTTTCTACGAAAATCAGTTTATCCAAATTCTGAGTGGTTGAGCATCAAACGAGCCTCGCCGGAAATGATCTACTCGTCGAACACGTCGTTTCTATGGAAATCAGTTTATCCAAATTATGAATACCCGAGCACCAAATGAGCCTCACACCCGAGAGAAGTGAAAGAAGTGTGTGTTTTAGTGTGTTGTGTATGAAAAGTATATGAACAACAAGGATTTTCAAGCCCTTTATACAGGCCTAAGGTAAGCAGGTGAGTCACCATAGCAGCTGCCACATATCGAGCCCACAACGACGACTCATGAAATCATAGCACGAGGTGTCGTAACAAGAGAAATCCTTATATGATGACTCATCATTCTTGTTGATGAGTCAATACTTAAGCATGAGGTGTCATCACAAGAAAAAACTTCAACATGATGACTTATCTAGCCAAGCACGACGTGTTAAATTTATCCGACTTCATCTTTATCCACTTGTTTGATCTTATCTTGTTTTGATCTTATCCTTTCTTTTTTCTTTTTTATCCTTTCGTGATACTTATCGAACTTCCAATCTTTTCCAAATTTTCTGTCTTCTAGTGCCCAAGACATATCCAAATAAATTTTAAAAAAAAATCCCAAAGGACTCTAGAATGATTCTAATACCCGATATAAGATAAAATAAAGTCGGGGTCTTACATAATGACTGGCCGACAAACTTGTAGTGGGACGGCTAATGACTGGCCGACAAACTTTAGATGATCCTATTTGAGGATAATTTTTATTATAAAAATTATGAGAATAATTTCCTCTCCCATGGCCAGGACCTCTGCCTCTGCCCCGTGAGCTTTGAGCTCTACCTCGGCTTGACATTATGTGGGGGATCCCTGCAGAAATTCTCTAGTTAAGAAGTCAGGAAGAGAATTTGATTCTCCTTTGATGTATTCAATTTGAAAATCAAAAACAGATAAAACAGCTTGCCATGTAGCAAATATCTGTTGTGCCACTAGATTTTTGACATCTTTCTCTAAGACTTTTTTTCGCTTTATAGTCAATTCTTAATTTAAATTCTTGATTTAAAAGATCTTCTTGAAATTTAAAGATACATTTGACTATTGATAACATCTCTTTTTTAATTGTGGAGTATTCTTTTGAGCATCATTCCACTTTTCAGATGGAAATCTTACTAATTCATTTTTATTTTTATTAGGAATAATTTGTTTAAAAATTTCTCCGTATTCTATATAGAAGCATCTGTTTCTACTACTTTTTTCCATTGTTCATTAGCTAAAGATAAACAGGGTATTTTCTTAACTTTTAGTTTAATTAACTTAATAGCATTAGTATGTACTGATCCCCAGGCTGGAGGATTCTTTTTAAGCCGTTCATATAAAGGAACACTATCAATTCCTAAATCCTTATAGAAATCTGCAATATAATTAAGACTTCCAAAAAATCTTTGTAATTGCTTTTAATCCTTAATATCATCGGAAAATTTAGAGGCAAATTCTATTAATCTATTTATATGGAGAAACGTCCATTCCTCTATTTCATGACCAAAAAATCTAATTTATGTTTGAAATAACTGCATTTTTCTTTCAAAAATAACTAAACCATTATGTTTAGCGATATATAGAAATGTTTGTAAAAGTTTAAAATGTTGATCTATATTTTTTGAAAAGACCAGAATATCATCGATATAAACTATTATAAATTCTGAATAACGATAAAATATATCATTCATGATATTTTGAAATTCTGATGGAGCATTTTTAAGTCCAAAAGACATAGCATTCCATTCATAATGGCCAAATGGGCCTGTGAATGCAGTCTTATATTTATCTTCTTCTGCTATTTGAATTTACCAATATTCTGACGTTAAGTCAAATTTTGAATGAACATATGCTTCATTTAATCTATTTAATAAATCTTTTTTATTAGGAATATGATATCTTATCCATTTCAGGACTTTATTGAGAGGTTTATAATTTATTACTAATCTTGTGACTCCTCTTTCTTTTTCAGAATTTTTATTAACATAAAAAGCCGCATAACTCCAAGGAGAATTGCTTTTTCTAATTACTTTTTTATTTAATAATTCTTTAATTTTTTTTTTCACAATATTCTAATAATTCTTTGTTCATTTGAATCGGCCTAGCCTTTGTGTAACGCCCGCACCATTTGCACTAATTGCATCATTCACATTCATTCTATATTTGTGCTTCTTATGTTAACATCGTCATTTCATGTGCATAAATCATTCGAATATGCTTACATTTGAGTTTATGGTACACTTTTCAAATGTATGGTTATGTATTGTAAGTGTTGTGTTATCACCTAGGTTGGCCTAATTGATCAAACCAAGGAAATGGTGATAAATAGAAGTGAGGCATTCCAGTAGGTTTTGCACGGCCGCGCAGCCTTTTATGGCACGGCCGTGCATGTGTGACACGACCGTACTACCCTTGTGGACACGGCCGTGCGAGGATTCCAGTAAGTTTGGCACGGCCGCGCAGCATTTTTGGCACGGCGTGAAGTGACACGTGCGCCTTGACATGACACGGCCGTGCAAAGCGTCAGACTCTGTTATTTTGTTAGACGAGATTTTAAGTTGTTGACTAATTGACTTGATCTCAAAGGCTGAGATCAAGCCACGACCAAGGCTTGTAATATCTGGTTGGTTTAATCACCTTAAGTCCCTTTAGAGAGTCAAGACTCTCTCCATAACTCACTTACACCCTTGGCAAAGATAGAGAGAAAGAGAGAAGAGTTTGTGCAAGAAAATCCTTGCCAATTGCTCAATTGGAGACCAAATCATCATCCAACACCACCATTGTGAAGCTTTTGGCTAGTAGAAGCCATTCTTGACCTTGCATGTACCTTAGCTTGGGTTGAATCTTCAAAGTAGTAAGCTACTACCCCTTGTTTTCTTCAATTATGAGTTGTATCACATGTTAGACTTGTTATTTGGTGATGCATGTTAGAAATTATGAAATTTGAGTACATTTGACTATGTTGACTTTCCAAATTCGTGGTTGACTTTTTGGTTGTGTTTAGAGACTCATGTTTACATGTTAGAATTGTGAAATATGAGTAGTAATTGTTAAGTTTACGGTATGATTAATTCGCGTAAACTCGAACTCATTAGAAACCGAAAATGACTCTAACGGAGTTCGTTAGGATTTCATAATCAATGAGACCACGTGTGTGATTTGGGAATACTTGAATGATTCGAGTGATTCGTTAGAAAATTTGGTTACACCGATTGTGTGTTTGATATTACGTAAATTGTTGTAATTTTTGTAAGTTGGTTATTTGTGGTGTGAGATTATTATAACTCACTTGTGACATTCATATTGTTGTCAATTGTTGTTGTTGTGGTATACTCCCTACTTTGGAGTATGACCTTTTATATTTAAATGTCGAGTAAACATCTACTTGTGCATTTAGTTAAGTCCATGGCATATTTGTTGGTGGTGTATTGACGCCTCGATTATTGCGTGAGCCGGCTACGTAATAGTCGAAGGCCAATACATCGGGCCTCGCCCTACCGTTGGCCGCGGTAGGGGTATAGCGCCATTTGTTGTATGGAATAAACGCAACCATGGTAAGCTATATCCGTGGTAGATTCTTGGGTTGTAGGGACCGAGATCACCCGTCGACGTGAATACAGAAAATGGTTCACATGTGTGTTTTGGTTATTGGTTTCTTGTTCGAGCACGTCAACAACGGCTCTTCATTGGTATATTATTGGTTGGTTGGTTGGAAGTATTGGTTTGGTCGGAGGTGTACCTCGACACCGTATCCCTTTTAATGTGTTTACTTATAGCTCTTATGTGCTTCCTATATGAACGACTGTTGGTCATGGTTTCCAACCGGTATGGGACGGTTGGCGATCGTCGAGCCTCTCTCGTGTAGTATGGGGTTGTTGGCTATGTGCAATACATGTTACTTCGGTTGGCTTTGAATTGATATTATGATAACATGAATACTTGTTACATTATTGTCTTGCATCTAGCATGCCATATTGTTGCATTAGTAGCTTATTGAGTTTTCAACTCACCCCGTTTGTTTTCATTTGTTTTCCTTAGATCAAGCGCCGGCAAGGAATCCCTAGTGTTTGTGTTCGGTGCATTTGGGCGACATCTTTTAGTAGTGCACCTTGTGCCTAAGTATTTTCTTTTGGTGAGGTCGAGGGTGTACTTGTTACTTAAACAATGTATTTGTTGGGTAGATGTCTTGATTGTTATATGTTATATTCTTTTGTTGTGCCGGCATGGTTGCCGTGCCGTTGTATGTACTTGTTAACTTTAATTCCGCGTACTCTGATATGTTTATATATGTACCGAGTATATTAGCTCGAGTTGTTGTTGCTAGCTAACGTGTTGTTTCTCCGGCTTGTTTCGCCGTCGAGGTTTAGTATTGTTTAAAAGATTTTGTGGTTTTAAAGAAAACTTGCACGTGCATTACAGGGTTTTCTCATGACCTTGCATTCTCTTAAATGAAATTTTTGAGTTGGTATCTTCGTGTTTTCCGCATTGTCTCGCGGCTCGAACGGGATTCCCATCGGATCTCGGGTCGGGTCGCGACACTTTGTAGGAATTTTCTTTTCATCAAAATCCTTTTCATAAGGTAAATAAACCACATGCTTCTTTCTTTGCCAAAAAGTTGTAGGCAGGCCCGGTTTTGGGCATGTTCTAAGTTGTCCACTGAACAGGGCCCCAAAATTTGAAGTGCCCAATTCATATATATATATATATATATATATATACATATATATATATGTGTGTGTGTGTGTGTGTGTATTATATATAGGCTATTTATTTACTTTTTTCTCAATTAGACAAACATTAGTTCACTTGGTAGAGTGGTGGCTTATTGTGGGTAAGTGCTTTTAGCCATCCTTAGGTTGTAGCTTTGATTCTTGTAAGCTGACCTTTATTATTAAATAGAGTAATGCTATGGGTACCTAAAGAGTACCAAATTTTTTTGCACCAAATGATGTGTCAGCTGATGTGATACATTAATTATGATTTTAATTTTATTTTTTGTACCACATCAGCTGACACATCATTTAATACAAAAAAATTGGTATTCTTTAGTTATCCATATCATTACTCTATTAAATAATACAATTTTTTTTTAAAGATTTGTACTATAATTATTAAAAACCTCTTTTGTTTAGCATGAATGTATGAATATCAATTCCTAGCATTTCCATAAAAACAATTATTTGTCATTTCGTTCAATACATCAACCATTGTCATATCAAATGAAGACTCATATATATATATGGGGAAGTATTCAATGGTTACTCTTCTATCAATCATTGGATCAAAAATCAAAAGTTGAGATTAATTGCATTAAATGACTCACCTACTTACATTAATTGCATTTTCCAACAAACCATTATATCGTAGCCATCGATTTTTGATCTAATGGTTAATAATAATAGTAACCATCAATGGTAAGTGAGATGTAGTAATCATTGAATACTCCTCCATATATATATATATATATATATATATATATATATATATGTTCCAAATTTAAGGGGGGCCAATTTAATGAAAATTCGTAGCCTATATTTATTTATTTTTTTATGAAAAAAAATCGATTATGAAGACCTAATTGAAGATTTTGCTTCAAAAAATTTAGAACGATGATACTTTTCAAAGAAAAATTCGATATTTGTTTGGAGTTTTAGAGATTTTGGTACTTCATTTCTAGTAAAATAATTTAAATATGATAATATTATAAAATACGTAACCTATCTGTAATTTTCGGACAGCACACTGCCAAGCTCGATTTGGATTTCGAAATAGTTTTTTTTTTTTGGTAGAAAATTGTGCACAAATGTAGTACTAAGTGAGGATAACAATATGAGATTGATTTTAAAAAAATTCAAAGTTTAAAACATAGATTAAAGTGGCCAAAACAGCCCAAGAACAAAGAAAAACAGGATGAACTCAAAAAATTCGAATTTGATCAAATTGTGTTCAAATTCGAGTTCTATGCGTGTAAATTGATCACCAAACATGAGGAAACTCTATATTAACAACATGAAATCATTTATACATCAATTCGAACATCAAATCTGAAGCAACGATGTTGTTGAGGGTATTTTAGAAAGAAAATTCTCAAAGTGCTTTTTTCCGATTACAAAAAATAAGGGTGGATTGGAGGGGTTAAAAAGTTTTGAAAGTAGACTGACCAGCAATTTTTTGTACTAAAAATCCACCATCCCAAATTCCAATCGGAGAGTTATTTGACTAATTTTTTAATTGATATTTTTTTTAGTTGGAAAAAATAAAACAATTACATTTAAAAACTACACTAAAATACTATGATTCGTGTATTTTATGATTTTGTGAAAGACAAACAAGACTGTTACAAATTTAAAAAGTTTAACCGGTCAATTGATACTTAAAGATTTTATATTAAAAAGTTTAATAATTAAAAGATGTATTAGTAGCATTGGAGTTAATTTGTCATAATTACGAAAAATCATAGCCAAGATATGTATAACAAACATAAAGGGTAAAGTTGAAGTTATGAGGAATCTAGGCATAATTTTTAAAATCAATTATTCAAGTGAAACATCTCAAAATAGAATAATTCGGAAGAAGTATTATTATACAAAATCATCCCCTATTATACAAAAAAATTAACAAATTATGTTTTCAAAACAGAGGTCGGAGAAGGTAAGGGTGCTGCATTAGCACTAAGATAATGTTGCCACACATGGATACCCCATGTCTTTACGCGGATACGGTCGGTCCCTTGTTTTTATCGAGCAAGTCTAGCCAAACTACGGTGACAACTTCTCCCCATTTTAACAATCTCCTTGCAACAATCGTTACTCAAATTAATCGTCTCTGACGCGAAATTTCCTTTGATTCCCCGCTTGCAATCCAGCGATAACTTACTCCAACAATTTTGATACACGTATGGGACGAATCCGACATAGCCAGTTGACGATTTCGGGCTCGGAGAGGTTGCGATACTAATTTCTCCGTAGGCCAACCTTGGTGTGACCAAAATGGCACCGATGGCTAATGAAAGTGCAATTGTGATGAGGAGTCCATTGAGATTTGCCATTTTTTATGGTGATTTACTTTGTGAAATTCCCGGGGGTTGTTATATAGGGGACTAGGACTAGCTAGGTTGATGATAATGAACGTTAAAACAGTTTCAAATGCAATAAATAAATCTCTCTCCTCTTTAAGTAATCTAATTAAGATTCAATGGATTATGTCTCTTAGATTATCTCTCTTGGACATTGAATGAATGAAAATAATTTTAGATTACAAATAAGGGTAATTTTGGAATATAGAAAATTTAATTAAAGAAAAGGGCTTCTGTAATTTTAAAAAATATAAATAAACACAGGGCCTAGTGTTTACGAATTATGACTTTAAATGTGTTTTAAATGCCTTGTACATGACTTATGATTATCATCACAAAATGAAATACATAAAGAAAAAAACTTATAGTAAGTCATAAACCATAAACACATTCCAAAAAGCTAAATCAAATAGGATAAAAACTTAGAAAAAACCGTTTGACATGTATTTTGTGTTAGACGGATCTGCCTAACCTGACCCACCTGATGAACCCGTTTTTTTTTTCGAAAACTGTGACTTTTGCTCTAAAATCGTCATTATTGGCCCTCAAAGCGTCTCTTTTGGCCTTAAAAGTATCACTTTGTATCTTAAGCAAAAATTATTACTTTTTCCTGAAAACTGTCAGTTTCTGCTCTAAAAGCATCTTAAAAGTGTCACTTTTAACCTTTTAAAGTGTTACTATTGACTTTAAAAGTCACTATTGACTTTAAAAGTAAATCACTAGATATGTCTTACCCCATTGTGGCAAAAGGGATTTATTAAATCATTTTAAAAACCTCTTTTGTTTAGCATGAATGTATGAAGATCAATTCCTAGCATTTCCATAAAAACAATTATTTGTCATTTCGTTCAAAACATCAACCATTGTCATATCAAATGAAGACTCATATATATATATATATATATATATATATATATATGGAAGTATTCAATGGTTACTCTTCTATCAATCATTGGATCAAAGATCAAAGGTTGAGATTAATTGCATTAAATGACTCACCTACTTACATTACTTGCATTTTCCAACAAACCATTATATCGTAGCCATCGATTTTTGATCTAATGGTTAATAATAATAGTAACCATCAATGGTTAGTGAGATGTAGTAATCATTGAATACTCCTCCATATATATATATATATATATATATATATATATATATATATGTTCCAAATTTAAGGGGGACCAATTTAATCAAAATTTGTAGCCTATATTTATTTATTTTTTTATGAAAAAAAATCGATTATGAAGACCTAATTGAAGATATTGCTTCAAAAAATTTATAACGATGATACTTTTCAAAGAAAAATTCGATATTAGTTTGGAGTTTTAGAGATTTTGGTACTTCATTTCTAGTTAAATAATTTAAATATGATAATATTATAAAATACGTAACCTATCTTTAATTTTCGGACAGCACACTACCAAGCTCGATTTGGATATCGAAAATAGTTTTTTTTTGGTAGAAAAATTGTGCACAAATGTAGTACTAAGTGAGGATAACAATATGAGATTGATTTTAAAAAAATTCAAAGTTTAAAACATAGATTAAAGTGGCCAAAATAGCCCAAGAACAAAGAAAAACAGGATGAACTCAAAAAATTCGAATTTGATCAAATTGTGATCAAATTCGAGTTATATGCATGTAAATTGATCACCAAACATGAGGAAACTCTATATTAACAACATGAAATCATTTATACATCAATTCGAACATCAAATTTGAAGCAACGATGTTGTTGAGGGTATTTTAGATAGAAAATTCTCAAAGTGCTTTTTTCCGATTACAAAAAATAAGGGTGGATTTGAGGGGTTAAAAAGTTTTGAAAGTGGACTGACCAGCAATTTTCCATTCTAAAAATCCACCATCCCAAATTCCAATCGAAGAGTTATTTGACTAATTTTTTAATTGATATTTTTTTTAGTTAGAAAAAATAAAACAATTACATTTAAAAACTACACTAAAATACTATGATTCGTGTATTTTATGATTTTGTGAAAGACAAACAAGACTGTTACAAATTTAAAAAGTTTAACCGGTCAATTGATACTTAAAGATTTTATATTAAAAAGTTTAATAATTAAAAGATGTATTAGTAGCATTGGAGTTAATTTGTCATAATTACGAAAAATCATAGCCAAGATATGTATAACAAACATCAAGGGTAAAGTTGAAGTTATGAGGAATCTAGGCATAATTTTTAAAATAAATTATTCAAGTGAAACATCTCAAAATAGAATAATCCGGAAGAAGTATTATTATACAAAATCATCCCCTATTATACAAAAAAATTAACAAATTATGTTTTCAAAACAGAGGTCGGAGAAGGTAAGGGTGCTGCATTAGCAGCTGTAGTACAATGTTGCCACACATGGATACCCCATGTCTTTACGCGGGATACGGTCAGTCCCTTGTTTTTTATCAGAGCAAGTCTAGCCAAACTACGGTGACAACTTCTCCCCATTTTAACAATCTCTTTGCAACAATCGTTACTCAAATTAATCGTCTCCGACGCGAAATTTCCTTTGATTCCCCGCTTGCAATCTAGCGATAACTTACTCCAACAATTTTGATACACGTATGGGACGAATCCGACATAGCTAGTTGACGATTTCGGGCTCGGAGAGGTTGCGATACTAATTTCTCCGTAGGCCAACCCTGGTGTGACCAAAATGGCACCGATGGCTAATGAAAGTGCAATTGTGATGAGGAGTCCATTGAGATTTGCCATTTTTTAAGGTGATTTACTTTGTGAAATTCCCGGGGGTTGTTATATAGGGGACTAGGACTAGCTAGGCTGATGATAATGAACGTTAAAACAGTTTCAAATGCAATAAATAAATCTCTCTCCTCTTTAAGTAATCTAATTAAGATTCAATGGATTATCTCTCTTAGATTATCTCTCTTGGACATTGAATGAATGAAAATAATTTTAGATTACAAATAAGGGTAATTTTGGAATATAGAAAATTTAATTAAAGAAAAGGGCTTCGTAATTTTAAAAATATAAATAAACACAGGCCTAGTGTTTACGAATTATGACTTTAAAAGTGTTTTAAATGCCTTGTTCATGACTTATGATTATCATCACATAAGTCAAATGAAATACATAAAGAAAAAAACTTATAATAAGTCATAAACCATAAACATATTCCAAAAAGCTAAATCAAATAGGATAAAAACTTAGAAAAAACCGTTTGACATGTATTTTGTGTTAGACGGATCTACCTAACCCGACCCGCCTGATGCACCCGTTTTTGTTTTTTTCCGAAAACGTGACTTTCTGCTCTAAAAGCGTCATTATTGGCCCTCAAAGCGTCTCTTTTGGCCTTAAAAGTATCACTTTGTATCTTAAGCAAAAATTATTACTTTTTCCGAAAACTGCCGTCAGTTTCTGCTCTAAAAGCATCTTAAAAGTGTCACTTTTAATCTTTTAAAGTGTTACTATTGACTTTAAAAGTCACTATTGACTTTAAAAGTAAATCACTAGATATGTCTTACCCCATTGTGGCAAAAGGGATTTATTAAATCATTTTAAAAACCTCTTTTGTTTAGCATGAATGTATGAAGATCAATTCCTAGCATTTCCATAAAAACAATTATTTGTCATTTCGTTCAAAACATCAACCATTGTCATATCAAATGAAGACTCACCTACTTACATTAATTGCATTTTCCAACAAACCATTAAATCTTAGCCATCGATTTTTGATCTAATGGTTAATAACAATAGTAACCATCAATGGTTAGTTAGATGTAGTAACCATTGAATACTCCTCCATATATATATATATATATATATATATATATATATATATGTTCCAAATTTAAGGGGGGCCAATTTAATGAAAATTTGTAGCCTATATTTATTTATTTTTTTATGAAAAAAAATTGATTATGAAGACCTAATTGAAGATTTTGCTTCAAAAAATTTAGAACGATGATACTTTTCAAAAGAAAAATTCGATATTAGTATGGAGTTTTAGAGATTTTGGTACTTCATTTCTAGTAAAATAATTTAAATATGATAATATTATAAAATACGTAACCTATCTTTAATTTTTGGTACTTGACTTTTATCAATTTTAGGGTCTAATATTAAATCTAGCGCAGGGCCTCAAAAATGTCAGGGCCGGCCCTGATTCTAGGTAACTCATCACAAAATTTTTATTTTATTTTATTTTCTAAAGTTTTTTACTTTCTCTTTAAGTCTTGGACTTTGAATTGGTTGTTTATATTATTGACCTTTATTTCTTTTTGTAAGAAATTTAATTTTTTTCTTTGAATATAAATTTTTTTTTAGTTCATTTATTGTTTTTGTCTGGGGATTTGAAATGAATTTAAAAAGAATCTGTTTTCCATTTAAGGTAGAAGAAATACCTGAGGAATCTATTTTATCTATAGGTTGTAACAAAGATTGATAAGGTGTTCCTAATATTAAGAATTGTGTTAATCCTTTTATCATAAAAAAGGTAGTTTTGATACAAATTCCTTCATTACAAATATAAGAATTAGATAAGTTATAATTTATGTTCATTTTAGAACCATTGACTGTTGTTAAACTATTTGGTGATTTCGTTTTTTTAAAATATTTGGTTGGAATTAAACCCTATTTTATGCAGCTCATATCTGCTCCACTATCGATTAAAGCAATAGTTTGCATACTAAATTTTTCATTAATAACTAAAGTTTCATTAACATACTATTTTTGATACGTTATTTCATCTAAAGGAGTGGGTCTCCTATTAGACCGTCTTACGGATCCTAATTCGTAAGACGAAGCGACACCCTGATGTGATTCCCAACGAGACCCACAAGTTATAACGAACTTGGAACCACGCTTTCGGAATAACCTCGCGGAAACGTATGCCTAGGACTTGAGTAACAATCAAAAGGAAGATCGCAACCCTTAGTCTCGTAATGAACTATGAACCTTGATCGATTCGAAACCCTTAATTATGGATTAATTAAGAACCACGAATTAGAAAGAAACACAAACTTAATCCAAAGTTTACAAAATACTAACAAAACTTAATTTGTCAAAAAGAGTTTTAAACTCACACTTTTAAATTAATCAAAATCTGTTCTTTACAATGAAATAGATGCCTATTTATAGGTCTAAAAAAAAACACTCCTAATGAACTAAGGATTAAAATTCAGCATTACATAGGACTAAACTACTATCTACATGAATTAAAAACAACTAGAACTCTAAGACAAACATTGGTCGGCCTTGGACTCCTCTTGAAGACACGGTTTTGGAGAGTTTAGACCTTGTAGGACTCCTTCATAGCTTGGAAACATGGCTGAAATTCGTTGGACAGCTTGCACAATGATAAAACACGGTTTTAAGAGTCCATCGTACCTTGGAAGCACGGCTGAAACTCTTGGGACAGTTTGCACACGTTTTTGGCAGCTTATTCCTTCAAGAAAACACGGCTTTGGATGACTTTTGAAGACTCCAAATGGCCTTGGACATTGGAACATGTTTTTGACAACTTGCGTTCCCACCATTCACACAGTTTTGGCTCACATAAGGACTCCACATGCACGGCTGAACTTGGGCAGCAACCAAACGGTTTTGAGGCTTCTAGAAGTCCCCCCTTGTGTCTTGAATTACTTGAATTATGTTCACTAATTTGGGCTCTTTACTTGTCATCAATTGGACTTGGTCTTGGACTTGTGAAACAAGGCTTGATAAGGCTTCATTTAATTTCTTGGCCCTTGATCTTGTGATTGGACCATATTTTATCCTTAATGGATCCTTGATGCTTAGTGGTCCTCTATCACACCCTCTCACATTTCAGCCCACCAACACACGATGGGTGAGAGATCCGTCCTACAGAAAATACCCGTAAAATGATATTTTCTAAGTTTTTGACTTACTAAAGAGATATGTGCTAATACACACTTATGTGCACGAGGTTTGGACGAATAAATGGTTATGAGCAGTAACTACCACCTCTAATATTTTTCATACATTTTGATTTGGTTATTCATCTATGTCTTGTTCTTAGGATTTGCTCTTCGTCATCAACATGCCTCTAGCAAATTATACCATTTAGGCATGAATGACATCAATACCAACAAAGCCTCACTTGGTTGACTGCAGCTGCTATCAATACCAGGCCCAGTCCATCTAACCCGGTGGATGCATCGCCTACTCATAGAAATGCTCAAATACTAAAAAATGTGAATTACATGCCGGTCCCTTTTTCAACATTTGTAATTGCTCTATTCTACTCATCCTTTTTTTAAAATCGAACAAAGACATTTTTGGGCTAAAAAGACGATTATGCCATTAATGAAAGAAAAATACGCGCGCATCAGTAACCAAGGCATTGCGATGCAACGCTTTTGCATCGCGATACACCGCTTTTGCATCGCGAATCCAATTAGGCGCTGTCGCACCTCGCTAAAGCGAGTAACCTCGCCCTACCACACCTCGCTAGGGCGAGCTGGGTAAAAAATGAAACAATTTAATTGCTGCATCGCCAAGGCGAGTAGTGGGGACAAACAGGTTGATTCCCGTTGCGTTGCCCAGTATACTGCGATTGGCGAATTAAAGACATCCTGATGCCCAATTTAAGGCATCCCAATACCCAATTTAATATAATATCAAAATCGATCAAAGTTGTTGTTTTTGGTTGGGAAATTTACATACAAACATGGTATTGACTTTCTATAACAGTATGGTATTGATATTATACAAAATTCAAACTCAAATCATTGATTAAAGTCCAAAAATCAATCCAAGAACATCTCCCTCTGTTTTCGTACAGCACACTGCAAAGCTCGATTTGGATATCGAAAATAGTTTTTTTTTTTTGGTAGAAAAATTGTGCACAAATGTAGTACTAAGTGAGGATAACAATATGAGATTGATTTTAAAAAAATTCAAAGTTTAAAACATAGATTAAAGTGGCCAAAACAGCCCAAAAACAAAGAAAAACAGGATGAACTCAAAAAAATTCGAATTTGATCAAATTCATGTTCTATGCATGTAAATTGATCACCAAACATGAGGAAAGACTATATTAATAACATGAAATCATTTATACATCAATTCGAACATCAAATCTGAACCAACGATGTTGTTGAGGGTATTTTAGAAAGAAAATTCTCAAAGTGCTTTTTTCCGATTACAAAAAATAAGGGTGGATTGGAGGGGTTAAAAAGTTTTGAAAGTGGACTGGCCAGCAATTTTCCGTACTAAAAATCCACCATCCCAAATTCCAATCGGAGAGTTATTTGACTAATTTTTTAATTGATATTTCTTTTAGTTAGAAAAAATAAAACAATTACATTTAAAAACTACACTAAAATACTATGATTCGTGTATTTTTTGATTTTGTGAAAGACAAACAAGACTGTTACAAATTTAAAAAGTTTAACGGGTCAATTGATAACTTTTTTTTTTTTTTGAAACAGAGGGGGGTATATTTTTAAAATCAAATCTAATTTGACCAAAGCATCGGCGCCTCTTCAATTAGAACGAAAGGAGTGTGCAAAATTCAAGTAGTAATTACTTGATTGGTTGTATTTGTATCATGTGTAGGTTTCACCTCTTAAATGTTTATCCGGTGAATAATTGACACCTAGATTTTTGTATCCAAAACTTTTAACGCTATTTATACTAAATAGGTCAATGAACAATATATTAAAAGATGTATTAGTAGCATTGGAGTTTGTCATAATTACGAAAAATCATAACCAAGATATGTATAACAAACATAAAGGGTAAAGTTGAAGTTATGAGGAATCTAGGCATAATTTTAAAAATAAATTATTCAAGTGAAACATCTCAAAATAGAATAATCCGGAAGAAGTATTATTATACAAAATAATCCCGTATTATACAAAAAAATTAACAAATTATGTTTTCAAAACAGAGGTCGGAGAAGGTAAGAGTGCTGCATTAGCAGCTGCAGTACAATGTTGCCACACATGGATACCCCATGTCTTTACGCGGGATACGGCCAGTCCCTTGTTTTTTATCAGAGCAAGTCTAGCCATAGTACGGTGACAACTTCTCCCCATTTTAACAATATCCTTGCAACAATCGTTACTCAAATTAATCGTCTCCGACGCGAAATTTCCTTTGATTCCCCGCTTGCAATCCAGCGATAACTTACTCCAACAATTTTGATACACGTATGGGACGAATCCGACATAGCCAGTTGACGATTTCGGGCTCGGAGAGGTTGCGATACTAATTTCTCCGTAGGCCAACCCTGGTGTGACCAAAATGGCACCGATAATTTTGATGAGGAGTCCATTGAGGTTTGCCATTTTTTATGGTGATTTACTTTGTGAAATTCCCGGGGGTTGTTATATAGGGGACTAGGACTAGCTAGGCTGATGATAATGAACGTTAAAACAGTTTCAAATGCAATAAATAAATCTCTCTCCTCTTTAAGTAATCTAATTAAGATTCAATGGATTATCTCTCTTAGATTATCTCTCTTGGACATTGAATGAATGAAAATAATTTTAGATTACAAATAAGGGTAATCTTGGAATATAGAAAATTTAATTAAAGAAGGGGGCGTCTGTAATTTTAAAAAATATAAATAAACACAGGGCCTAGTTTTTACGACTTAGAAAAGCTAAATCAAATAGGATAAAAACTTAGAAAAAACCGTTTCACATGTATTTTATGTTAGACGGATCTGCCTAACCCGACCCGCCTAATGCACCCGTTTTTTTTTTTTCCTGAAAACTGTGACTTTCTGCTCTACCTCGGCTTGACATTATGTGGGGGATCCCTGCAGAAATTCTCGAGTTAAGAAGTCAGGAAGAGAATTTGATTCTCCTTTGATGTATTCAATTTGAAAATCAAAAACAGATAAAACAGCTTGCCATGTAGCAAATATCTGTTGTGCCACTAGATTTTTGACATCTTTCTCTAAGACTTATTTTGTTGTTTTATAGTCAATTCTTAATTTAAATTCTTGATTTAAAAGATCTTCTTGAAATTTAAAGATACATTTGACTATTGATAACATCTCTTTTTTAATTGTGGAGTATTCTTTTGAGCATCATTCCACTTTCCAGATGGAAATCTTACTAATTCTTTTTTATTTTTATTAGGAATAATTTGTTTAAAAATTTCTCCGTATTCTATATAGAAGCATCTGTTTCTACTACTTTTTTCCATTGTTCATTAGCTAAAGATAAACAGGGTATTTTCTTAACTTTTAGTTTAATTAACTTAATAGCATTAGTATGTACTGATCCCCAGGCTGGAGGATTCTTTTTAAGCCGTTCATATAAAGGAACACTATCAATTCCTAAATCCTTATAGAAATCTGCAAAATGATTAAGACTTCCAAAAAAATCTTTGTAATTGCTTTTAATCCTTAATTTCATCGGAAAATTTGGAGGCAAATTCTATTAATCTATTTATATGGAGAAATGTCCCTTCCTCTATTTCATGACCAAAAAATCTAATTTTTGTTTGAAATAACTGCATTTTTCTTTCAAAAATAACTAAACCATTATGTTTAGCGATATATAGAAATGTTTGTAAATGTTTAAAATGTTGATCTATATTTTTTGAAAAGACCAGAATATCATCGATATAAACTATTATAAATTCTGAATAACGATAAAATATATCATTCATGATATTTTGGAATTCTGATGGAGCATTTTTAAGTCCAAAAGACATAACATTCCATTCATAATGGCCAAATGGGCCTGTGAATGCAGTCTTATATTTATCTTCTTCTGCTATTTGAATTTACCAATATTCTGACTTTAAGTCAAATTTTGAATGAACATATGCTTCATTTAATCTATTTAATAAATCTTTTTTATTAGGAATATGATATCTTATCCATTTCAGGACTTTATTGAGAGGTTTATAATTTATTACTAATCTTGTGACTCCTCTTTCTTTTTCAGAATTTTTATTAACATAAAAAGCCGCATAACTCCAAGGAGAATTGCTTTTTCTAATTAATTTTTTATTTAATAATTCTTTAAATTTTTTTTCACAATATTCTAATAATTCTTTGTTCATTTGAATCGGCCTAGCCTTTGTAGGAATTTTCTTTTCATCAAAATCCTTTTCATAAGGTAAATAAACCACATGCTTCTTTATTTGCCAAAAGTTGTAGGCAGCCGGTTTTGGGCATGTTCTAAGTTGTCCACCGAACAGGCCCCAAAATTTAAAGTGCCCATATATATATATATATATATATATATATATATATATATATATATATATATATATATATGTGTGTGTGTGTGTGTGTGTATTATATATAGGCTATTTATTTACTTTTTTCTCAATTAGACAAACATTAGTTCACTTGGTAGAGTGGTGGCTTATTGTGGGTAAGTGCTTTTAGCCATCCTTAGGTTGTAGCTTTGATTCTTGTAAGCTGACCTTTATTATTAAATAGAGTAATGCTATGGGTTCCTAAAGAGTACCAAATTTTTTTGCTCCAAATGATGTGTCAGCTGATGTGATACATTAATTATGATTTTAATTTTATTTTTTGTACTACATCAGCTGACACATCATTTAGTACAAAAAATTTGGTATTCTTTAGTTATCCAAATCATTACTCTATTAAATAATACAATTTTTTTTTTAAGATTTGTACTATAATTATTAAAAACCTCTTTTGTTTAGCATGAATGTATGAAGATCAATTCCTAGCATTTCCATAAAAACAATTATTTGTCATTTCGTTCAAAACATCAACCATTGTCATATCAAATGAAGACTCATATATATATATATATATATATATATATATATGTGGAAGTATTCAATGGTTACTCTTCTATCAATCATTGGATCAAAAATCAAAGGTTGAGATTAATTGCATTAAATGACTCACCTACTTACATTAATTGCATTTTCCAACAAACCAATATATCGTAGCCATCGATTTTTGATCTAATGGTTAATAATAATAGTAACCATCAATGGTTAGTGAGATGTAGTAATCATTGAATACTCCTCCATTTATATATATATATATATATATATATATGTTCCAAATTTAAGGGGGGCCAATTTAATGAAAATTTGTAGCCTATATTTATTTATTTATTTATGAAAAAAAATCGATTATGAAGACCTAATTGAAGATTTTGCTTCAAAAAATTTATAACGATGATACTTTTCAAAGAAAAATTCGATATTAGTTTGGAGTTTTAGAGATTTTGGTACTTCATTTCTAGTAAAATAATTTAAATATGATAATATTATAAAATACGTAACATATCTTTAATTTTCGGACAGCACACTGCCAAGCTCGATTTGGATATCGAAAATAGTTTTTTTTTTTGGTAGAAAAATTGTGCAGAAATGTAGTACTAAGTGAGGATAACAATATGAGATTGATTTTAAAAAAATTCAAAGTTTAAAACATTGATTAAAGTTGCCAAAACAGCCCAAGAACAAAGAAAAACAAGATGAACTCAAAAAATTCGAATTTGATCAAATTGTGATCAAATTCGAGTTCTATGCATGTAAATTGATCACCAAACATGAGGAAACTCTATATTAACAACATGAAATCATTTATACATCAATTCGAACATCAAATCTGAAGCAACGATGTTGTTGAGGGTATTTTAGAAAGAAAATTCTCAAAGTTCTTTTTTCCGATTACAAAAAATAAGGGTGGATTGGAGGGGTTAAAAAGTTTTGAAAGTGGACAGACCAGCAATTTTCCGTACTAAAAATCCACCATCCCAAATTCCAATCGGAGAGTTATTTGACTAATTTTTTAATTGATATTTTTTTTAGTTAGAAAAAATAAAACAATTACATTTAAAAACTACACTAAAATACTATGATTCGTGTATTTTATGATTTTGTGAAAGACAAACAAGACTGTTACAAATTTAAAAAGTTTAACCGGTCAATTGATACTTAAAGATTTTATATTAAAAAGTTTAATAATTAAAAGATGTATTAGTAGCATTGGAGTTAATTTGTCATAATTACGAAAAATCATAGCCAAGATATGTATAACAAACATAAAGGGTAAAGTTGAAGTTATGAGGAATCTAGGCATAATTTTTAAAATCAATTATTCAAGTGAAACATCTCAAAATAGAATAATCCGGAAGAAGTATTATTATACAAAATCATCCCCTATTATACAAAAAAATTAACAAATTATGTTTTCAAAACAGAGGTCGGAGAAGGTAAGGGTGCGCATTAGCTGTAGTACAATGTTGCCACACATGGATACCCCATGTCTTTACGCGGGATACGGTCAGTCCCTTGTTTTTTATCAGAGCAAGTCTAGCCAAACTACGGTGACAACTTCTCCCCATTTTAACAATCTCCTTGCAACAATCGTTACTCAAATTAATCGTCTCCGACGCGAAATTTCCTTTGATTCCCCGCTTGCAATCCAGCGATAACTTACTCCAACAATTTTGATACACGTATGGGACGAATCCGACATAGCCAGTTGACGATTTCGGGCTCGGAGAGGTTGCGATACTAATTTCTCCGTAGGCCAACCCTGGTGTGACCAAAATGGCACCGATGGCTAATGAAAGTGCAATTGTGATGAGGAGTCCATTTAGATTTGCCATTTTTTATGGTGATTTACTTTGTTAAATTCCCGGGGGTTGTTATATAGGGGACTAGGACTAGCGAGGCTGATGATAATGAACGTTAAAACAGTTTCAAATGCAATAAATAAATCTCTCTCCTCTTTAAGTAATCTAATTAAGATTCAATGGATTATGTCTCTTAGATTATCTCTCTTGGACATTGAATGAATGAAAATAATTTTAGATTACAAATAAGGGTAATTTTGGAATATAGAAAATTTAATTAAAGAAAAGGGCTTCTGTAATTTTAAAAAATATAAATAAACACAGGGCCTAGTGTTTACGAATTATGACTTTAAATGTGTTTTAAATGCCTTGTACATGACTTATGATTATCATCACATAAGTCAAATGAAATACATAAAGAAAAAAACTTATAGTAAGTCATAAACCATAAACACATTCCAAAAAGCTAAATCAAATAGGATAAAAACTTAGAAAAAACCGTTTGACATGTATTTTGTGTTAGACGGATCTGCCTAACTGACCCGCCCGATGCACCGTTTTTTGTTTTTTTCCAAACTGTGACTTTCGCTCTAAAAGCGTCATTATTGGCCCTCAAAGCGTCTCTTTTGGCCTTAAAAGTATCACTTTGTATCTTAAGCAAAAATTATTACTTTTCCCGAAAACGTCGCCGCTCTAAAAGCATCTTAAAAGTGTCACTTTTAACCTTTTAAAGTGTTACTATTGACTTTAAAAGTCACTATTGACTTTAAAAGTAAATCACTAGATATGTCTTACCCCATTGTGGCAAAAGGGATTTATTAAATCATTTTAAAAACCTCTTTTGTTTAGCATGAATGTATGAAGATCAATTCCTAGCATTTCCATAAAAACAATTATTTGTCATTTCGTTCAAAACATCAACCATTGTCATATCAAATGAAGACTCACCTACTTACATTAATTGCATTTTCCAACAAACCATTAAATCTTAGTCATCGATTTTTGATCTAATGGTTAATAACAATAGTAACCATCAATGGTTAGTGAGATGTAGTAACCATTGAATACTCCTCTATATATATATATATATATATATATATATATATATATATATATATGTTCCAAATTTAAGGGGGGCCAATTTAATGAAAATTTGTAGCCTATATTTATTTATTTTTTTATGAAAAAAAAATCGATTATGAAGACCTAATTGAAGATTTTGCTTCAAAAAATTTAGAACAATGATACTTTTCAAAGAAAAATTCGATATTAGTTTGGAGTTTTAGAGATTTTGGTACTTCATTTCTAGTAAAATAATTTAAATATGATAATATTATAAAATACGTAACCTATCTTTAATTTTTGGTACTTGACTTTTGAAAGTTTTATAGCTATGTAACTCAGGAAAACAATGCTGGAATATAGTAAATGTTATCAAAGATGTGATAACATCTACTGTAACATCCAGTAGTGTGACGACCCAACCCCGACCCCGAGATGGGAACGCGGGTCGTGCCGTCCAAATAAGGACTACAATCATGCAAGGACTCAATCATCAAAACTAACGTGACGCAACATTGGACACGAAATAAAACTCGGCATTAAAAAGCCGGAATATTTTTAAAACTTCAAAACCTGATATAACAATTAATAACAAGTAAACCAAGTCATCGGCGAAATTACAGCCGGAACCCAACACTAACAAGTCATGCTAATAAATAAACACCTCGACGGCTAAACATGCCGGAGAGACCACATCAATAAACAAGAGCTAAAGGGATGCTCAGCGGAAGTCTTAACAAGTGAACCATATACATGTAAACAAGGCTCGGCCAACAAGTGCCGGCAAATAACAAGAGACATAAGTAGAATATTCATTTAGTCTACAACAAGTACAAGTTACTATGATTACACATTCCCAAGCTAAGTCTAAATGACTTGCTTAAACCCAACGTCCTTGCAAAAGAAGAAACCAAAAGCCAACGCTACCACCTCTAGGTGAACGGTCACGAGCACGAGAAGACGATCAACCTCGAGAAGACGGACCTGGACGACTAGGATCTAAAACAAGAAAGGGAGGGGGTAAGTCATAAAGACTTTGTAAGTAACCAATATGCATGAGGATATAATGCAAGGCATACATAGCACGTATCAAGCAAGATCATGTTAGCACGTAGTTCTCATGTCGCGATGCACATTGTTTTCACATAGGTACGTAATTAAATCACATAGGATTAGGATATGTTATAGAACCGGTGCCGCTCGTAGTCCCCGAAATAGACAAGGTTATCACGATTGTATTTGTCGGATGCACGTGTATGATACATCGACCACGATTAGTATTATTCCAAGCGCCCTTTGGTTACGACATGGTACTCTTCTCCACTGTGATCAGTAGTGAAGGGTGTGTGCAAGTTATGGTATGGCGACCCATCATCATCATGAACCTCATGATTCATGACTATGATGCATCGTTAACCATCGATACAATTCACGTAATGCCAGCTGGACTAATGGTATGTCAAGTAGGTATTTACTTGTCATACAAATCAAGTAAGGAGCAAGTTCGACAAGAGCGAACTTGTCCGAGTCAAGTAGATGTTTACTCACGTAATAAATCAAGTAATGGAGCGAGGTCGACAAGAGCGACTCGTTCGATCAAGTAGGCATGTTATTCTATAATGTACAAGTCGAGTAATAGATCAATCGTGTCAAGAATTCCCAAGAACTAATTTACAATTCAATTGAACTCTAAACGTCGTAGGGATTTATTTGTAGAGTCAGTATTGTTCAATGACTCTCTAAAGCAACTCCGATGAGTTATTGCTAAAATATTCCTAAGTGGCGAATGAATGCTATGTGCAATTCATGGCTCTTTTCTAAGTTCTCGATTCATATGCAATTAGACTATATGTCATTCGTGACTTTTAGTCCATCAAGATTTAAGTTCCACACTTGTGAACCCTAACATGTCCATCAATTTGAAGTGATGAATTATAACAAGTCCAAGAACAAAAGTTATTCCAAGTTCATCCTAGAACATTATTCATACTTGACACAAGTCCAAATTATCAATTATGAGTCATTAACCCAAAATTTACAGAAATTTAACTTAAGGAATTTCAAGTTTTTAACATGATGCATGTCTCCTTAAACATGTAAGCTAAAACTATCATGAAGGGAGCATACTTGATATTGAGCATACAAAACAAGGGATTGGGTACTTACCTCAAATACACAAATCAAACCAACAAAAGAAGAATCAAAGCCTCCCAAGTTGTTTCTCTAGTCTCAAGGAACACAAATATGGCTTTGCATGCAAGAATCTATGGTTGGATGAGGAGGAAAGTGAAAACACACACTAATCTCACACTATCTCTCACACAAGCTTTCTCTCACACCATGGATGAAGAAAGAAGAGAAATGGTGTTAATGTGGATGGTTCTCAGGTGTTTTAGGTGTAAAAGGACGAGTCAAACAGCCAAGGTACGTTTAAGTTGGTCAAGGGGCAAAACTGTCACGTTTTTACAAAGCAGAAAACAGGCAACCATTCGGATGTTGCGGCCGCCTAGGCGCCCTAGCGCCCGCTCGCCCACCGCCCAAACTCGACTTTCGCCAAATGAGCGCCCGCGCCGCCCATCCTCCAAGTGCACTCTAAAAACATGAAATGTGGTCTAGAAAAGTCCCAAAAAGTTGTCCAAAGGTTCCATGATGGTTCTAACACTTAAGTGAAGCTAGAACACTAAGCAAAGGCCTCCGAAAAGTCTCAAAACCAAAGTAAACGAATAACATACCAAATCAAGTGCAATAAAGTTGAAACTTCTAACACATATTCATACACTTAAAAAGCATATAACCATCTCAATTGCAAGTACATATGAAAGATATTTGCACATGAAATGACGATGTTAAAACATAAGACGTAATATAGAACGAATGCAAATGATGCAATAAAGAGAACTAGGGTGTCACATCCTCCCCTCCTTAAAGGAATTTAGTCCCTAAATTCACTCACCATCTAATCAAACAGGTATGGATACTTCTCACGCATCTCACTCTGAGTTTCCCAAGTGGCTTCTTCCAACAAGTGATTCTTCCACAAAACTTTCACTAACGGTATTCTCTTAGTCCTCAAGACTTGCTCTTTGGTATCAAGAATCTTCACCGACTTCTCAACATAGGAAAGATCGGGTTCAAAGGTAATCTCTTCATAGGCAAGAACATGTGATTCATCCTTCATATATTTGCGGAGCATAGAAACGTGAAACACATCATGAATACCCGAAATAGACGGTGGCAATGCAATTCGGTAAGCTAAAGAACCAACCCTCTCAAGAATTTCGAACGGGCCAATATACCTTGGTGAAAGTTTCCCTTTCTTACCAAATCTCTTAGTACCCCGGCGCGACGATATTTTCAAGAACACAAAATCTCCAACTTGAAACTCAAGATCGCGTCTCCGGTTATCCGCATAGCTTTTCTGTCTACTCTGAGCCGTACGCAATCTCTCTCTAATCAACTTGACACCATCGGCCGATTGTTGCACCATTTCGGAACCCCATAACTTAGCTTCTCCAACTTCGTCCCAACAAATTGGTGAACGACACTTACGCCCATACAAAGCCTCATAAGGAGCCATCTCAATGCTAGATTGGTAACGTTATTATATGCAAACTCGCCAACGGTAGATGTGAATCCCAATGCCCTTGAAATCCACGGCACAAGCACGAAGCATGTCCTC
The DNA here is from genome assembly GCA_016624345.1 of Platycodon grandiflorus. Taxonomy (NCBI): domain Eukaryota; kingdom Viridiplantae; phylum Streptophyta; class Magnoliopsida; order Asterales; family Campanulaceae; genus Platycodon; species Platycodon grandiflorus. The sequence goes on along the minus strand of JACONP010000029.1, from coordinate 836,461 downwards.
TAATATCTGTATCAATCTCTCCGACTGTCCATCTGACTGGGGATGAAAAGCTGTACTCAAGTTAAGTTTGGTACCCAAGGCCTCCTGTAATGAATGCCAAAATCTCGAGGTGAATCGAGGATCTCTATCCGACACAATACTAACGGGGACACCATGTAGCCTGATAATCTCCTGGATATACAATGCCGCTAACCGACTCAAACCGTAAGTCATCGCAATAGGAATAAAATGGGACGACTTCGTCAACCTATCAACAATAACCCAAACAAGATCGAAGCCTCTACGAGTACGCGGCAACCCCGTGACAAAATCCATCGTGATATGTTCCCATTTCCACTCCGGAATCTCAAGTGGTGAAGTAGACCGGCAGTCTCTCGGTGCTCCGCCTTAACCCGCCGACATGTCAAACATCTAGAAACATATTCAGCTATCTCCCTCTTCATACCGTTCCACCAAAGCCTCTTCAAGTCACGGTACATCTTAGTACTACTGGATGTATCGTGTACTTGGCTTTGTGAGCCTCGTCAAGGACCATACGTTTCACTTCATCGGAAGAAGGAACACAAACCCTATTCGAAATGTCAAGATCCCATCACTGTTCATCGCAAACCCGGTGTAGCATTCTCTCCCAATCTATCAATAATCTTTTTCAATTCAGGATCGGTAACTTGAGCCTCCTTAATCAACCCAAATAAAACTGGCGTAGCACGGACATTAGCAAATAGAACACTACGCCCACTTATAATAGGACTCCATTCCCGGACATCCTCTAGCATCTTCCATTCCCTCATCATCATACAAGACATATAAGCCTTCCTACTCAAGGCATCCGCAACAACATTCGCTTTTGATGGTAAAGAATAGTAAAGTTGTGGTCCTTAAGCTTCTCCATCCAACGCCTCGTCTCATATTCAACTCCTTCTGCGAGAAGAGGTATTTCAAACTCTTATAATCCGTATACACTTCAAACTTCGCTCCATAAAGGTAATGTTTCCACTTGTGAAGCGAAAACAATTGCCGCCAACTCAAGGTCGTGAGTCGGGTAATTCTGTTCATATGGTGACAACTTCTTCGAAGCATAGGCAATCACCTTCCCGTTTTGCATAAGCACGCAACCCAAGCCTTCTAACGAAGCGCCGCTATATATCACAAAGTTATCACATCCACTAGGCAATGCTAAACCAGAGTGTGGTCAATCTCTTCTTCAATTCTGAAAACGGCCTCGCACTTATCACTCCAAATGAAAGTAGACTTTTTCGAGTCAAATTAGTCATGGGAGTAGCAATCTTGGAGAATCCTCAATGAACCTACGGTAGTAACCCGCCAAGCCCAAGAAACTACGAACTTGGTTACCGTTCTAGGAGTCTTCCATTTAGTACCTCCACCTTAGAAGGATCCACCGCAATACCCTCACTAGAAACAACGTGCCCAAGAAAAGATACTTGTTCGAGCCAAAATGCACACTTGCTAAATTTCGCATAAAGTTTCTTTTCTCGCAACAAGGAAAGAACCACTCTCAAATGGTTAGCATGTTCCTCTCGTGACTTTGAGTACACTAAAATATCATCGATGAAAACCACAACAAAGCAATCCAAATAATCATGAAACACCCGATTCATCAAGTCCATGAAAACCGCAGCGCGTTTGTCAACCCAAACGGCATCACCACAAACTCATAGTGACCATAACGTGTCCGAAAAGCTGTCTTTGGGACATCCTCCGCCCGAACTCTCAACGGTGATAACCACTCCTCAAGTCTAGCTTGGAATACACCACGGATCCCGAAGTTGATCGAAGAGATCATCAATGTGAGGTAAAGGGTACCTATTCTTGATAGTAACTGATTCAACCGACGATAGTCAATGCACAACCGCAAACTACCATCCTTCTTCTTCACAAATAATACCGTGCACCCCACGGAGACACTCGGTTTAATGAACTCCTTATCGAGGAGTTCCGCAATTGGTCTTTCAACTCTCTCAACTCACTGGGGCCATTCTATAAGGTGCTCTAGAAATTGGTGAAGTTCCGGCAATAGCTCAATGCAAAACTCTAACTCGTCGGGAGGTAATGCAAAATCATTTGAAAAGACATCCGGAAATTCATTAACTACCGGTACATCTTCTATATTAACAGAGACATGCTAGTATCAAGCACACAAGCAATATACCCGTGCACCCCCGAGATAGAAGTTTCCTAGCCCGCAGCGAAATGATATGTATACTATTCATGGCATGATCACCCGTAAACACAAATTCGGAATACCGGCATGGCAAAAGTAACTCTTTATGACGACAATCAACTAGAGCATGATAAGTGCACAACCAATCCATACCCAAGATCAAATCAAAATCCCGAATAGGCAAAACTACTAGATCCGCATGCAAGACCCGATCACATACAAGCACATCACAAGCTTTAAAACTTCGACGCCAACAATTGATCACCCAACGGTGTAGACACTTCAAGCACATAAGGCAAGCGAGAAGATAACACGCACAAATGCTCAATGAAATGCGATGCAACATAGGAATGAGAAGACCCGGATCTATAAGAACTCGAGCCCTATGGCCGAAGACCGAGAGAATACCTCCAATAAGCGAGGTCGACTCGAACACCACGCGGTCAAGCGCAAACACGAGCTTGGGCCTTAGGACGCCCATCACTATCCCTCTTGGTGCCCGATCGCGAACCGAACCCACGACCGAGTAGTCTTAAACTTGGGACAATCTTTCACTCGGTGATTTGTATCTCCACAACCCAAACACGCCCAAGTCTGCCCCTACACTCATTGTACGAATGCCCCTTGTGACAAAGGAACACTCAACAAGCTCACTCCGCGGCCTTGCGCCCTTGCGAAGCCGGAGTACGATTATCACGACTATCGGAAGTACGCTAGGCTGTCCATCCGTGCCGCCTAGATTGGCCACCGTTACGGTTGCCCCGATGACCGAACCGATTACCCGAAAACCGACCCCTTCCGAATGCCGCGAGGTCACCCGAGATGATGGCCGCGATGATCGCTGATGCGAGGATCGCACAGGGCCGCTCTGTGCTCTCTATATCTCTCTCGATCTCATAGGCGCGATCAATCGCACCCCTATAGTCCGTCAACCGCAATGACAAGAGCTGCTTCTATACTCGGCCTTTAGACCCTTAACGAACTTGAGCACCCTCATGGGCTCATCGGGTACAAGATGTGCACATAACGAGACAGCTCGGTGAACTTGGTGAATCTCGAGCCAATGTCATAGAACCCCGTTCTAGATCCCGGAACTCTTTCTCCCTCTTTCTCCTCACCACCATAGGTACATAGGAAGCCTTGAACTCCTCTCGAAATTAGACCAAATCTTTGGAACCCGGTTAAGATCCCGCTTGCCAACAACACTCTCCACCAATGATTCGCCGCCCTCTCGCCTTATACACGCCTAAGACAACTTTCTCTTCCTCCGTGCGGCCTAGAGCTGCAAAGATTTTCTCCAAGTCCTCCAGCCATAACTCGCTTTACTAGCATCGGACTCTCCTCGAAAGATGGAGGTTTCATCTTCAAGAACCTCTCCAAGGTAGCATTGTTTCTAGCTCTAGGTTCTGGCGGTGCCTCGTTACGAGGTGGTGAAACTCTTGCCTCGGTTCCGGTTCGGTGGTGGTGGTGGAGGTGGTACACCTCTGCGACCCTCTTGTGCCAACTCGGTCATAACGGTCATCATTCTACGAAACAAGCCCGCCATACGGGCATTCTCATCACCCCGATTCGAGGTGGGGTACCTCAACTTCGGGTTCTTCGGAGCTCTAGCCTCGGCTCGGCGGGAACCCTCCTAGGCCGCTCTACCTCGACCAATACCGGCTCCACCGCTACTAGCCCCCGGTCTAGGTCGCACCATGATACACCTATAAGAAATCACTCGACGTTAGAACATCACACAAGAACTAACCCAACTAGGCCATGGAACCTATCCTGGCCGATAGCTAACCTATAAAGCTCTGATACCAACTGTGACGACCCAACCCCGACCCCGAGATGGGAACGCGGGTCGTGCCGTCCAAATAAGGACTACAATCATGCAAGGACTCAATCATCAAAACTAACGTGACGCAACATTGGACACGAATAAAACTCGGCATTAAAAGCCGGAATATTTTTAAAACTTCAAAACCCGATATAACAATTAATAACAAGTAAACCAAGTCATCGGCGAAATTACAGCCGGAACCCAACACTAACAAGTCATGCTAATAAATAAACACCTCGACGGCTAAACATGCCGGAGAGACCACATCAATAAACAAGAGCTAAAGGGATGCTCTGTCACGACCCGACCCGAGATCCTATATGGTATCTCGTTCGGTTCGCGAGACGGGACACAAAATGCACAATTTCAAAATCACTTTTCGTGCATAAAACCCTGTAATGCAAGTGCATGTTTATTTTGAAAACCAAACAACACATCACGGCATACAAAAGCCGGAAACAATCACGTAACATAACCAATAACCCACGAGCTAAGGGGCTCGGGACCAAACATACAATATTATCGAGTGCGGAATAATAAAGTTAAGTAACGTTTACAAAAGCGACATCCATGTCGGCATCTACAAAAGAATATGAATTAATAACATGTACGGGACTTCTACCCAACATTACATGTTTAGATAACACATGTACCCTCGGCCTCACCAAAAGAAAATACCAAGGCTCAAGGAGCACTACCAAAAGAATGATCGCCGAATACACCGGATCGGCGATCGATCAGGGGTTTTCGCAGCTCGGGATCTAAGGAAAACAATAAACAATGGACGGGGTGAGTTATAAAACTCAATAAGCTACTAATGCAACAAGATGGCATGCGAAATGCAAACAATAATAAGAATCATATATATATCATGGTTGGCATAATAAAATCATTTCCAATCATCATTACGTCAAGTAACTCGTAACATAAGTCACGTAGCATGCAACTCACATAGGTGCGATAAGTAACACATATAAAAGGATACCGTCGAGGTACACCTCCGACAAACCAACTTCCAACCAACCAACCAATAATACCAAATGAAGAAACCGTTGATGTCGTACCCGATCATCGAACCAATTAACCAAAACCAAAGGTGAACCGTTTACCGTATCCACGTCGACGTGAAGACTCGGTCCCCAACGACCCGAGAAACAATCACGGTATAGCTTACCAAGGTCGCGTTTATTCCGTACAACACTTAGCGCTATAACCCCTACCGTGGCCAACGGTAGGCGAGGCCCAAGTATTGGCCTTCGGCTATTACGTAGCCCCGGCTCACGCAATAACCGAGCGTCAATACACCTCCAACAAATATGCCATGGACTTAAACAATGCTCAAGTAGATGTTTACTCGACACATTAACTAATCAACCAAATGTTCAAGCAATGTTTACTTAACATTAAATAGAAGGGTTATACTCCAAAGTAGGAGTATAACGACCATAATAACAACATACTAACGTATACCATAACATGCCAACATTAAATCCAACACAATACCATTATACGTGTATCGCGCAACCAATCGCCCAACGGGTCTCTCGAGCATCCAAAGAGCTCACAAAACACACACGTGGTCACATCCATTATCAAACCCTAATCGACTCCGTTAGAGTCATTTTAGGTTACTAGTGTTGTCGAGTTACGAAAATGGTCTTGCACTTTAATCCTAGCACATTAACGCCCAAATTCGAGTTCCCAATGACGATTTACAAGTCTCAACATATTTCACAATCCCAACACCACATTTCATGGCAAAATCACAAGTTCACATTTCTAGCATGGTAACTATACTCATTTGAAGTTTAAAATGTCATATGAGACATAAAAGATGAAGAAGAGGGGGTAGTAGCTTACCTCTTGATGAAATAAACCAAGGAGGGAGGGTTTGAGCCAAAGGTGATGTCTCCTCTAGTCACAAAGGTCACACAAGGTTGAATCTCTAACTTCCAAGTTTGAAATCTTGAGAAATCAACACACTCTCCCTAAAAATGTGGGTAGAAGTGAATACTCAAGAATCCACCATGAGATGAAGAGTTTGTTCGGTTAGAAACGTTTACCTAGTCGAGCTCTACACTCCGGCGAAGACGGATCGTGATTCCGACTACGAACGAACAAGTTGTGGCAAGATTTCTCCACAAACTCTCCCTTGGGCTCTCTACACTCTCTCTCTAAGTTGGATGGATGAAATGGGGAGAAATGAGGGAGATTGTGGTCTTCCAAGGTGTTTATGTGGTCAAGAAAAGGCTGATCTCTCGGGTGATGACGTGGCACAACCCTGGCCAATCAATCTTAAGTTTTAAAAATTTCAGAATTTCACGGGCAAAGTTACTGGGCGAGGCGCGGCCGCTTAGGCGGCCGCTTGGGCGGCCGCTCGGTCATCAGGATTTTTCTGGTGTGGGTTTCTGCCTTTTGAGCGCGCGCCTGGGCGGCCGCTCAGCTTCCAGATTGTCCAATTTTTTGTAAAGTGTTCCGAAACACTCCCGAAATGATTCTAAATGATCCCAAGGTGATTCTAAGTCTATGGGAGGGTCAAAACACCTAAGAAAAGTCCCGCGAGCGATCCTTAAAAGTGCGAGATGTTCAACACATGTAAAGTATGTTCAAATCACAAGAATCAAACGATGGTTTAAGCATATAAAACACATAGAATGCAACATGAAGATGCTATATATCATGTATAATATGCTCGAGAAATGTTTATAAAGTTTATTCAATGTGACATGTGTAATAATCGTGAATGAAATAGATGACGTGTAAAATGCAAATGAAGCGGGCGTTACATTCTCACCCCCTTAGAATAAATTCGTCCGCGAATTTACTTACCAACTCCATCAAACAATGCGGGATACTTCTCACGCATCTCCTCGGCTTCAAGTGGCCTCCTCGACATTGTGATTCCTCCACAACACTTTCACGAGGGGTATAGTCTTTGTCCTCAACACTTGCTCCTTGGTGTCTAAGATTCGCACCGGTTGCTCAACATACGAAAGGTCGGGTGTCAAATCCACCGGCTCACACTCCAACACATGTGAGGCATCCGTCAAATACTTTCTCAACATCGACACGTGAAACACCTCATGAATACCTGACATCGATGGCGGCAAGGCAAGTCTATACGCCAACTTTCCAACCTTTTCCAAAATCTCAAACGGTCCGATGTACCTCGGGGCCAATTTACCCTTCTTACCAAACCTCTTAACCCCAATCCGAGGCGAAACCTTCAAAAACACGTGGTCACCGACCTCAAATTCAAGATCTCTACGTCTATTGTCGGCATAACTCTTTTGTCTACTCTGGGCCGTTTTCAATCTTTCCCGAATGATTTTCACACTCTCCGCCGATTCATGAACCATCTCTGGACCCCACAACTTCGCTTCACCAACCTCATCCCAACAAATCGGAGAACGACACTTCCTACCATAAAGTGCCTCATACGGAGCCATCTCAATACTCGACTGATAACTATTATTGTAGGCGAACTCGATCAATGGCACATGCGAATCCCAAGTTCCCTTAAAGTCCATCGAGCAAGCTCTCAACATATCCTCAAGTATTTGAATCGTTCTCTCGGACTGTCCATCGGTCTGCGGGTGAAATGCTGTACTCAAGTTCAACTTCGTCCCCAAAGCGTTCTGAAGTGATTGCCAAAACCGAGAAGTAAACCGCGGATCCCTGTCCGACACAATGCTCACCGGCACCCCATGTAACCTCACAATCTCCTGAATATATAACGAAGCAAGCTTCTCCAACGAATCCGAAATCGCAATAGGAAGGAAATGGGCCGACTTAGTCAATCTATCGACAATAACCCAAACCGCATCATGACCTCGTCGAGTCCTCGGCAACCCTGTCACGAAATCCATTGCAATATTCTCCCATTTCCATTCCGGAATTTCCAAAGGTTGTAACAACCCAGCTGGCCTCTGATGTTCCGCCTTAATCCGTTGACAAGTCAAACACTTTGACACAAACTCGGCGATTTCCTTTTTCATTCCATTCCACCAAAAATTCTTCTTCAAATCCCGATACATCTTGGTACTCCCAGGGTGAATTGTGTATTTAGACTTATGGGCTTCATCTAACACTTGTCGTTTTACCTCCTCAATCGCCGGTACACAAACTCTACCCCGAAATGTCAAAATACCATCACTATTCATAGCAAAATCCGGGGTCTTACCCCCACCTAACTCATCAATCACCTTCTTCAACTCCGGATCACTCTCTTGAGTCTCCTTAATCCGCTGAAATAACACCGGAGTAGCCCGAATATTAGCAAAGATTACTCCATGGCTAGATTCACTAGGACCCCAATCACGAATGTCCTCTAGCATTTTCCATTCCCTAGTCATCAAACATGAAACATACGCTTTCCTACTCAGCGCATCCGCCACAACATTGGCCTTTCCCGGGTGATACAAAATAGTACAGTCATGATCCTTCAAACGTTCCATCCACCTTCGCTGCCGATTATTCAACTCCTTTTGCGAAAATAAATACTTAAGACTTTTATGATCAGTGAACACCTCAAATTTAGCCCCATACAAATAATGCTTCCATTTATGAAGAGCAAAAATAATCGCAGCCAACTCGAGATCGTGTGTCGGGTAGTTCTGTTCATACTGAGTCAACTTCCGAGCAATGACCCTTCCATTCTGCATCAAGACACAACCCAAACCTTCCTTCGAAGCATCACTGTAAATCACAAACCCATCATGTCCATTCGGCAATGCTAAGATAGGAGCCGTAGTCAACTTTTCCTTCAATTCCCGAAAACTTGCCTCACATTTGTCGTTCCACACAAACGGCTTATTCTTTTGAGTCAAAGTCGTCAAAGGGGTTGCAATCTTAGAAAATCCCTCTATAAACCTCCGATAATAACCCGCTAACCCCAAGAAACTCCGAATCTCCGTCACTGTCTCGGGCCTCTTCCAACTCACCACAGCCTCGATCTTTGTCGGATCAACTGAAATCCCCTTGCCTGAAACTACATGACCCAAAAATGTTACCTCCTCCAACCAGAAGGCACACTTGCTAAACTTAGCATACAACTTCCTTTCCTCAAACCGTCAACACAATCCTCAAGTGCTTCTCGTGCTCTTCCCGAGACTTCGAGTACACCAAAATGTCATCGATGAAAACGACCACAAAACAATCAAGATACGGCAAGAACACCCTATTCATCAAATCCATAAACACCGCGGTGCATTAGTCAACCCAAAGGGCATAACCACAAACTCAAAATGCCCGTATCTAGTCCTGAATGCCGTCTTAGGAACATCCTCCCTTCTAACCTTCAACCGGTGATAACCACTCCTAAGGTCAAGCTTGGAGTACACTACCTCGAAGCGATCAAACAAATCATCAATGTGTGGGAGTGGGTATTTATTCTTAATTGTAACCTGATTCAACTCCGTAGTCAATACATAGCCTCAACGAACCATCCTTCTTCCTCACAAACACCGGTGCACCCCAAGGCGATACACTCGGTTTGATAAAACCCCGATCAAGCAACTCTTGCAATTGAATCTTTAATTCCTTCAACTCGGCCGGCGCCATGCGATATGGTGCTTTCGATATCGGCGCGGTACCCGGTAACAACTCGATACAAAACTCCAATTCTCTATCCGGAGGCATCTCATAGTCATCCGAAAAGACATCCGAAAATTCCCTCACGACTGCGACATCATCCATCATAACCACCCTTTTTGACTTGTCCACCACACAAGCCAAATACCCCGAACAACCACGATGTAACAACTTACGGGCTTTCAAAGCCGAAATAAGACGAACTCCACCCATACACTTATCACCAACAAACACAAAAGACGACATATTCGGCACATCAAAAGTAACAAACTTCTTACGACAGTCCACAACGGCATGGTGCGCATGCAACCAATCCATTCCCAAAATCACATCAAAATCCCTTATGGGTAAAACAACCAAATCCGCAGGCAAAAGATGATCATCAACAATCACATCACAATTACGGTAAATATCCGAAGCTACTTGGCACTCTCCCATCGGAGTAGACACCTCAAGCACATACGGCAAAGATTCAGGCATATGATGCAAATGACAGGCAAAATGAGATGCGATGTATGAATGCGATGACCCTGGATCTATGAGAACTCGGGCTTTAACACTAGAGACGAGTAAGGTACCTCCTATGACATTGGTGGCTTCGGGCACCCTATTTTGGTCTAGGGCAAAAACTCGACCCTGGACTCTAGGACGACCCTCGTTGTCCCTCTTAACGGCCACATTCTGCTGCGCACCTCCTTGTTGGACCCCTTTATTCCGTGGGCAATCCCTCTGGAAGTGCGTGCCATCCCCACAAAGAACACATTTCCCTTGCTTCTTCCAACATCGGTCCTCAGTATGACCCGTCCTCAAGCAAAAATTACACGTCATCCCCTGGGCCCGCTGCCCCTGTGCGGCGTTCCCCTGATTTCCCGTTCTCTGTTGGTTCTGTCCTCCTCTGCGGTTGTTATTTGCCTCTCTGTTGCCAGTCCCACGGTTACCCTGGTTTCTCCATCTCGACTGTCCCGACTGTTGAGCTCCACTAACATTTCCCCGTTGACTTCCACTGGTATTTCCTTGCTTCGTACGGTGCTCCTCAATGTCATGCTCAATTCGGTATGCCTTGTCCACTGCCCCCTGGTAGCTTGCCAACTCGAGTGGTATGAGTTGCTTTCGGTACTCGGTCCTCAACCCCTTCACAAAACGGTAGACTTTCTTCTCTTCCGTCGGTAGCAAATGTGTGCGATCGGGATAACTCGTAAATTTGGAGGAATACTGAGCTACCGATAGACTCCCCTGCTCCAAACCAAGAAATTCCACTTCCTTCCTCGCCTGAATCACATCCGGGACAAACTGATTCCGGAACCGCTGCAAAAAGAGCTCCCACGTCCTTACCGTCTGATCTTGTACCCAACTGGCTTCCAAAACCTTCCACCAATGTTCGGCCGCATCCTCTAGCTTGAATGTGGCGAACTTGATCTTTTCCTCATCCGTACATCCCAATGCTGCGAAAACCTTCTCCGTCGACTCTATCCACCTCTCGGCCTTCTCCGGGTCCGGCTCACCATTAAAGCTCCTCGGTTTCATCTTCAAAACCTCTCCAATCTGCGATCATTCTCCCGACTCCCGGTCGGTTGCACTACTCTGTCCACCTACTGGCCTTGTCCATCCATAGCTTGTCGGTTCATGTCCATTGTCCGTCGGTTCATCTCCATCATTGTTTGCATAAAACCTTGCATGGTGTGCATGAAGGCCTCATTCGATGCATAGGACTCTCGACGATCGTCCGGTAGCTTGGTTGGGAGATGGGTTCGGTCCGGTTCGACGGGTGTCCCTTTCGGCCTCCGTGGCCCTACTAGAACCCGCTCCATTTCGAGTTTCAACCATAATTGTTCACCTGCAACAAACACTCGTCGTTAACGACTCAGACACACTCAACCAACCCCCGCCTAAGCCAAGGATACCGAATCCCCGAGCTAACTTATGCTCGATACCAAGTCACGACCCGACCCGAGATCCTATATGGTATCTCGTTCGGTTCGCGAGACGGGACACAAAATGCACAATTTCAAAATCACTTTTCGTGCATAAAACCCTGTAATGCAAGTGCATGTTTATTTTGAAAACCAAACAACACATCACGGCATACAAAAGCCGGAAACAATCACGTAACATAACCAATAACCCACGAGCTAAGGGGCTCGGGACCAAACATACAATATTATCAGAGTGCGCGGAATAATAAAGTTAAGTAACGTTTACAAAAGCCTGACATCCATGTCGGCATCTACAAAAGAATATGAATTAATAACATGTACGGGACTTCTACCCAACATTACACTGTTTAGATAACACATGTACCCTCGGCCTCACCAAAAGAAAATACCAAGGCTCAAGGAGCACTACCAAAAGAATGACTGCCGAATACACCGGATCGGCGACTGATCACTGGGGGTTTCTCGCAGGCTCGGGATCTAAGGAAAACAATAAACAATGGACGGGGTGAGTTATAAAACTCAATAAGCTACTAATGCAACAAGATGGCATGCGAAATGCAAACAATAATAAGAATCATATATATATCATGGTTGGCATAATAAAAATCATTTCCAATCATCATTACGTCAAGTAACTCGTAACATAAGTCACGTAGCATGCAACTCACATAGGTGCGATAAGTAACACATATAAAAGGAAACCGTCGAGGTACACCTCCGACAAACCAACTTCCAACCAACCAACCAATAATACCAAATGAAGAAACCGTTGATGTCGTACCCGATCATCGAACCAATTAACCAAAAACCAAAGGTGAACCGTTTACCGTATCCACGTCGACGTGAAGACTCGGTCCCCAACGACCCGAGAAACAGTCACGGTATAGCTTACCAAGGTCGCGTTTATTCCGTACAACACTTAGCGCTATAACCCCTACCGTGGCCAACGGTAAGGCGAGGCCCAGTGTATTGGCCTTCGGCTATTACGTAGCCCCGGCTCACGCAATAACCGAGCGTCAATACACCTCCAACAAATATGCCATGGACTTAAACAATGCTCAAGTAGATGTTTACTCGACACATTAACTAATCAACCAAATGTTCAAGCAATGTTTACTTAACATTAAATAGAAGGGTTATACTCCAAAGTAGGGAGTATAACGACCATAATAACAACATACTAACGTATACCATAACATGCCAACATTAAATCCAACACAATACCATTATACGTGTATCGCGCAACCAATCGCCCAACGGGTCTCTCGAGCATCCAAAGAGCTCACAAAACACACACGTGGTCACATCCATTATCAAACCCTAATCGACTCCGTTAGAGTCATTTTAGGTTACTAGTGTTGTCGAGTTACGAAAATGGTCTTGCACTTTAATCCTAGCACATTAACGCCCAAATTCGAGTTCCCAATGACGATTTACAAGTCTCAACATATTTCACAATCCCAACACCACATTTCATGGCAAAATCACAAGTTCACATTTCTAGCATGGTAACTATACTCATTTGAAGTTTAAAATGTCATATGAGACATAAAAGATGAAGAAGAGGGGTAGTAGCTTACCTCTTGATGAAATAAACCAAGGAGGGAGGGTTTGAGCCAAAGGTGATGTCTCCTCTAGTCACAAAGGTCACACAAGGTTGAATCTCTAACTTCCAAGTTTGAAATCTTGAGAAATCAACACACTCTCCCTAAAAATGTGGGTAGAAGTGAATACTCAAGAATCCACCATGAGATGAAGAGTTTGTTCGGTTAGAAACGTTTACCTAGTCGAGCTCTACACTCCGGCGAAGACGGATCGTGATTCCGACTACGAACGAACAAGTTGTGGCAAGATTTCTCCACAAACTCTCCCTTGGGCTCTCTACACTCTCTCTCTAAGTTGGATGGATGAAATGGGGAGAAATGAGGGAGATTGTGGTCTTCCAAGGTGTTTATGTGGTCAAGAAAAGGCTGATCTCTCGGGTGATGACGTGGCACAACCCTGGCCAATCAATCTTAAGTTTTAAAAATTTCGAATTTCACGGCAAAGTTATGGCGGCGCGCCCGCAGCGGCCGCTGCGGCCGCTCGGTCATCGATTTTTCTGTGGGGCTTGAGCGCGCGCCCGGGCGGCCGCCGCCGATTGTCCAATTTTTTGTAAAGTGTTCCGAAACACTCCCGAAATGATTCTAAATGATCCCAAGGTGATTCTAAGTCTATGGGAGGGTCAAAACACCTAAGAAAAGTCCCGCGAGCGATCCTTAAAAGTGCGAGATGTTCAACACATGTAAAGTATGTTCAAATCACAAGAATCAAACGATGGTTTAAGCATATAAAACACATAGAATGCAACATGAAGATGCTATATATCATGTATAATATGCTCGAGAAATGTTTATAAAGTTTATTCAATGTGACATGTGTAATAATCGTGAATGAAATAGATGACGTGTAAAATGCAAATGAAGCGGGCGTTACATGCTCAGCGGAAGTCTTAACAAGTGAACCATATACATGTAAACAAGGCTCGGCCAACAAGTGCCGGCAAATAACAAGAGACATAAGTAGAATATTCATTTAGTCTACAACAAGTACAAGTTACTATGATTACACATTCCCAAGCTAAGTCTAAATGACTTGCTTAAACCCAACGTCCTTGCAAAAGAAGAAACCAAAAGCCAACGCTACCACCTCTAGGTGAACGGTCACGAGCACGAGAAGACGATCAACCTCGAGAAGACGGACCTGGACGACTAGGATCTAAAACAAGTAAAGGGAGGGGTAAGTCATAAAGACTTTGTAAGTAACCAATATGCATGACAGGATATAATGCAAGGCATACATAGCACGTATCAAGCAAGATCATGTTAGCACGTAGTTCTCATGTCGCGATGCACATTGTTTTCACATAGGTACGTAATTAAATCACATAGGATTAGGATATGTTATAGAACCGGTGCCGCTTCGTAGTCCCTGAAATAGACAAGGTTATCACGATTGTATTTGTCGGATGCACGTGTATGATACATCGACCACGATTAGTATTATTCCAAGCGCCCTTTGGTTACGACATGGTACTCTTCTCCACCGTGATCGTAGTGAAGGGTGTGTGCAAGTTATGGTATGGCGACCCATCATCATCATGAACCTCATGATTCATGACTATGATGCATCGTTAACCATCGATACAATTCACGTAATGCCACTGGACTAATGGTATGTCAAGTAGGTATTTACTTGTCATACAAATCAAGTAAGGAGCAAGTTCGACAAGAGCGAACTTGTCCGAGTCAAGTAGATGTTTACTCACGTAATAAATCAAGTAATGGAGCGAGGTCGACAAGAGCGACTCGTTCGATCAAGTAGGCATGTTATTCTATAATGTACAAGTCGAGTAATAGATCAATCGTGTCAAGAATTCCCAAGAACTAATTTACAATTCAATTGAACTCTAAACGTCGTAGGGATTTATTTGTAGAGTCAGTATTGTTCAATGACTCTCTAAAGCAACTCCGATGAGTTATTGCTAAAATATTCCTAAGTGGCGAATGAATGCTATGTGCAATTCATGGCTCTTTTCTAAGTTCTCGATTCATATGCAATTAGACTATATGTCATTCGTGACTTTTAGTCCATCAAGATTTAAGTTCCACACTTGTGAACCCTAACATGTCCATCAATTTGAAGTGATGAATTATAACAAGTCCAAGAACAAAAGTTATTCCAAGTTCATCCTAGAACATTATTCATACTTGACACAAGTCCAAATTATCAATTATGAGTCATTAACCCAAAATTTACAGAAATTTAACTTAAGGAATTTCAAGTTTTTAACATGATGCATGTCTCCTTAAACATGTAAGCTAAAACTATCATGAAGGGAGCATACTTGATATTGAGCATACAAAACAAGGGATTGGGTACTTACCTCAAATACACAAATCAAACCAACAAAAGAAGAATCAAAGCCTCCCAAGTTGTTTCTCTAGTCTCAAGGAACACAAATATGGCTTTGCATGCAAGAATCTATGGTTGGATGAGGAGGAAAGTGAAAACACACACTAATCTCACACTATCTCTCTCACACAAGCTTTCTCTCACACCATGGATGAAGAAAGAAGAGAAATGGTGTTAATGTGGATGGTTCTCAGGTGTTTTAGGTGTAAAAGGACGAGTCAAACAGCCAAGGTACGTTTAAGTTGGTCAAGGGGCAAAACTGTCACGTTTTTACAAAGCAGGAAAAACAGGGCAACCATTCTGGATGTTGCGTGGCCGCCTAGGCGGCCGCCTAGGCGCCAGCCTAAGCGCCCGCTCGCCCACCGCTCCAAACTCGACTTTCGACAAATGAGCGCGCCCGTGCGCTCGCCCATCCTCCAGTGCACTCTAAAAACATGAAATGTGGTCTAGAAAAGTCCCAAAAAGTTGTCCAAAGGTTCCATGATGGTTCTAACACTTAAGTGAAGCTAGAACACTAAGCAAAGGCCTCCGAAAAGTCTCAAAACCAAAGTAAACGAATAACATACCAAATCAAGTGCAATAAAGTTGAAACTTCTAACACATATTCATACACTTAAAAAGCATATAACCATCTCAATTGCAAGTACATATGAAAGATATTTGCACATGAAATGACGATGTTAAAACATAAGACGTAATATAGAACGAATGCAAATGATGCAATAAAGAGAACTAGGGTGTCACAAGTAGAGTTGCAGCGGAATTAATAAAACAGAAACTTAACAAGATTGTTGTAACCTTTGTCTACAAGTATAAATACTTGTAGACGTGCCAATATGGCAAAAACATTTCACTAGAAAATATAGAACCCGTTTACAAAGAAAACAACTAGTGAAACTTTAACAAAAGATCCAACAAAGAAAGTAGACTTATGAGAATACAAACTAATACTTTGGAAATAAAATCCTGTCTAATAATCACTGAGATCCATCGTGGTAAGACACTTCAACACAGTTTTAGAACTTCAGATAGAGATGTGTTGAAGGATGTGTCTGTATTTCTGCACACATTCAGTACGAGACAGCAATGTATTAGAAACTTTTCTATCTCAAATCTCTCTCCAAAGCGTACTGAATAATGGAGAGAACATCTTCTTAAATAAGCTCCAGGACTACACGAAGAGCACTTAAAAGGAAATGTTATTGTTAGTATAACAATTTACTATATTTACAACAATCAATATCCTTGATTGAATCAATCAAAAAGTCAATGAGTATTTACCAAAAAAAAACATCAATCATCTATGAATAAACAGATTTTAAGAAAGGCAAAAACAATCTCAAAATAACTAATTAGAGAATCCCAAAACTATCCTTGGAAGACATATTCCAACAATCTCCCCCTTTTTTGCCTTTCTGGACAAAACACCAATTAAACAAAAAGAACTCCCCCTGAATGAGATATGACTAATAAAACACAAAGATCTGATATAAAAACAGAGAATTCAGAGGAGTGATATAACATAAAAAGTTTAAATCTGTTAAGAACAAAAACACAAGTCTGTTAAAACAAATTAAAAAAAAAATCCTTGAAGCAACATTGTCAAACATTGTTATCTCCCCCTGCATTAGAGGATTCTCCCCCTTTTTGGCCAGAAGAGGAGGGCCCTTGTTCATCAAGGAACAACTGTAACCGTGACTGCAAAGCCTCAAGAAACACGAGCTAGGCGCGAGTGGCATCAATCTGGGCAGCTAGAAGAGGGAGTTGTGATCGAACAAACGGCACAGAAAGAGAGGCGGAAGAGGTAGCTGGGACGCCTGCAGATGGCACACGAACTGGAGAAGGAGAAGATGGAGATATCCCAACAGTAGCAGCAGTAGGGGAAGAACTCGCCAAGGGTAAGTCAATAACCCTATCCCCTTTCAACAATTGATTTGAAATCTTCAGAACCTTAGGACGACTGGTGATTCGATCAGTGCACACAATACCGTGATGCACCAAGAAGCGAAAAATCAAACTCGGAAAGGGAAAAGACCAGCGGTCCGAGCTTGTTTCAGCATAAAAAGTGACACTGTCAAACACCCATTGTCCAAAGTTAAACGGAAGGCCAGTGCCTATTTGAAAAATGAGCTTGGCCTGAGATTGAGTCACAACCGAGGTGTTGTTGGAGGGGACCCAATTTGCAGTGCATAACTTATGCAAGACGGAGTAAAAGATGTTAACGAAAGCATCGTAGCTTATCGGGAGACACGGCCATTTACGACTCGACCCCGCTAGAACAGAGGTGATCTCATTGAAATTATCACCGCAGCTGAGATTTCTACATCCTCGTTACACAAAACCGATTGATTTTGAAGGAGAAAAATCGATAATTTTGTTACGAACAAACACTTGACCAAACCTATCAGACCCTTCCAAGCACATAACCTTTTCAAGGTTTGCATAAAACTCGATGACAAGAGTTTTGACATACGGGGAAGAAGAAGTCACAGAGTTTAAAAGTTTTCGATCAATTAAAAATTGAGTTAAATTAAAACGATCAAGAACTTCTAATTGAACCTGTTTTTCTTCAAGCAAATTTCGAGTAATGAAACGATCATACCTCAAAGAAGCTTGACGAGTGTAGAAAAGAGGGTTGAAAGCAGTACCAATATCGAGGGGAGGAGAAGATGTGAGAGGAGATGCCACCACATCGTCCTCATCATCAGATTGAGGACTTCCAATAGAGGCAGAAGAAGCGTGTCCAGAGGGCTCCACAGAATCCCTATCAAGGGAATTGGTCCTTTCACTATCACTAGAGGAGAGAGTAGGAGACTGAGGGCAAGGAGATTTCTTCCCCAGTTTGAGCATAACCTGAGCAAGTGTGGAGTCATCCGGAATACTATCACTTTGTGCAGGAGAGGCATTCTGAACAGAGGGCTCAACAGGACTGTCCAGTGCATCAGTGGACTGAAACTTATCAATTTCTTCGAAGAGATCATCAGAATCTTCTTGAGGCAATGATGCAGGAAGTGAAGACCCAGAAGTGGAGGGAGGAGCAGTTTTACGTACCACACAAACATGAGGATAATCCAGATCCTCATTGGTAGGAGACGGGACAAAGTCAGCATCTGTGATGTCTTCATCATCAAAGTCCACCCCTGAAGTCTCCTTTTGCAGCAATCTCCCCTTTTTCGCACCAGAAACTGATGTAGGAGAAAGGGGCTCCAAATTGGGGTTAAGCCCCCTCTGCCGTTTTGAAAACCACACAGTAGGATGCCCAATAGGGCCAAGCGATGCACCCACTTGCTTCAAATCCGGAGGATTCTCAACATCGATGATATTTCCTGCTTCGCCTGGGAGGATAATCTCGATAGGAGCAGGAACATCATCAAACGGAACAACGGTGAGGGGGGGAAGGTTGTGAGTGGCAGATGTCTCCATATTTGGGGAGACATCAGTTGAAGGAGACACCGAATTTTGAGATGAAGATGGAGAGCAAGATCCCTTGGATGCCATTGAAGAATCGAGAACAAGAGAGAAAGAATCTGCACTCAACCAATTTGTTAGAACACAAGATGGAAGAAGCAATTAGGGCACGGTTTAAATTGGGGAAAGGAAGAACAATTTTGGAGAGAGAGAAAGAAAAAACTGCTACTTTCCCAAAAAAAACTGCTACTTACCAAAAAAAGTTTGGTAAAATAACCCCTCTTTTTATTTTCAAATTCTCGCAAAAAATAGGCAACATAATATTACCTAGTATGTCCCTGTGATAAATCTTCTGCTAGAGGACCATCAAGTTATCTCAATGCTCAAAAACCAAGAACCATTCAAATTGTTTATAGACAAACACAATGAAGGATAAAGATTCACATCAATATACCACTTTGGAGAAAATAGATGATGAGAAGCGTTAGCATGAGAATATTTTCACCAGACCAAATGCCCTATTGGTATGCCTAACCATGAAGAATAAGACAATGCGCACACAAGTGAAGGACTTTGCTCAATGAATGTGAAGAAGAAAAATGTTGGCACATTGAGAAACACACTTTGCAATTTTTGAATTCAATGGATCAAGATTCTTTTCTCCCAGTTCCTTTAAATGATGATTTTTGCCTTAAAGCTGAAGGAATTTAACCAGTAGGTAGCTTTCACTCTACCTCAAGGATAGCCCTTTCTCATATGATCACGCCAAAATTTCAAAGAACATATTGATCTAGATGATAAGATCACATATGAGTGGCTGCATACACATTGAGAAGGTAGTTTTTTTCCTCAAAGGCTTCCAATCACTACTTTGGCTCATTCACGGGAGATTTTTTTTTTTTTTTTTTTTTTTGAATAGAGATCCACATCCAAAAAAAATGTCTTCCAAATACCACATTCTAAAATCATTTGATAAAGTCGTGCCCAAGACAAATGCAAGATGATGAATTTTTTTTTTTTTTTTTGTACAACAAGTATATGCAGTCACATAAGTAACCACATATTGTGAGACAATCAAATGACACACAGACTTAGAGATTTTCTAAGAGTAGAAAATCTCTCAAAATCAAGAGCCTTGGTGAACACATCAGCTAATTGATTCTCAGTTCCTATGAATTCCATGCGGATAATTTTCTGTTCAACCAAATCCCGAATAAAGTGATGTCGAATATCAATATGTTTGGTACGGGAGTGTTGAACAGGATTTTTTGAGATATCTATAGCACTGGAATTATCACAATAAACAACAAGAGTATCACTATGTAGCCCATAATCATTGATCATTTGGTTCATCCAGAGAAGTTGAGAGCAACAACTACCAACCGCTACATATTCTGATTCAGCGGTTGATAGAGAAACACAGTTTTGTTTCTTGCTATACCATGAAACCAAATTGTTCCCCAAGTAAAAGCAACCCCCAGTGGTGCTTTTACGATCATCGATATTTCCTGCCCAATCTGAATCACTAAAACCAACAAGATTGGTATTAGTGTCTCTAGTGTACCATAACCCAAGTTTGGTTGTCCCACTAACATATTGAATGATACGTTTTAAAGCCTTTAAATGGGATACCTTGGGATTAGCTTGGTATCTTGCACAGACACAAACACTATACATAATGTCGTCTACCGCGCTAAGTACAATGGACTTCCTATCATACTTCTAAATAAGGTGTGATCTACACCTTCACCTTCATCATCCCTACACAGCTTTTGAGATGATCCTATGGGGGTTTTCAAGTGGGATGCATTCTCAAGACCAAACTTTTTCACCAAGTTATGAGCATACTTGGTTTGAGACACAAAAATTCCTTCATTGCTTTGTTTCACTTGAAGACCAAGAAAATAGTTTAACTCACCAACCATACTCATTTCAAATGTGAATGTCATGTTTTTGACAAAATGTCCTAACATCTTTTCAGATGTAGATCCAAACACAATGTCATCCACATATATCTGAGCAATGAGAATGTCATTTTTCTCCTTTTGAATGAACACAGTTTTATCAACCTCCCCTCTTTTGAAACCAATTCCAAGAAGATATTCAGTGAGTCTTCCATACCAAGCTCTAGGAGCTTGTTTAAGACCATACAATGCCTTCTTTAATTTAAAAACATGGTTTGGTTTGTGAGGATCTTCAAAGCCTTTCGGTTGTTCCACAAAAACTTCTTCATTCAAAATGCCATTCAAAAAAGCACTTTTCACATCCATCTGATGGAGTGTGATTCCTAGATGACATGCAATGGCAAGCATTAATCGAATAGACTCAATGTGGGCTACAGGAGCAAAGGTTTCATCAAAGTCCACCCCTTCTACCTGTGTATACCCCTGAGCTACCAATCGTGCTTTATTTCTAACTATTTTCCCTGACTCATCAGTTTTATTTTTGAAAATCCACTTAGTTCCTATTACATTGCCTTGACTAGGTCTAGGAACTAAGTACCAAACATCATTTTTGGTAAACTGATTTAATTCTTCCAACACTGCAGTTATCCAAAAATCATCCCCAAGAGTTTCTTTCACATTTTTAGGTTCAAGATCTGATATGAAGTAACAAGTTCTAGCATTTAAGCAGTCTGATGACAAATAGGCCAAACTTACCATTTTTTTGTAATCCACTTTACCTTTTTGTCTTGTCTTCATTCCATCAAACACATTACCAATCACTTGAGTTGTAGGATGATTTTTCTGAATTCTGCTTGACACATCCTGCCTTTGACTAGTTTCAGCTTCATCAACAGATTCAACTGGTTCAGTTTCTGATTCTGTTTCAGCTGATTCTGAGTCGTTGACAGGTGTGTTCGAGGATGTCCCCACATTTTCGGACACATTTTCTTCAGAATCATTTGATGCTGGATTCAGTGATTCAGTAACATTTGTTTCTGGCACACTGTTCTGCCCTGCATCCTCCAGCAATCCTATAATATCATCTTCAGCAGTTTTCTGTCCAAGATTTGCAAAGTCATCAAAAGTAATATTTATGGATTCCATTATAGTCTTAGTCCGAAGATTAAAGACTCGAAATGCTCTACTATTTGATGAATAGCCTACAAAGATGCATTTGTCACTCTTGGAATCAAATTTTGCAAGATGATCCCGGTCATTTAAGAGGTAACAGATACACCCAAAAACGTGAAAATATTTGAGATTCGGTTTTTTTCCCAAAAGAATTTCATATGGAGTCATAGTGCAACCGGGTCTCAAATACACACGATTTCCAATGTGACAAGCAGTGTTTAAGGCTTCAGCCCAAAAACGTTTTGAAAGATTTTGAGAACTAAGCATAACACGTGCCATTTCTTGAAGTGTGCGATTTTTCCTTTTCGCTACTCCATTTTGCTGTGGAGTTTTGGGGGCTGAATACTCATGAGTAATCCCCTTTGAATCGCAATATTTGGAAAAGAAGAATTTTCATACTCGGTGCCATGGTCCGAACGAATCTTAATAACTTTTAAGTCATATAGATTCCGGACCTTTTTGTACCAAGTTTTAAAAGCTTCAAAAGTTTCGACTTTTCTCTCAAAAAATAATCCAAGTATACCGAGAGAAATCGTCAACACATACAAATGAATATTTCTTTCTTCCTAGACTTTCCACTTCAATTAGACCCATAAGATCCGTATGAATGAACTCAAGACAACGTTTTGAGGAACGTTGTTGAAGTTTTGGGTGGGACACTCTAGTTTGTTTCCCCTTTTGGCATGGACCACACACACCCGCATTCTTTGTGTTAACCTTTGGTAATCTTCTTACAGCATCATATTTGATTATATCATGAATTTTATGAAAACTAGCATGTCCTAGTTTTTGATGCCAAAGAGAACTATCATTAACACTTGAGGTATGACATGAGACAACTTCACCATACATGTAACAATTATCCGAAGATCTAGTACCTGCAAGAATACATTTGTTAGTACCATCAAATACTTCACATGAGTTTTTGTCAAATTTGACATGCAAATCATCATCACATAATTGACTTATGCTGATGAGATTTGCTTTGAGACCTTCCACATGAAGAACATTCTTAAGTCTTGGCAATCCCTCAACATCGAGGTTTCCTCTACCAACAATTCTTCCTTTTGCACCACCCCCATAGGTCACACTTCCACCATTAAAACTAGAATATTCAGTTAAGTATTCATCTGATCCTGTCATATGACGGGAACATCCACTATCAAAAAACCATGAGCCAGCAACATTGGTTTTAAAGGAAGTGTATGTAACATTGCACGTTACATCAGCTTTCTTGACCCATATTTTTCCAGGATTTCTGGGAATGTGCTGATTCATATGTGAAGACATTTTCCACAACATTCTGTCTGGAACAGATTTCTGGTGAGAATTTCTTGCTAAATCTGCTTTCATTTTGTAACAATAAGGTCTAATATGACCTGAAACATTATAGTAATGGCAAATGTACTGACGTTTCCAGTGTCTAGACCTTTCTTTGTTAGCCATTTTGTTTTGAATAACATGTTCACCATTCATTCTTTCCTTGACAAAAGCAACAGGTTTGAATCCTAGTCCAGCCGTGTCTTCTTGACCATAAGTCAGAAGTTCATCAAGTTTAATCTTGCCTTTGTTCAGCTTGGACATGGTTTCATTTGCTCTTTCAAGGTTAATTTTGGCTTTTTCAAAATCCACATCTTTCTTGGTGAGCATGACTTCCAGTCTAGCTATGGAAGCTTTCTGAACATCATTCTCCTTTGAGAGCAACTCATTCGAAATTTTCTGAACTTCAAGTTCTTTTGAAAGATATTTATTTTCCTCAGTGAGAAGATTCAACTTTTCTTCCTTCTTTACCCAATCTTCATAAAGTGCCTTATAATCCTCCAATAAATCCAGATTTTCAGAATCAGAATCAGATTCATTTTGGACCTGATTGTCATCAGCTATGGATGAGATGAGACAATTCAGATCTGGAATGAACTTTTTAACAGATGTGATCACAGTTGGAGCCACATTTAAGGCAACACCTTTAGATACACCATGAGGATTTATTTGTAGCACTTTTTGGGTTTCAAAAAAACTGTTTAAAGCAGTTTCCTCTTCGGATTGTTCATCCTCGCTATCACTTAGGGTAGCCCAAACTTTTTCCCTTCTTCTTGGTAGTATTAATACATTCGGCAAAGATAGTGACCATAGCCAAAACATTCTCTACATTGAACAGTTTCCTCTTTTTTTGATTTATATTTCGAAGGAAGTTTAGGAGAAAACTTGTCTTTGGAATTATCAGAATTATCAGTACTGTTTTTCGAAAAAACTTTTCTTGGAACAAATTTTGGAGTGGCATTTGCTTTTTGATACTTTTGATAATACCTTTCGACATAATGTTGTTAAACTTTTTGACCAACATAGCACGAGATTCTTCTCCAAAATCTGTTTTTCCAAGATCATTTGTAAATTCAAGTAATTCCTCCGACAAGTCTGGTTGATTTTGAGCAACAGGCAAAGCAATACTTTTAACATTTTTATTCTCGCTTTTGTTCTCAGAGATAGATTTAACTCAAAGGTTTGAAGAATACCAGAAAGTTTATCTAAGCTCATTCTTCCAGTGTCATGAGCCTCTTCTATAGCAGAGATTTTTATATTGAAACGTTCTGGAAGAGATCGCATCATTTTGCTAACAAGTCTCGCATTGGAAATAGGATCTCCCAAGGCTAATGACTCATTAGACAAATCTACCAACTTGTCATAGTAGGATGAAATGTCCTCATCTTCTTCCATTTTTAAATATTCAAAACGAGTTGTAAGTAAACGTAGCTTGGTTAATCGAACGCTATCAGGTCCCTCACAGTGAGCTTGGAGGGCTTCCCACACTTCTTTGGCTGATTCAAAATGAACTATTATTTTGAAAATATTTGGTTCCACACAGCCATAGATAGCATTAATAGCTTTTGAATTAAAATTTGCTACGCTTCTTTCTTCGGTCGTCCAACTAGCCTCTGAGGTAATTTTATAATCTCCATCGATATCAATTACTCTGGGTGGAGTCCACCCTATAACCACAGAGAGCCATGTTCTTTCATCAAGAGACTTGAGGTACATGCGCATCTTGGGTTTCCAAGTAGAGTAATAAGACCCATCGAGGACAGGAGGACGTTGAGTACCATACTGAGTATCAGACATAGCTACAACCAGGAATCTCACTTAATTATGTCAAGTGTAGGCTCTGATACCAAATGAAAGTTTTATAGCTACGTAACTCAGGAAAACAATGCTGGAATATAGTAAATGTTATCAAAGATGTGATAACATCTACTGTAACATCCAGTAGAGTTGCAGCGGAATTAATAAAACAGAAACTTAACAAGATTGTTGTAACCTTTGTCTACAAGTATAAATACTTGTAGACGTGCCAATATGGCAAAAACCTTTCACTAGAAAATATAGAACCCGTTTACAAAGAAAACAACTAGTGAAACTTTAACAAAAGATCCAACAAAGAAAGTAGACTTATGAGAATACAAACTAATACTTTGGAAATAAAATCCTGTCTAATAATCACTGACATCCATCGTGGTAAGACACTTCAACACAGTTTTAGAACTTCAGATCGAGATGTGTTGAAGGATGTGTCTGTATTTCTGCACATATTCAGTACGAGACAGCAATGTATTAGAAACTTTTCTATCTCAAATCTCTCTCCAAAGCGTACTGAATAATGGAGAGAACATCTTCTTAAATAAGCTCCAGGACTACACGAAGAGCACTTAAAAGGAAATGTTATTGTTAGTATAACAATTTACTATATTTACAACAATCAATATCCTTGATTGAATCAAAAAAAAAGTCAATGAGTATTTACCAAAAAAAAACATCAATCATCTATGAATAAACAGATTTTAAGAAAGGCAAAAACAATCTCAAAATAACTAATTAGAGAATCCCAAAACTATCCTTGGAAGACATATTCCAACAACTTTTATCAATTTTAGGGTCTAATATTAAATCTCGCGCAGGGCCTCAAAAATGTCAGGGCCGGCCCTGATTCTAGGTAACTCATTACAAAATTTTTATTTTATTTTATTTTCTAAAGTTTTTTACTTTCTCTTTAAGTCTTGGGCTTTGAATTGGTTGTTTATATTATTGACCTTTATTTCTTTTTGTAAGAAATTTAATTGTTTTTCTTTGAATATAAATTTTTTTTTAGTTCATTTATTGTTTTGTCTGGGGATTTGAAATGAATTTAAAAAGAATCTGTTTTCCATTTAAGGTAGAAGAAATACCTGAGGAATCTATTTTATCTATAGGTTGTAACAAAGATTGATAAGGTGTTCCTAATATTAAGAATTGTGTTAATCCTTTTATCATAAAAAGGTAGTTTTGATACAAATTCCTTCATTACAAATATAAGAATTAGATAAGTTATAATTTATGTTCATTTTAGAACCATTGACTGTTGTTAAACTATTTGGTGATTTCGTTTTTTGAAAATATTTGGTTGGAATTAAACCCTATTTTATGCAGCTCATATCTGCTCCACTATCGATTAAAGCAATAGTTTGCATACTAAATTTTTCATTAATAACTAAAGTTTCATTAACATACTATTTTTGATACGTTATTTCATCTAAAGGAGTGGGTCTCCTATTAGACCGTCTTACGGATCCTAATTCGTAAAACGAAGCGCCACCCTGATGTGATTCCCAACGAGACCCACAAGTTATAACGAACTTGGAACCACGCTTTCGGAATAACCTCGCGAAAACGTATGCCTAGGACTTGAGTAACAATCAAAAGGAAGATCGCAACCCTTAGTCTCGTAATGAACTATGAACCTTGATCGATTCGAAACCCTTAATTATGGATTAATTAAGAACCACGAATTAGAAAGAAGCACAAACTTAATCCAAAGTTTACAAAATACTAACAAAACTTAATTTGTCAAAAAGAGTTTTAAACTCACACTTTTAAATTAATCAAAATTTGTTCTTTACAATGAAATAGATGCCTATTTATAGGTCTAAAAATAAAACACTCCTAATGAACTAAGGATTAAAATTCAGCATTACATAGGACTAAACTGCTATCTAAATGAATTAAAAACAAACTAGAACTCTAAGACAAACATTGGCCGGCCTTGGACTCCTCTTGAAGACACGGTTTTGGAGAGTTTAGACCTTGTAGGACTCTTTCATAGCTTGGAAACATGGCTGAAATTCGTTGGACAGCTTGCACAATGATAAAACACGGTTTTAAGAGTCCATAGTACCTTGGAAGCACGGCTGAAACTCTTGGGACAGTTTGCACACGTTTTTGGCAGCTTATTCCTTATAGAAAACACGGCTTTGCATGACTTTTGAAGACTCCAAATGGCCTTGGACATTGGAACATGTTTTTGACAACTTGCGTTCACACCATTCACACAGTTTTGGCTCACATAAGGACTCCACATGCACGGCTGAACTTGGGCAGCAACCAAACGGTTTTGAGGCTTCTAGAAGTCCCCCCTTGTGTCTTGAATTACTTGAATTATGTTCTTTAATTTGGGCTCTTTACTTGTCAACAATTGGACTTGGTCTTGGACTTGTGAAACAAGGCTTGATAAGGCTTCATTTAATTTCTTGGCCCTTGATCTTGTGATTGGACCATATTTTATCTTTAATGGATCCTTGATGCTTAGTGGTCCTCCATCACACCCTCTCACATTTCAGCCCACCAACACACGATGGGTGAGAGATCCGTCCTACAGAAAATACCCGTAAAACGATATTTTCTAAGTTTTTGACTTACTAAAGAGATATGTGCTAATACACACTTATGTGCTCGAGGTTTGGACAAATAAATGGTTATGAGCAGTAACTGCCACCTCTAATATTTTTCATATATTTTGATTTGGTTATTCATCTATGTCTTGTTCTTAGGATTTGCTCTTCGTCATCAACATGCCTCTAGCAAATTATACCATTTAGGCATGAATGACATCAATACCAACAAAGCCTCACTTGGTTGAATGCAGCTGCTATCAATACCAGGCCCAGTCCATCTAACCCGGTGGATGCATCGCCTACTCATAGAAATGCTCAAATACTAAAAAATGTGAATTACATGCCGGTCCCTTTTTCAACATTTGTAATCGCTCTATTCTACTCATCCTTTTTTTAAAATCGAACAAAGAAATTTTTGGGCTAAAAAGACGATTAAACCATCAATGAAAGAAAAACACGCGCGCATCAGTAACCAAGGCATTGCAATGCAACGCTTTTGCATCGCGATGCACCGCTTTTGCATCGCGAATCCAATTAGGCGCTGCCGCACCTCGCTAAAGCAAGTAACCTCGCCCTGCCACACCTCGCTAGGGCGAGCTGGGTAAAAAATGAAACATTTTAATTGCTGCATCGCCAAGGCGAGTAGTGGGGACAAACAGGTTGATCCCGTTGCGTTGCCCAGTATACTACGATTGGCGAATTAAAGACATCCCGATGCCCAATTTAAGGCATCCCGATGCCCAATTTAATATAATATCAAAATCGATCAAAATTGTTGTTTTTGGTTGGGAAATTTACATACAAACATGGTATTGACTTTATATAACAGTATGGTATTGATATTATACAAAATTCAAACTCAAATCATTGATTAAAGTCCCAAAATCAATCCAAGAACATCTCCCTCTGTTTTCGTACAGCACACTGCCAAGCTCGATTTGGATATCGAAAATAGTTTTTTTTTGGTAGAAAAATTGTGCACAAATGTAGTACTAAGTGAGGATAACAATATGATATTGATTTTAAAAAAATTCAAAGTTTAAAACATATATTAAATTGGCCAAAACAGCCCAAGAACAAAGAAAAATAGAATGAACTCAAAAAATTCGAATTTGATCAAATTGTGATCAAATTTGAGTTCTATGCATGTAAATTGATCACCAAACATGAGGAAACTCTATATTAACAACATGAAATCATTTATACATCAATTCGAACATCAAATCTGAAGCAACGATGTTGTTGAGGGTATTTTAGAAAGAAAATTCTCAAAGTGCTTTTTTCCGATTACAAAAAATAAGGGTGGATTGGAGGGGTTAAAAAGTTTTGAAAGTGGACTGGCCAGCAATTTTCTGTACTAAAAATCCACCATCCCAAATTCCAATCGGAGAGTTATTTGACTAATTTTTTAATTGATATTTCTTTTAGTTAGAAAAAATAAAACAATTACATTTAAAAACTACACTAAAATACTATGATTCGTGTATTTTATGATTTTGTGAAAGACAAACAAGACTGTTACAAATTTAAAAAGTTTAACGGGTCAATTGATAACTTTTTTTTTTTGAAACAGAGGGGGTATATTTTTAAAATCTAATCTAATTTGACCAAAGCATCGGCTCCTCTTCAATTAGAACGAAAGGAGTGTGCAAAATTCAAGTAGTAATTACTTGATTGGTTGTATTTGTATCATGTGTAGGTTTCACCTCTTAAATGTTTATCCGGTGAATAATTGACACCAAGATTTTTGTATCCAAAACTTTTAACGCTATTTATACTAAATAGGTCAATGAACAATATATTAAAAGATGTATTAGTAGCATTGGAGTTTGTCATAATTACGAAAAATCATAGCCAAGATATGTATAACAAACATAAAGGGTAAAGTTGAAGTTATGAGGAATCTAGGCATAATTTTAAAAAAAATTTTATTCAAGTGAAACATCTCAAAATAGAATAATCCGGAAGAAGTATTATTATACAAAATCATCCCCTATTATACAAAAAAATTAACAAATTATGTTTTCAAAACAGAGGTCGGAGAAGGTAAGAGTGCTGCATTAGCAGCTGCAGTACAATGTTGCCACACATGGATACCCCATGTCTTTACGCGGGATACGGTCAGTCCCTTGTTTTTTATCAGAGCAAGTCTAGCCAAACTACGGTGACAACTTCTCCCCATTTTAACAATCTCCTTGCAACAATCGTTACTCAAATTAATCGTCTCCGACGCGAAATTTCCTTTGATTCCCCGCTTGCAATCCAGCGATAACTTACTCCAACAATTTTGATACACGTATGGGACGAATCCGACATAGCCAGTTGACGATTTCGGGCTCGGAGAGGGTGCGATACTAATTTCTCCGTAGGCCAACCCTGGTGTGACCAAAATGGCACCGATGGCTAATGAAAGTGCAATTGTGATGAGGAGTCCATTGAGGTTTGCCATTTTTTATGGTGATTTACTTTGTGAAATTCCTGGGGGTTGTTATATAGGGGACTAGGACTAGCTAGGCTGATGATAATGAACGTTAAAACAGTTTCAAATGCAATAAATAAATCTCTCTCCTCTTTAAGTAATCTAATTAGGATTCAATGGATTATCTCTCTTGGACATTGAATGAATGAAAATAATTTTAGATTACAAATAAGGGTAATCTTGGAATATAGAAAATTTAATTAAAGAAAAGGGCTTCTGTAATTTTAAAAAATATAAATAAACACAGGGCCTAGTGTTTATGAATTATGACTTTAAATGTGTTTTAAATGCCTTGTACATGACTTATAATTATCATCACATAAGTCAAATGAAATACATAACGAAAAAAACTTATAGTAAGTCATAAACCATAAACACATTCCAAAAAGCTAAATCAAATAGGATAAAAACTTAGAAAAAACCGTTTGACATGTATTTTGTGTTAGACGGATCTGCCTAACCCGACCCGCCTGATGCACCCGTTTTTTTTTTTCCTGAAAACTGTGACTTTCTGCTCTAAAAGCGTCATTATTGGCCCTCAAAGCGTCTCTTTTGGCCTTAAAAGTATCACTTTGTATCTTAAGCAAAAATTATTACTTTTTCCTGAAAATTGTCATTTTCTGCTCTAAAAGCATCTAAAAAGTGTCACTTTTAACCTTTTAAAGTGTTACTTTACATTTAAATAAAAATTATTACTTTAAATAAAAATTATTACTTTATTTCCCTAAAAGTGTCACTATTGACTTTAAAAGTAAATCACTAGATATGTCTTACCCCATTGTGGCAAAAGGGATTTATTAAATCATTTTAAAGTTTTTGTTTATGGGTTTACTTTTTACTATATGATAGTGTAACAAACACAGATACTTTGAGATTTGAGATCATCAAAGAATATGAGGCAGTCTTCTTTGCTAGAACATAATCTACTTTTCTCCCTGCTGCTGCTTCTATGCTAGAAATTGTAATTGACACTTGTGATGATAAGTCTTGACAAAACTCATGTTTCAGTGATATGCATCTTTTTGTTAACTCTTGGTTCATGGATTTGATGTGATAAAAAGAAACTATCAAAGGGAAATGTGGTAGTTAATTGTTAGGGCAAACTACACAAATGGTACATGTAGTTTATGGGTTTTTTGCTTTTTGTCCCTATACCTCGCTAATGGTTCCTAAACTAAGGACCTTTAACACAAATGATCCTATTTTTCGCCGTTAAGTGCGTACACGTGCCTTGCCCGTGTATTTGGGGAAGGGTAAAGTAGTCATTTTATCTTAAAAAGTACATGGACCATTTGTGAATTTAATTTATTAATTTAATTGTGTACCTGGGAAAAAGTAACAATTAAAAAAAAAAAACTAGAAGGGGGTGAATGGATTAATCATCATTTTCTCTCTCTTCTCTCACAAATTAATTTTATTTTTTCAATGTAGAACAAAATCAAAAGAATAAAATCAATTAATACAATTAGAAAGCTGACCTTTTTTCGCTCTTCTACAATAAATCCAGCGAGTGTTAGAATTTCAAATGGTTAAGAATCCGTGGGAATGAACCGGTGGCTACACACACACACACACACACACACACAGAGAGAGAGAGTGGGTAGTGTTTAATTTTGGGGAAAATCTGTGGGATTTTTCAAAGTGGAGGATTATTACAAGTCCACAATTTGATGATGATGATGCATTATAGGAGTATTTTTAGTTTCCTTTCTTCCTGAACCATCATTTTCTCTCTCTTCTCTTTCCAATCTTAAATTAAGCATTTCGGCGAATTGAAGTGAGTTTCGACAGTATCACCAAAGAACAAATGGGAGGCCAAACGA
The DNA here is from genome assembly GCA_016624345.1 of Platycodon grandiflorus. Classification (NCBI taxonomy): domain Eukaryota; kingdom Viridiplantae; phylum Streptophyta; class Magnoliopsida; order Asterales; family Campanulaceae; genus Platycodon; species Platycodon grandiflorus. The sequence continues at coordinate 804,485 of JACONP010000029.1, read as the reverse complement.
AGATGATTACAAAATGTAAATGCGAAGGGTATGAAAATTGTTGAAACTTTTTCGTGTGTTTTGTGACCGTGGAACTGATCTCAATTTATAGGTCGAATACTAAAACGTTTTGATTTGCGCATTAATCAAATCATTTTAATTTAACAATAGCTGGCAGTTACGAATTAAAAATATAAATTAACAAAACGTACGCTAGCCAAGTCTTTGTTAATTTTTCAATAGGGACAAACTCACTTTCAACTCCATACTTTAAGCCTTAATATCTTATAAATCCAAACTTCAATTTGGACAAATAAATATACAATTTTGATGTTCTCACATAGTAGAACATATTTTCACAATCATCTTTGTCATTTGACAAACATATCATTAAGAAAATCATGCCACAAGTTCCATAATTTCCTTCACATTTACACACTTTTTCCAACAAGCCCAACATATATTTGTCATTTAGCTATCTTTGTTACTTCGGTTATAGATCCGTCAAGCAATAGGGGCAATTTAAAAATTAATATATATATATATATATATATATATATATATATATACCAAGGATTATTGTTGGAAAATAGAATATAAACTTACTGTCAAGATGATTCAGTTAGGGTACTGAATTTTATAGAACATTTATTTATAAATTTACTGTTAAGATGATCCAGTCAGAGTACTCTGAATTTTGTCAAACTTTTATTTATGATGGGTTTATACAGATGAAACGGGAAGGTGTTCAACACATGAACCAAGCAATATCTAACTTCAAAGAGAGAGATAGAGAAATAAGCACATGCCTAGAATGGACAACATGTCCTTCTATTTATAATTAGAATTCACGGATTTGAAAATAAAAATTTGAAATTCAAAAGTCAGGTGTCCAAGATGAGTGGAGTCGATCAGGCTTGAATAATTGATGTCGTGGGGCGGCTAATGTGTCACGCCCCGACCCGAAATCCTATACGGACTCCCGAGTCGGTGCGTGGTCTGAATTCTGTAACAATAATTAGCAGTGAAAGTTCTGCTAAAAATTGGAGCTCATCTATATTCTCAAGCCAACATCTTATATATTACTGTCTCGAGTCATTGATCTCGAAACATCTTATAACAACTTGATCAGAGTTACACAGCTGGGTGTAATGGCATGACAACTTGTGCCAACTACTAATCATACATACGTATCTATGCCACGTAACCTTAGCAAACGTATTTATCCCATCGCTACATAGCTCTATAGAGCTATTGTCTGAAACGACATCTCAACAAATCCCTTCTCGTATATCCCATCGCTCTATCTCGCTACCAACCTCAGGAAAACAAACAAACACAGAGTGAGTCGAAGACTCAGCAAGTTACTAAATGCAATTACATGGCATGTGATCATGCAGCATGTCAACACAAGATATAACAATGTTTTACATCTAATCTCAGTTAAAAGCAATATATCACAATAGTAGATAATTCCATATGCATGATAGGCTCAGCTGCCGCCAACCGTCCCATACCAGTTGTAGACCGCGACCACCTCATACATATGAAAACACATTATAATACCATGCAATATCAGAGGCTCAACAGCCGCCAACCATCCCATACCAGTTGGAGACCACGACCAACCGACATACATGGTTAACATATAACAGATAACTTACAGTACTCTTATAAATGTCGAGATATGCCTCACATCCTTCTTTACTTTCCATCATTACTTTTTTTGTCTGTACATGTGCTGCCATTGCAGTGCAAGTTCCTGAATGAAAAACTTTACTTGTTTCATGGGCGGCTCCACCTCTACGGGTAGCCCTTTCCTCATGACTGGTACCATGGGTGGTTCCACCTCAACGGGCAGCCCTTTCCCCTGCGTCTAATTGTCGTTATTTACTGATGACAATCAGGATCGTAGTATGCCAGTGTCGCCCTATTGGTTACGACAGTGGGACTACCTTCTATCATGGCCAGTGGTAGGACCATTACTTGTCCACGGTTTTCACCGCGCATCATGATTTTCATCATGTATAACTTGTCCACGGTTTTCACCATGCATCATGATTTTCATCATGTATAACTTGTCCACGGTTTTCACCGTGCATCATGATTTTCATCATGTATTTCATGCATCAATACATTCCCCAGTAATTACTGCTGGTTCTCATTATCATAAACAAGTAGATGTTTACTTGCTATCATGCTTTAATTTTATGAACAAGTAGGTGTTTACTTGTATTAATCTCATGCTCACATATACAAAATATTTACTTCTAGTGCATGTTAACATATCACATATCATTATGATCAAGCAGATGTTTACTTGCCATTAATTATTCTGTCGTAGTGCTTGTTAATACTAAGCACATTACTAGTCACATACACATGTTATTATTCTCTGCATATACCATATCACATGTCATAGCCCTTAACATTTATCTGTAAGCAGCTATCATTACTTTACTAAACTATCTTTGTTCCTGTTTTACAATAGATCTCATTACTATCATCATATTAACCATTATTTGTGACGTGATACTTTGTATCATGTACTCATTTCATGTCCACTTCATTGTATGTCATAGTATTTATAACATTATAACGTTATTAATGTGTCTCTTTAATATTTTAGGGACACTTCATATAATACCCACTAATCATATCACTTGCTAATAACTAGTACACATATGATCATGGCATGAGACTATCTTTAGTTTATCATGCATATACTTTAAAATAGGAGGGGGTTAGTAACTTACCTCCTTTTTGAAAGGATTCTCTTATTAAATATATCGCTCCCACAGAGTTGGTTCGTCCAGACTTTTGAGCAACCATTTATCCCAAGCACGTGTTACTTTTACAAATAGTATATGAACTACTTGTCTTTTATAGCATGAGAACTATTTTTAGTCTATCATGCAATATTTATAAACGAGGGTTTAGTAACTTACCTCTAGCGCTTTTCCTTAATTAAACTTTACCCGAAAATGATCTACTCATCGAACACATCGTTTCTACGAAAATCAGTTTATCCAAATTCTGAGTGGTTGAGCATCAAACGAGCCTCGCCGGAAATGATCTACTCGTCGAACACGTCGTTTCTACGAAAATCAGTTTATCCAAATTATGAATACCCGAGCACCAAATGAGCCTCACACCCGAGAGAAGTGAAAGAAGTGTGTGTTTTAGTGTGTTGTGTGTGAAAAGTATATGAACAACAAGGATTTTCAAGCCCTTTATATAGGCCTAAGGTAAGCAGGTGAGTCACCATAGCAGCTGCCACATGTCGAGCCGACAACGACGACTCATCAAATCATAGCACGAGGTGTAACAAGAGAAATCCTTAAATGATAACTCATCATTCTGGTTGGTGAGTCAATACTTAAGCATGAGGTGTCATCACAAGAAAAAACTTCAACATGATGACTTATCTAGCCAAGCACGAGGTGTTAAATTTATCCGATTTCATCTTTATCCACTTGTTTGATCTTATCTTGTTTTGATCTTATCCTTTCTTTTTTCTTTCTTATCCTTTCGTGATACTTATCCAACTTCCAATCTTATCCAAATTTTCTGTCTTCTAGTGCCCAAGACATATCCAAATAAATTTTAAAAAAAAATCCCAAAGGACTCTAGAATGATTCTAATACCCGATATAAGATAAAATAAAGTCGGGGTCTTACATCCTCCCCACCTTAAAAGAATTCGTCCTCGAATTCTTTGCTACCTTGTCATATATCAACCCTATAGATTCTAAATTATAAAATACTCAGGTTCAATTGTCTTTTTCCTAACAAGTAGATTTTCCCTTACTTATTAGCATCATATCTATGCAAACTGACTCATGACTATAGTCGCTCATCATCTTGTAAGCAAACTATTCCATAACTCTTATATAACGAAAGCTTATCATATAAAGCTATTCCAGAAGAGAAGATACTAACATACATATACTACTGATAAAACTATTATGTTAAGATTTTAACATAACATTTATATGTCACACATTATCATTTAATTTGGTAGCAGGATCAGTCAATTACTATTCTATATGCTATCAACCTAGTCCATTGACGGATATCTTTTGGCAACCAATTCAGGGGCCCATCTGAAGTAGTTTCCAACAGCTTCCATCACAAGGGCGTCAGGTAAATAACATTTAGCAAATATGCCCTTGAAACTAGTCTCATGCACAATTTATCATATGAACAAGCAAATGTAATGTATGAATGCAAAATATCTCAAGTAATATCCATATATACTCTTATATTCACATATGAAGAAATACCTTCTTTCGCCGTATTCTTCCTGCGTCCCTATACCTGTGTACACTACTATCTACCTCTTGTGGTTCCTTTCTTCTTATGATCATCCATATCATTTTCAATCTTATAGGCACGATCCATTGTTATTTGGTAGCTGATAAGTTCTAACAAATGGAGTCATCTCCGTACTCCGTTTTTAAATCCCTTTACAAACCTATAATCTTTCTCCTCCTTACTTGGTACTAAGTGAGTACAATATTTTTCCTAACCGGTAAATTTTGCCAAGTATTAAGCAATCATCATATCTCCTTGCTCTAAGTTTAGGAATTTTGTTTCTTTCCCGTCCTGAACTACCGTTGGGATGAGTTATCTTCTAAACTTTTCCAATTTATTTTTTTTCTAGTATGCGGTACATACCCATATTCCAAATATTCCTAAATCACTTGCCATCAATACTTGGCGGCTTCTTCTAACTCCAATACCGCAATCTTACTCAACCTTTATCACTGCATCTTAATGCAGTGAAAATCTTCTCCTCTATCCACCTCTCAATTCTTACTGAGTCAGGTAACTTCAGGGTTTTCATGTTCAAAACCTTTCTAGACCTTTAATATGTTCTCTGTTTCTAACCTCGGGTTGTGCCTTAGCTTCTCCTTAGGTGCCTGATTCCCTTTACCGAGTCAATTCATTTCTACCATCATTCTAGTAAATACTTGGAACATGATCATGAGTCTCTCTAGCAAGACTAGTTTCATCCTTAATTGTATTTAGTACCGTGTCTAATTTCCACTATTACGGATAACAACACACGAACACTCAATTGCTAAAATCTTATCCCCAAAACCCACCTAAACCGAGAATCCTATCCTGGCGAATAGCTAACTTAAGCTCAGATACCAACTGTCACGCCCCGACCCGAATCCTATACGGACTCCCGAGTCGGTGCGTGGTCTGAATTCTGTAACAATAATTAGCAGTGAAAGTTCTGCTAAAAATTGGAGCTCATCTATATTCTCAAGCCAACATCTTATATATTACTGTCTCGAGTCATTGATCTCGAAACATCTTATAACAACTTGATCAGAGTTACACAGCTGGGTGTAATGGCATGACAACTTGTGCCAACTACTAATCATACATACGTAGCTATACCTTAGCAAACGTATTTATCCCATCGCTACATAGCTCTATAGAGCTATTGTCCTGAACAGCATCTCAACAAATCCCTTCTCGTATATCCCACAGCGTCTGCTCTATCTGCTTACCAACCTCAGGAAAACAAACAAACACAGAGTGAGTCGAAGACTCAGCAAGTTACTAAATGCAATTACATGGCATGTGATCATGCAGCATGTCAACACAAGATATAACAATGCTTTACATCTAATCTCAGTTAAAAGCAATATATCACAATAGTAGATAATTCCATATGCATGATAGGCTCAGCTGCCGCCAACCGTCCCATACCAGTTGTAGACCGCGACCACCTCATACATATGAAAACACATTATAATACCATGCAATATCAGAGGCTCAACAGCCGCCAACCGTCCCATACCAGTTGGAGACCACGACCAACCGACATACATGGTTAACATATAACAGATAACTTACAGTACTCTTATAAATGTCGAGATATGCCTCACATCCTTCTTTACTTTCCTGTACATGTGCTGCCATTGCAGTGCAAGTTCCTGAATGAAAACCTTTACTTGTTTCATGGGCGGCTCCACCTCTACGGGTAGCCCTTTCCTCATGACTGGTACCATGGGTGGCTCCACCTCAACGGGCAGCCCTTTCCCCTGCGTCTAATTGTCGTTATTTACTGACGACAATCAGGATCGTAGTATGCCAGTGTCGCCCTATTGGTTACGACAGTGGGACTACCTTCTATCATGGCCAGTGGTAGGACCATTACTTGTCCACGGTTTTCACCGCGCATCATGATTTTCATCATGTATAACTTGTCCACGGTTTTCACCATGCATCATGATTTTCATCATGTATAACTTGTCCACGGTTTTCACCGTGCATCATGATTTTCATCATGTATTTCATGCATTAATACATTCCCGGTAATTGGTTCTCATTATCATAAACAAGTAGATGTTTACTTGCTATCATGCTTTAATTTTATGAACAAGTAGGTGTTTACTTGTATTAATCTCATGCTCACATATACAAAATATTTACTTCTAGTGCATGTTAACATATCACATATCATTATGATCAAGCAGATGTTTACTTGCCATTAATTATTCTGTCGTAGTGCTTGTTAATACTAAGCACATTACTAGTCACATACACATGCTATTATTCTCTGCATATACCATATCACATGTCATAGCCCTTAACATTTATATGTAGCGACTATCATTACTTTACTAAACTATCTTTGTTCCTGTTTTACAATAGATCTCATTACTATCATCATATTAACCATTATTTGTGACGTGATACTTTGTATCCCGTACTCATTTCATGTCCACTTCACTATATGTCATAGTATTTATACATTATAACGTTATTAATGTGTCTCTTTAATATTTTAGGGACACTTCATATAATACCCACTAATCATATCACTTGCTAATAACTAGTACACATATGATCATGGCATGAGACTATCTTTAGTTTATCATGCATATACTTTAAAATAGGAGGGGGTTAGTAACTTACCTCCTTTTTGAAAGGATTCTCTTATTAAATATATCGCTCCCACAGAGTTTGTTCGTCCAGACTTTTGAGCAACCATTTATCCCAAGCACGTGTTTCTTTTACAAATAGTATATGAACTACTTGTCTTTTATAGCATGAGAACTATTTTTAGTCTATCATACAATATTTAAAAACGAGGGTTTAGTAACTTACCTCTAGCGCTTTTCCTTAATTAAACTTTACCCTAAAATGATCTACTCATCGAACACATCGTTTCTACGAAAATCAGTTTATCCAAATTCTGAGTGGTTGAGCATCAAACGAGCCTCGCCCGAAATGATCTACTCGTCGAACACGTCGTTTCTACGGAAATCAGTTTATCCAAATTATGAATAGCCGAGCACCAAATGAGCCTCACACCCGAGAGAAGTGAAAGAAGTGTGTGTTTTAGTGTGTTGTGTGTGAAAAGTATATGAACAACAAGGATTTTCAAGCCCTTTATATAGGCCTAAGGTAAGCAGGTGAGTCACCATAGCAGCTGCCACATGTCGAGCCCACAACGACGACTCATGAAATCATAGCTCGAGGTGTTAAATTTATCCGACTTCATCTTTATCCACTTGTTTGATCTTATCTTGTTTTGATCTTATCCTTTCTTTTTTCTTTTTTATCCTTTCGTGATACTTATCCAACTTCCAATCTTATCCAAATTTTCTGTCTTCTAGTGCCCAAGACATATCCAAATAAATTTTAAAAAAAATCCCAAAGGACTCTAGAATGATTCTAATACCCGATATAAGATAAAATAAAGTCGGGGTCTTACATAATGACTGGCCGACAAACTTGTAGTGGGACGGCTAATGACTGGCCGACAAACTTTAGATGATCCTATTTGAGGATAATTTTTATTATAAAAATTATGAGAATAATTTCCTCTCCCATGGCCAGGACCTCTGCCTCTGCCCCGTGAGCTTTGAGCTCTACCTCGGCTTGACATTATGTGGGGGATCCCTGCAGAAATTCTCTAGTTAAGAAGTCAGGAAGAGAATTTGATTCTCCTTTGATGTATTCAATTTGAAAATCAAAAACAGATAAAACAGCTTGCCATGTAGCAAATATCTGTTGTGCCACTAGATTTTTGACATCTTTCTCTAAGACTTCTTTTGCTGCTTTATAGTCAATTCTTAATTTAAATTCTTGATTTAAAAGATCTTCTTGAAATTTAAAGATACATTTGACTATTGATAACATCTCTTTTTTAATTGTGGAGTATTCTTTTGAGCATCATTCCACTTTCCAGATGGAAATCTTACTAATTCATTTTTATTTTTATTAGGAATAATTTGTTTAAAAATTTCTCCGTATTCTATATAGAAGCATCTGTTTCTACTACTTTTTTCCATTGTTCATTAGCTAAAGATAAACAGGGTATTTTCTTAACTTTTAGTTTAATTAACTTAATAGCATTAGTATGTCGATCCCAGTGGAGGATTCTTTTTAAGCCGTTCATATAAAGGAACACTATCAATTCCTAAATCCTTATAGAAATCTGCAATATAATTAAGACTTCCAAAAAATCTTTGTAATTGCTTTTAATCCTTAATATCATCGGAAAATTTAGAGGCAAATTCTATTAATCTATTTATATGGAGAAACGTCCCTTCCTCTATTTCATGACCAAAAAATCTAATTTAGGTTTGAAATAACTGCATTTTTCTTTCAAAAATAACTAAACCATTATATTTAGCGATATATAGAAATGTTTTTAAAAGTTTAAAATGTTGATCTATATTTTTTGAAAAGACCAGAATATCATCGATATAAACTATTATAAATTCTGAATAACGATAAAATATATCATTCATGATATTTTGAAATTCTGATGGAGCATTTTTAAGTCCAAAAGACATAACATTCCATTCATAATGGCCAAATGGGCCTGTGAATGCAGTCTTATATTTATCTTCTTCTGCTATTTGAATTTACCAATATTCTGACTTTAAGTCAAATTTTGAATGAACATATGCTTCATTTAATCTATTTAATAAATCTTTTTTATTAGGAATATGATATCTTATCCATTTCAGGACTTTATTGAGAGGTTTATAATTTATTACTAATCTTGTGACTCCTCTTTCTTTTTCAGAATTTTTATTAACATAAAAAGCCGCATAACTCCAAGGAGAATTGCTTTTTCTAATTACTTTTTTATTTAATAATTCTTTAAAAAAAAATTCACAATATTCTAATAATTCTTTGTTCATTTGAATCGGCCTAGCCTTTGTAGGAATTTTCTTTTCATCAAAATCCTTTTCATAAGGTAAATAAACCACATGCTTCTTTCTTTGCCAAAAAGTTGTAGGCAGGCCCGGTTTTGGGCATGTTCTAAGTTGTCCACTGAACAGGGCCCCAAAATTTGAAGTGCCCAATTCATATATATATATATATATATATATATACATATATATATATATGTGTGTGTGTGTGTGTGTGTATTATATATAGGCTATTTATTTACTTTTTTCTCAATTAGACAAACATTAGTTCACTTGGTAGAGTGGTGGCTTATTGTGGGTAAGTGCTTTTAGCCATCCTTAGGTTGTAGCTTTGATTCTTGTAAGCTGACCTTTATTATTAAATAGAGTAATGCTATGGGTATCTAAAGAGTACCAAATTTTTTTGCACCAAATGATGTGTCAGCTGATGTGATACATTAATTATGATTTTAATTTTATTTTTTGTACCACATCAGCTGACACATCATTTAATACAAAAAATTTGGTATTCTTTAGTTATCCATATCATTACTCTATTAAATAATACAATTTTTTTTTAAAGATTTGTACTATAATTATTAAAAACCTCTTTTGTTTAGCATGAATGTATGAAGATCAATTCCTAGCATTTCCATAAAAACAATTATTTGTCATTTCGTTCAAAACATCAACCATTGTCATATCAAATGAAGACTCATATATATATATGGGGAAGTATTCAATGGTTACTCTTCTATCAATCATTGGATCAAAAATCAAAGGTTGAGATTAATTGCATTAAATGACTCACCTACTTACATTAATTGCATTTTCCAACAAACCATTATATCGTAGCCATCGATTTTTGATCAAATGGTTAATAATAATAGTAACCATCAATGGTAAGTGAGATGTAGTAATCATTGAATACTCCTCCATATATATATATATATATATATATATATATATGTTCCAAATTTAAGGGGGGCCAATTTAATGAAAATTCGTAGCCTATATTTATTTATTTTTTTATGAAAAAAAATCGATTATGAAGACCTAATTGAAGATTTTGCTTCAAAAAATTTAGAACGATGATACTTTTCAAAGAAAAATTCGATATTTGTTTGGAGTTTTAGAGATTTTGGTACTTCATTTCTAGTAAAATAATTTAAATATGATAATATTATAAAATACGTAACCTATCTTTAATTTTCGGACAGCACACTGCCAAGCTCGATTTGGATTTCGAAAATAGTTTTTTTTTTTTTTTGGTAGAAAAATTGTGCACAAATGTAGTACTAAGTGAGGATAACAATATGAGATTGATTTTAAAAAAATTCAAAGTTTAAAACATAGATTAAAGTGGCCAAAACAGCCCAAGAACAAAGAAAAACAGGATGAACTCAAAAAATTCAAATTTGATCAAATTGTGTTCAAATTCGAGTTCTATGCATGTAAATTGATCACCAAACATGAGAAAACTCTATATTAACAACATGAAATTATTTATTCATCAATTCGAACATCAAATCTGAAGCAACGATGTTGTTGAGGGTATTTTAGAAAGAAAATTCTCAAAGTGCTTTTTTCCGATTACAAAAAATAAGGGTGGATTGGAGGGGTTAAAAAGTTTTGAAAGTAGACTGACCAGCAATTTTTCGTACTAAAAATCCACCATCCCAAATTCCAATCGGAGAGTTATTTGACTAATTTTTTAATTGATATTTTTTTTAGTTAGAAAAAATAAAACAATTACATTTAAAAACTACACTAAAATACTATGATTCGTGTATTTTATGATTTTGTGAAAGACAAACAAGACTGTTACAAATTTAAAAAGTTTAACCGGTCAATTGATACTTAAAGATTTTATATTAAAAAGTTTAATAATTAAAAGATGTATTAGTAGCATTGGAGTTAATTTGTCATAATTACGAAAAATCATAGCCAAGATATGTATAATAAACATAAAGGATAAAGTTGAAGTTATGAGGAATCTAGGCATAATTTTTAAAATCAATTATTCAAGTGAAACATCTCAAAATAGAATAATTCGGAAGAAGTGTTATTATACAAAATCATCCCCTATTATACAAAAAAATTAACAAATTATGTTTTCAAAACAGAGGTCGGAGAAGGTAAGGGTGCTGCATTAGCAGCTGCAGTACAATGTTGCCACACATGGATACCCCATGTCTTTACGCGGGATACGGTCAGTCCCTTGTTTTTTATCTGAGCAAGTCTAGCCAAACTACGGTGACAACTTCTCCCCATTTTAACAATCTCCTTGCAACAATCGTTACTCAAATTAATCGTCTCTGACGCGAAATTTCCTTTGATTCCCCGCTTGCAATCCAGCGATAACTTACTCCAACAATTTTGATACACGTATGGGACGAATCCGACATAGCCAGTTGACGATTTTGGGCTCGGAGAGGTTGCGATACTAATTTCTCCGTAGGCCAACCTTGGTGTGACCAAAATGGCACCGATGGCTAATGAAAGTGCAATTGTGATGAGGAGTCCATTGAGATTTGCCATTTTTTATGGTGATTTACTTTGTGAAATTCCCGGGGGTTGTTATATAGGGGACTAGGACTAGCTAGGCTGATGATAATGAACGTTAAAACAATTTCAAATGCAATAAATAAATCTCTCTCCTCTTTAAGTAATCTAATTAAGATTCAATGGATTATGTCTCTTAGATTATCTCTCTTGGACATTGAATGAATGAAAATAATTTTAGATTACAAGTAAGGGTAATTTTGGAATATAGAAAATTTAATTAAAGAAAAGGGCTTCTGTAATTTTAAAAAATATAAATAAACACAGGGCCTAGTGTTTACGAATTATGACTTTAAATGTGTATTAAATGCCTTGTACATGACTTATGATTATCATCACAAAATGAAATACATAAAGAAAAAAACTTATAGTAAGTCATAAACCATAAACACATTCCAAAAAGCTAAATCAAATAGGATAAAAACTTAGAAAAAACCGTTTGACATGTATTTTGTGTTAGACGGATCTGCCTAACCCGACCCACCTGATGAACCCGTTTTTTTGTTTTTTTTCCTGAAAACTGTGACTTTTTGCTCTAAAATCGTCATTATTGGCCCTCAAAGCGTCTCTTTTGGCCTCAAAAGTATCACTTTGTATCTTAAGCAAAAATTATTACTTTTTCCTGAAAACTGTCAGTTTCTGCTCTAAAAGCATCTTAAAAGTGTCACTTTTAACCTTTTGAAGTGTTACTATTGACTTTAAAAGTCACTATTGACTTTAAAAGTAAATCACTAGATATGTCTTACCCCATTGTGGCAAAAGGGATTTATTAAATCATTTTAAAAACCTCTTTTGTTTAGCATGAATGTATGAAGATCAATTCCTAGCATTTCCATAAAAACAATTATTTGTCATTTCGTTCAAAACATCAACCATTGTCATATCAAATGAAGATTCACCTACTTACATTAATTACATTTTCCAACAAACCATTAAATCTTAGCCATCGATTATGAAGACCTAATTGAAGATTTTGCTTCAAAAAATTTAGAACGATGATACTTTTCAAAGAAAAATTCGATATTAGTTTGTAGTTTTAGAGATTTTGGTACTTCATTTCTAGTAAAATAATTTAAATATGATAATATTATAAAATACGTAACCTATCTTTAATTTTTGGTACTTGACTTTTATCAATTTTAGGGTCTAATATTAAATCTAGCGCAGGGCCTCAAAAATGTCAGGGCCGGCCCTGATTCTAGGTAACTCATCACAAAATTTTTATTTGATTTTATTTTCTAAAGTTTTTTACTTTCTCTTTAAGTCTTGGACTTTGAATTGGTTGTTTATATTATTGACCTTTATTTCTTTTTGTAAGAAATTTAATTGCTTTTCTTTGAATATAAATTTTTTTTTAGTTCATTTATTGTTTTTGTCTGGGGATTTGAAATGAATTTAAAAAGAATCTGTTTTCCATTTAAGGTAGAAGAAATACCTGAGGAATCTATTTTATCTATAGGTTGTAACAAAGATTGATAAGGTGTTCCTAATATTAAGAATTGTGTTAATCCTTTTATCATAAAAAAGGTAGTTTTGATACAAATTCCTTCATTACAAATATAAGAATTAGATAAGTTATAATTTATGTTCATTTTAGAACCATTGACTGTTGTTAAACTATTTGGTGATTTCGTGTTTTGAAAATATTTGGTTGGAATTAAACCCTATTTTATGCAGCTCATATCTGCTCCACTATCGATTAAAGCAATAGTTTGCATTCTAAATTTTTCATTAATAACTAAAGTTTCATTAACATACTATTTTTGATACATTATTTCATCTAAAGGAGTGGGTCTCCTATTAGACCGTCTTACGGATCCTAATTCGTAAGACGAAGCGCCACCCTGATGTAATTCCCAACGAGACCCACAAGTTATAATGAACTTGGAACCACGCTTTCGTAATAACCTCGCGGAAACGTATGCCTAGGACTTGAGTAACAATCAAAAGGAAGATCGCAACCCTTAGTCTCGTAATGAACTATGAACCTTGATCGATTCGAAACCCTTAATTATGGATTAATTAAGAACCACGAATTAGAAAGAAACACAAACTTAATCCAAAGTTTACAAAATACTAACAAAACTTAATTTGTCAAAAAGAGTTTTAAACTCACACTTTTAAATTAATCAAAATCTGTTCTTTACAATGAAATAGATGCCTATTTATAGGTCTAAAAAAAACACTCCTAATGAACTAAGGATTAAAATTCAGCATTACATAGGACTAAACTACTATCTAAATGAATTAAAAACAACTAGAACTCTAAGACAAACATTGGTCGGCCTTGGACTCCTCTTGAAGACACGGTTTTGGAGAGTTTAGACCTTGTAGGACTCCTTCATAGCTTGGAAACATGGCTGATATTCGTTGGACAGCTTGCACAATGATAAAACACGGTTTTAAGAGTCCATAGTACCTTGGAAGCACGGCTGAAACTCTTGGGACAGTTTGCACACGTTTTTGGCAGCTTATTCCTTCTAGAAAACACGGCTTTGGATGACTTTTGAAGACTCCAAATGGCCTTGGACATTGGAACATGTTTTTGACAACTTGCGTTCACACCATTCACACAGTTTTGGCTCACATAAGGACTCCACATGCACGGCTGAACTTGGGCAGCAACCAAACGGTTTTGAGGCTTCTAGAAGTCCCCCCTTGTGTCTTGAATTACTTGAATTATGTTCACTAATTTGGGCTCTTTACTTGTCATCAATTGGACTTGGTCTTGGACTTGTGAAACAAGGCTTGATAAGGCTTCATTTAATTTCTTGGCCCTTGATCTTGTGATTGGACCATATTTTATCTTTAATGGATCCTTGATGCTTAGTGGTCCTCCATCACACCCTCTCACATTTCAGCCCACCAACACACGATGGGTGAGAGATCCGTCCTACAGAAAATACCCGTAAAATGATATTTTCTAAGTTTTTGACTTACTAAAGAGATATGTGCTAATACACACTTATGTGCACGAGGTTTGGACGAATAAATGGTTATGAGCAGTAACTGCCATCTCTAATATTTTTCATATATTTTGATTTGGTTATTCATCTATGTCTTGTTCTTAGGATTTGCTCTTCGTCATCAACATGCCTCTAGCAAATTATACCATTTAGGCATGAATGACATCAATACCAACAAAGCCTCACTTGGTTGACTGCAGCTGCTATCAATACCAGGCCCAGTCCATCTAACCCGGTGGATGCATCGCCTACTCATAGAAATGCTCAAATACTAAAAAATGTGAATTACATGCCGGTCCCTTTTTCAACATTTGTAATCGCTCTATTCTACTCATCCTTTTTTTAAAATCGAACAAAGACATTTTTGGGCTAAAAAGACGATTATGCCATTAATGAAAGAAAAACATGCGCGCATCAGTAACCAAGGCATTGCGATGCAACGCTTTTGCATCGCGATGCACCGCTTTTGCATCGCGAATCCAATTAGGCGCTGTCGCACCTCGCTAAAGCGAGTAACCTCGCCCTGCCACACCTCGCTAGGGCGAGCTGGGTAAAAAATGAAACATTTTAATTGCTGTATCGCCAAGGCGAGTAGTGGGGACAAACAGGTTGATCCCCGTTGCGTTGCCCAGTATACTGCGATTGGCGAATTAAAGACATCCCGATGCCCAATTTAAGGCATCCCAATACCCAATTTAATATAATATCAAAATCGATCAAAATTGTTGTTTTTGGTTGGGAAATTTACATACAAACATGGTATTGACTTTCTATAACAGTATGGTATTGATATTATACAAAATTCAAACTCAAATCATTGATTAAAGTCCCAAAATCAATCCAAGAACATCTCCCTCTGTTTTCGTACAGCACACTGCCAAGCTCGATTTGGATATCAAAAATAGTTTTTTTTTTTTGGGTAGAAAAATTGTGCACAAATGTAGTACTAAGTGAGGATAACAATATGAGATTGATTTTAAAAAAATTCAAAGTTTAAAACATAGATTAAAGTGGCCAAAACAGCCCAAGAACAAAGAAAAACAGGATGAACTCAAAAAATTCGAATTTGATCAAATTGTGATCAAATTCGTGTTCTATGCATGTAAATTGATCACCAAACATGAGGAAAGACTATATTAATAACATGAAATCATTTATACATCAATTCGAACATCAAATCTGAACCAACGATGTTGTTGAGGGTATTTTAGAAAGAAAATTCTCAAAGTGCTTTTTTCCGATTACAAAAAATAAGGGTGGATTGGAGGGTTAAAAAGTTTTGAAAGTGGACTGGCCAGCAATTTTCCGTACTAAAAATCCACCATCCCAAATTCCAATCGGAGAGTTATTTGACTAATTTTTTAATTGATATTTCTTCTAGTTAGAAAAAATAAAACAATTACATTTAAAAACTACACTAAAATACTATGATTCGTGTATTTTATGATTTTGTGAAAGACAAACAAGACTGTTACAAATTCAAAAAGTTTAACGGGTCAATTGATAACTTTTTTTTTTTTTTTCAAAACAGAGGGGGTATATTTTTAAAATCAAATCTAATTTGACCAAAGCATCGGCGCCTCTTCAATTAGAACGACAGGAGTGTGCAAAATTCAAGTAGTAATTACTTGATTGGTTGTATTTGTATCATGTGTAGGTTTCACCTCTTAAATGTTTATCCGGTGAATAATTGACACCTAGATTTTTGTATCCAAAACTTTTAACGCTATTTATACTAAATAGGTCAATGAACAATATATTAAAAGATGTATTAGTAGCATTGGAGTTTGTCATAATTACGAAAAATCGTAACCAAGATATGTATAACAAACATAAAGGGTAAAGTTGAAGTTATGAGGAATCTAGGCATAATTTTAAAAATAAATTATTCAAGTGAAACATCTCAAAATAGAATAATCCGGAAGAAGTATTATTATACAAAATAATCACGTATTATACAAAAAAATTAACAAATTATGTTTTCAAAACAGAGGTCGGAGAAGGTAAGAGTGCTGCATTAGCAGCTGCAGTACAATGTTGCCACACATGGATACCCCATGTCTTTACGCGGATACGGTCCCTTGTTTTTATCGAGCAAGTCTAGCCAAACTACGGTGACAACTTCTCCCCATTTTAATAATATCCTTGCAACAATCGTTACTCAAATTAATCGTCTCCGACGCGAAATTTCCTTTGATTCCCCGCTTGCAATCCAGCGATAACTTACTCCAACAATTTTGATACACGTATGGGACGAATCCGACATAGCCAGTTGACGATTTCGGGCTCGGAGAGGTTGCGATACTAATTTCTCCGTAGGCCAACCCTGGTGTGACCAAAATGGCACTGATGGCTAATGAAAGTGCAATTGTGATGAGGAGTCCATTGAGGTTTGCCATTTTTTATGGTGATTTACTTTGTGAAATTCCCGGGGGTTGTTATATAGGGGACTAGGACTAGCTAGGCTGATGATAATGAACGTTAAAACAGTTTCAAATGCAATAAATAAATCTCTCTCCTCTTTAAGTAATCTAATTAAGATTCAATGGATTATCTCTCTTAGATTATCTCTCTTGGACATTGAATGAATGAAAATAATTTTAGATTACAAATAAGGGTAATCTTGGAATATAGAAAATTTAATTAAAGAAGAGGGCTTCTGTAATTTTAAAAAATATAAATAAACACAGGGCCTAGTGTTTACGACTTATGACTTTTAATGTGTTTTAAATGCCTTGTACATGACTTATGATTATCATCACATAAGTCAAATGAAATACATAAAGAAAAAAACTTATAGTAAGTCATAAACCATAAACACATTCCAAAAAGCTAAATCAAATAGGATAAAAACTTAGAAAAAACCATTTCACATGTATTTTGTGTTAGACGGATCTGCCTAACCCGACCCGCCTAATGCACCCGTTTTTTTTTTTCCTGAAAACTGTGACTTTCTGCTCTACCTCGGCTTGACATTATGTGGGGGATCCCTGCAGAAATTCTCGAGTTAAGAAGTCAGGAAGAGAATTGTTGATTCTCCTTTGATGTATTCAATTTTAAAAACAAAAACAGATAAAACAGCTTGCCATGTAGCAAATATCTGTTGTGCCACTAGATTTTTGACATCTTTCTCTAAGACTTATTTTGCTGTTTTACAGTCAATTCTTAATATAAATTCTTGATTTAAAAGATCTTCTTGAAATTTAAAGATACATTTGACTATTGATAACATCTCTTTTTTAATTGTGGAGTATTCTTTTGAGCATCATTCCACTTTCCAGATGGAAATCTTACTAATTCTTTTTTATTTTTATTAGGAATAATTTGTTTAAAAATTTCTCCGTTTTCTATATAGAAGCATCTGTTTCTACTACTTTTTTCCATTGTTCATTAGCTAAAGATAAACAGGGTATTTTCTTAAATTTTAGTTTAATTAACTTAATAGCATTAGTATGTACTGATCCCCAGGCTGGAGGATTCTTTTTAAGCCGTTCATATAAAGGAACACTATCAATTCCTAAATCCTTATAGAAATCTGCAATATGATTAAGACTTCCAAAAAAATCTTTGTAATTGCTTTTAATCCTTAATTTCATCGGAAAATTTGGAGGCAAATTCTATTAATCTATTTATATGGAGAAATGTCCCTTCCTCTATTTCATGACCAAAAAATCTAATTTTTGTTTGAAATAACTGCATTTTTCTTTCAAAAATAACTAAACCATTATGTTTAGCGATATATAGAAATGTTTGTAAATGTTTAAAATGTTGATCTATATTTTTTGAAAAGACCAGAATATCATCGATATAAACTATTATAAATTCTGAATAACGATAAAATATATCATTCATGATATTTTGGAATTCTGATGGAGCATTTTTAAGTCCAAAAGACATAACATTCCATTCATAATGGCCAAATGGGCCTGTGAATGCAGTCTTATATTTATCTTCTTCTACTATTTGAATTTACCAATATTCTGACTTTAAGTCAAATTTTGAATGAACATATGCTTCATTTAATCTATTTAATAAATCTTTTTTATTAGGAATATGATATCTTATCCATTTCAGGACTTTATTGAGAGGTTTATAATTTATTACTAATCTTGAAACTCCTCTTTCTTTTTCAGAATTTTTATTAACATAAAAAGCCGCAAAACTCCAAGGAGAATTGCTTTTTCTAATTACTTTTTTATTTAATAATTCTTTAAATTTTTTTTCACAATATTCTAATAATTCTTTGTTCATTTGAATCGGCCTAGCCTTTGTAGGAATTTTCTTTTCATCAAAATCCTTTTCATAAGGTAAATAAACCACATGCTTCTTTCTTTGCCAAAAAGTTGTAGGCAGGCCCGGTTTTGGGCATGTTCTAAGTTGTCCACTGAACAGGGCCCCAAAATTTAAAGTGCCCAATTCATATATATATATATATTTATAAATATATATATATATATATAAATATATATATATATAAATATATATATATATGTGTGTGTGTGTGTGTGTGTATTATATATAGGCTATTTATTTACTTTTTTCTCAATTAGACAAACATTAGTTCACTTGGTAGAGTGGTGGCTTATTGTGGGTAAGTGCTTTTAGCCATCCTTAGGTTGTAGCTTTGATTCTTGTAAGATGACCTTTATTATTAAATAGAGTAATGCTATGGGTACCTAAAGAGTACCAAATTTTTTTGCTTCAAATGATGTGTCAGCTGATGTGATACATTAATTATGATTTTAATTTTATTTTTTGTACTACATCAGCTGACATATCATTTAGTACAAAAAATTTGGTATTCTTTAGTTATCCAAATCATTACTCTATTAAATAATACAATTTTTTTTTTAAGATTTGTACTATAATTATTAAAAACCTCTTTTGTTTAGCATGAATGTATGAAGATCAATTCCTAGCATTTCCATAAAAACAATTATTTGTCATTTCGTTCAAAACATCAACCATTGTCATATCAAATGAAGACTCATATATATATATATATATATATATATATATATGTGGAAGTATTCAATGGTTACTCTTCTATCAATCATTGGATCAAAAATCAAAGGTTGAGATTAATTGCATTAAATGACTCACCTACTTACATTAATTGCATTTTCCAACAAACCATTATATCGTAGCCATCGATTTTTGATCTAATGGTTAATAATAATAGTAACCATCAATGGTTAGTGAGATGTAGTAATCATTGAATACTCCTCCATATATATATATATATATATATATATATATAAATGTTCCAAATTTAAGGGGGGCCAATTTAATGAAAATTTGTAGCCTATATTTATTTATTTATTTATGAAAAAAAATCGATTATGAAGACCTAATTGAAGATTTTGCTTCAAAAAATTTATAACGATGATACTTTTCAAAGAAAAATTCGATATTAGTTTGGAGTTTTAGAGATTTTGGTACTTCATTTCTAGTAAAATAATTTAAATATGATAATATTATAAAATACGTAACCTATCTTTAATTTTCGGACAGCACACTGCCAAGCTCGATTTGGATATCGAAAATAGTTTTTTTTTTTTTTGGTAGAAAAATTGTGCAGAAATGTAGTACTAAGTGAGGATAACAATATGAGATTGATTTTAAAAAAATTCAAAGTTTAAAACATAGATTAAAGTTGCCAAAACAGCCCAAGAACAAAGAAAAACAGGATGAACTCAAAAAATTCGAATTTGATCAAATTGTGATCAAATTCGAGTTCTATGCATGTAAATTGATCACCAAACATGAGGAAACTCTATATTAACAACATGAAATCATTTATACATCAATTCGAACATCAAATCTGAAGCAACGATGTTGTTGAGGGTATTTTAGAAAGAATATTCTCAAAGTGCTTTTTTCCGATTACAAAAAATAAGGGTGGATTGGAGGGGTTAAAAAGTTTTGAAAGTGGACAGACCAGCAATTTTTCGTACTAAAAATCCACCATCCCAAATTCCAATCGGAGAGTTATTTGACTAATTTTTTAATTGATATTTTTTTTAGTTAGAAAAAATAAAACAATTACATTTAAAAACTACACTAAAATACTATGATTCGTGTATTTTATGATTTTGTGAAAGACAAACAAGACTGTTACAAATTTAAAAAGTTTAACCGGTCAATTGATACTTAAAGATTTTATATTAAAAAGTTTAATAATTAAAAGATGTATTAGTAGCATTGGAGTTAATTTGTCATAATTACGAAAAATCATAGCCAAGATATGTATAACAAACATAAAGGGTAAAGTTGAAGTTATGAGGAATCTAGGTATAATTTTTAAAATCAATTATTCAAGTGAAACATCTCAAAATAGAATAATCCGGAAGAAGTATTATTATACAAAATCATCCCCTATTATACAAAAAAATTAACAAATTATGTTTTCAAAACAGAGGTCGGAGAAGGTAAGGGTGCTGCATTAGCAGCTGTAGTACAATGTTGCCACACATGGATACCCCATGTCTTTACGCGGGATACGGTCAGTCCCTTGTTTTTTATCAGAGCAAGTCTAGACAAACTACGGTGACAACTTCTCCCCATTTTAACAATCTCCTTGCAACAATCGTTACTCAAATTAATCGTCTCCGATGCGAAATTTCCTTTGATTCCCCGCTTGCAATCCAGCGATAACTTACTCCAACAATTTTGATACACGTATGGGACGAATCCGACATAGCCAGTTGACGATTTCGGGCTCGGAGAGGTTGCGATACTAATTTCTCCGTAGGCCAACCCTGGTGTGACCAAAATGGCACCGATGGCTAATGAAAGTGCAATTGTGATGAGGAGTCCATTGAGATTTGCCATTTTTTATGGTGATTTACTTTGTGAAATTCCCGGGGGTTGTTATATAGGGGACTAGGACTAGCGAGGCTGATGATAATGAACGTTAAAACAGTTTCAAATGCAATAAATAAATCTCTCTCCTCTTTAAGTAATCTAATTAAGATTCAATGGATTATGTCTCTTAGATTATCTCTCTTGGACATTGAATGAATGAAAATAATTTTAGATTACAAATAATGGTAATTTTGGAATATAGAAAATTTAATAAAAGAAAAGGGCTTCTGTAATTTTAAAAAATATAAATAAACACAGGGCCTAGTGTTTACGAATTACGACTTTAAATGTGTTTTAAATGCCTTGTACATGACTTATGATTATCATCACATAAGTCAAATGAAATACATAAAGAAAAAAACTTATAGTAAGTCATAAACCATAAACACATTCCAAAAAGCTAAATCAAATAGGATAAAAACTTAGAAAAAACCGTTTGACATGTATTTTGTGTTAGACGGATCTGCCTAACCCGACCCGCCTGATGCACCCGTTTTTTTGTTTTTTTCCTGAAAACTGTGACTTTCTGCTCTAAAAGCGTCATTATTGGCCCTCAAAGCGTCTCTTTTGGCCTTAAAAGTATCACTTAGTATCTTAAGCAAAAATTATTACTTTTTCCTGAAAACTGTCAGTTTCTGCTCTAAAAGCATCTTAAAAGTGTCACTTTTAACCTTTTAAAGTGTTACTATTGACTTTTAAAGTCACTATTGACTTTAAAAGTAAATCACTAGATATGTCTTACCCCATTGTGGCAAAAGGGATTTATTAAATCATTTTAAAAACCTCTTTTGTTTAGCATGAATGTATGAAGATCAATTCCTAGCATTTCCATAAAAACAATTATTTGTCATTTCGTTCAAAACATCAACCATTGTCATATCAAATGAAGACTCACCTACTTACATTAATTGCATTTTCCAACAAACCATTAAATATTAGCCATCGATTTTTGATCTAATGGTTAATAACAATAGTAACCATCAATGGTTAGTTAGATGTAGTAACCATTAAATACTCCTCCATATATATATATATATATATATATATATATATATATATGTTCCAAATTTAAGGGGGGCCAATTTAATGAAAATTTGTAGCCTATATTTATTTATTTTTTTATGAAAAAAAATCGATTATGAAGACCTAATTGAAGATTTTGCTTCAAAAAATTTAGAACGATGATACTTTTCAAAGAAAAATTCGATATTAGTTTGGAGTTTTAGAGATTTTGGTACTTCATTTCTAGTAAAATAATTTAAATATGATAATATTATAAAATACGTAACCTATCTTTAATTTTTGGAACTTGACTTTTGAAAGTTTTATAGCTATGTAACTCAGGAAAACAATGCTGGAATATAGTAAATGTTATCAAAGATGTGATAACATCTACTGTAACATCCAGTAGAGTTGCAGCGGAATTAATAAAACAGAAACTTAACAAGATTGTTGTAACCTTTGTCTACAAGTATAAATACTTGTAGACGTGCCAATATGGCAAAAACATTTCACTAGAAAATATAGAACCCGTTTACAAAGAAAACAACTAGTGAAACTTTAACAAAAGATCCAACAAAGAAAGTAGACTTATGAGAATACAAACTAATACTTTGGAAATAAAATCCTGTCTAATAATCACTGACATCCATCGTGGTAAGACACTTCAACACAGTTTTAGAACTTCAGATCGAGATGTGTTGAAGGATGTGTCTGTATTTCTGCACACATTCAGTACGAGACAGCAATGTATTAGAAACTTTTCTATCTCAAATCTCTCTCCAAAGCGTACTGAATAATGGAGAGAACATCTTCTTAAATAAGCTACAGGACTACACGAAGAGCACTTAAAAGGAAATGTTATTGTTAGTATAACAATTTACTATATTTACAACAATCAATATCCTTGATTGAATCAATCAAAAAGTCAATGAGTATTTACCAAAAAAAAACATCAATCATCTATGAATAAACAGATTTTAAGAAAGGCAAAAACAATCTCAAAATAACTAATTAGAGAATCCCAAAACTATCCTTGGAAGACATATTCCAACAATCTCCCCCTTTTTTGCCTTTCTGGACAAAACACCAATTAAACAAAAAGAACTCCCCCTGAATGAGATATGACTAATAAAACACAAAGATCTGATATAAAAACAGAGAATTCAGAGGAGTGATATAACATAAAAAGTTTAAATCTGTTAAGAACAAAAACACAAGTCTGTTAAAACAAATTAAAAAAAAAAAAATCCTTGAAGCAACATTGTCAAACATTGTTATCTCCCCCTGTGTTATCTCCCCCTGCATTAGAGGATTCTCCCCCTTTTTGGCCAGAAGAGGAGGGCCCTTGTTCATCAAGGAACAACTGGAACCGTGACTGCAAAGCCTCAAGAAACACGAGCTAGGCGCGAGTGGCATCAATCTGGGCAGCTAGAAGAGGGAGCTGTGATCGAACAAACGGCACAGAAAGAGAGGCGGAAGAGGTAGCTGGGACGCCTGCAGATGGCACACGAACTGGAGAAGGAGAAGATGGAGATATCCCAACAGTAGCAGCAGTAGGGGAAGAACTCGCCAAGGGTAAGTCAATAACCCTATCCCCTTTCAACAATTGATTTGAAATCTTCAGAACCTTAGGACGACTGGTGATTCGATCAGTGCACACAATACCGTGATGCACCAAGAAGCGAAAAATCAAACTCGGAAAGGGAAAAGACCAGCGGTCCGAGCTTGTTTTAGCATAAAAAGTGACACTGTCAAACACCCATTGTCCAAAGTTAAACGGAAGGCCAGTGCCTATTTGAAAAATGAGCTTGGCCTGAGATTGAGTCACAACCGAGGTGTTGTTGGAGGGGACCCAATTTGCAGTGCATAACTTATGCAAGACGGAGTAAAAAGATGTTAACTGAGCAGACTGTAGCTTATCAGGAGACACAGGCCATTTACAGACTCGACCCCAATTAGAACAGAGGTGATCTCATTGAAATTATCAGCTGCAGTTGAGATTTCTACATCCTCTGTTGCACAAAACTGATTGATTTTTGAAGGAGAAAAATCGATAATTTTGTTACGAACAAACACTTGACCAAACCTATCAGACCCTTCCAAGCACATAACCTTTTTAAGGTTTGCATAAAACTCGATGACAAGAGTTTTGACATACGGGGAAGAAGAAGTCACAGAGTTTAAAAGTTTTCGATCAATTAAAAATTGAGTTAAATTAAAACGATCAAGAACTTCTAATTGAACCTGTTTTTCTTCAAGCAAATTTCGAGTAATGAAACGATCATACCTCAAAGAAGCTTGACGAGTGTAGAAAAGAGGGTTGAAAGCAGTACCAATATCGAGGGGAGGAGAAGATGTGAGAGGAGATGCCACCACATCGTCCTCATCATCAGATTGAGGACTTCCAATAGAGGCAGAAGAAGCGTGTCCAGAGGGCTCCACAGAATCCATATCAAGGGAATTGGTCCTTTCACTATCACTAGAGGAGAGAGTAGGAGACTGAGGGCAAGGAGATTTCTTCCCCAGTTTGAGCATAACCTGAGCAAGTGTGGAGTCATCCGGAATACTATCACTTTGTGCAGGAGAGGCATTCTGAACAGAGGGCTCAACAGACCCAAAGGCATCGGTGGACTGAAACTTATCAATTTCTTCGAAGAGATCATCGAATCTTCTTGAGGCAATGATGCAGAAGTGAAGACCCGAAGTGGAGGGAGGAGCGCGTACCACACAAACATGAGGATAATCCAGATCCTCATTGGTAGGAGACGGGACAAAGTCAGCATCTGTGATGTCTTCATCATCAAAGTCCACCCCTGAAGTCTCCTTTTGCAGCAATCTCCCCTTTTTCGCACCAGAAACTGATGTAGGAGAAAGGGGCTCCAAATTGGGGTTAAGCCCCCTCTGCCGTTTTGAAAACCGCACAGTAGGATGCCCAATAGGGCCAAGCGATGCACCCACTTGCTTCAAATCCGGAGGATTCTCAACATCGATGATATTTCCTGCTTCGCCTGGGAGGATAATCTCGATAGGAGCAGGAACATCATCAAACGGAACAACGGTGAGGGGGGGAAGGTTGTGAGTGGCAGATGTCTCCATATTTGGGGAGACATCAGTTGAAGGAGACACCGAATTTTGAGATGAAGATGGAGAGCAAGATCCCTTGGATGCCATTGAAGAATCGAGAACAAGAGAGAAAGAATCTGCACTCAACCAATTTGTTAGAACACAAGATGGAAGAAGCAATTAGGGCACGGTTTAAATTGGGGAAAGGAAGAACAATTTTGGAGAGAGAGAAAGAAAAAACTGCTACTTTCCCAAAAAAAACTGCTACTTACCAAAAAAATTTTGGTAAAATAACCCCTCTTTTTATTTTCAAATTCTCGCAAAAAATAGGCAACATAATATTACCTAGTATGTCCCTGTGATAAATCTTCTGCTAGAGGACCATCAAGTTATCTCAATGCTCAAAAACCAAGAACCATTCAAATTGTTTATAGACAAACACAATGAAGGATAAAGATTCACAGTCAATATACCACTTTGGAGAAAATAGATGATGAGAAGCAGTTAGCATGAGAATATTTTCACCAGACCAAATGCCCTATTGGTATGCCTAACCATGAAGAATAAGACAATGCGCACACAAGTGAAGGACTTTGCTCAATGAATGTGAAGAAGAAAAATGTTGGCACATTGAGAAACACATTTTGCAATTTTTGAATTCAATGGATCAAGATTCTTTTCTCCCAGTTCCTTTAAATGATGATTTTTGCCTTAAAGCTGAAGGAATTTAACCAGTAGGTAGCTTTCACTCTACCTCAAGGATAGCCCTTTCTCATATGATCACGCCAAAATTTCAAAGAACATATTGATCTAGATGATAAGATCACATATGAGTGGCTGCATACACATTGAGAAGGTAGTTTTTTTCCTCAAAGGCTTCCAATCACTACTTTGGCTCATTCACTGGGAGATCTCCTTTTTTTTTTTTTTTTTTTGAATAGAGATCCACAACCAAAAAAAATGTCTTCCAAATACCACATTCTAAAATCATTTGACAAAGTCGTGCCCAAGACAAATGCAAGATGATGAATTTTTTTTTTTTTTTGTACAACAAGTATATGCAGTCACATAAGTAACCACATATTGTGAGACAATCAAATGACACACAGACTTAGAGATTTTCTAAGAGTAGAAAATCTCTCAAAATCAAGAGCCTTGGTGAACACATCAGCTAATTGATTCTCAGTTCCTATGAATTCCATGCGGATAATTTTCTGTTCAACCAAATCCCGAATAAAGTGATGTCGAATATCAATATGTTTGGTACGGGAGTGTTGAACAGGATTTTTTGAGATATCTATAGCACTGGAATTATCACAATAAACAACAAGAGTATCACTATGTAGCCCATAATCATTGATCATTTGGTTCATCCAGAGAAGTTGAGAGCAACAACTACCAACCGCTACATATTCTGATTCAGCGGTTGATAGAGAAACACAGTTTTGTTTCTTGCTATACCATGAAACCAAATTGTTCCCCAAGTAAAAGCAACCCCCAGTGGTGCTTTTACGATCATCGATATTTCTGCCAATCGAATCACTAAAACCAACAAGATTGGTATTAGTGTCTCTAGTGTACCATAACCCAAGTTTGGTTGTCCCACTAACATATCGAATGATACGTTTTAAAGCCTTTAAATGGGATACCTTGGGATTAGCTTGGTATCTTGCACAGACACAAACACTATACATAATGTCAGGTCGGCTGGCAGTTAAGTACAATGGACTTCCTATCATACTTCTAAATAAGGTGTGATCTACACCTTCACCTTCATCATCCCTACACAGCTTTTGAGATGATCCCATGGGGGTTTTCAAGTGGGATGCATTCTCAAGACCAAACTTTTTCACCAAGTTATGAGCATACTTGGTTTGAGACACAAAAATTCCTTCATTGCTTTGTTTCACTTGAAGACCAAGAAAATAGTTTAACTCACCAACCATACTCATTTCAAATGTGAATGTCATGTTTTTGACAAAATGTCCTAACATCTTTTCAGATGTAGATCCAAACACAATGTCATCCACATATATCTGAGCAATGAGAATGTCATTTTTCTCCTTTTGAATGAACAGAGTTTTATCAACCTCCCCTCTTTTGAAACCAATTCCAAGAAGATATTCAGTGAGTCTTCCATACCAAGCTCTAGGAGCTTGTTTAAGACCATACAATGCCTTCTTTAATTTAAAAACATGGTTTGGTTTGTGAGGATCTTCAAAGCCTTTCGGTTGTTCCACAAAAACTTCTTCATTCAAAATGCCATTCAAAAAAGCACTTTTCACATCCATCTGATGGAGTGTGATTCCTAGATGACATGCAATGGCAAGCATTAATCGAATAGACTCAATGTGGGCTACAGGAGCAAAGGTTTCATCAAAGTCCACCCCTTCTACCTGTGTATACCCCTGAGCTACCAATCGTGCTTTATTTCTAACTATTTTCCCTGACTCATCAGTTTTATTTTTGAAAATCCACTTAGTTCCTATTACATTGCCTTGACTAGGTCTAGGAACTAAGTACCAAACATCATTTTTGGTAAACTGATTTAATTCTTCCAACATGGCAGTTATCCAAAAATCATCCCCAACAGTTTCTTTCACATTTTTAGGTTCAAGATTTGATATGAAGCAACAAGTTCTAGCATTTAAGCAGTCTGATGACAAATAGGCCAAACTTACCATTTTTTTGTAATATCCACTTTACCTTTTTGTCTTGTCTTCATTCCATCAAACACATTACCAATCACTTGAGTTGTAGGATGATTTTTCTGAATTCTGCTTGACACATCCTGCCTTTGACTAGTTTCAGCTTCATCAGATTCAACGGTTCGGTTTCGATTCTTTTCACTGATTCGAGTCGTTGACAGGTGTGTTCGAGGATGTCCCCACATTTTCGGACACATTTTCTTCAGAATCATTTGATGCTGGATTCAGTGATTCAGTAACATTTGTTTCTGGCACACTGTTCTGCCCTGCATCCTCCAGCAATCCTGTAATATCATCTTCAGCAGTTTTTTGTCCAAGATTTGCAAAGTCATCAAAAGTAATATTTATGGATTCCATTATAGTCTTAGTCCGAAGATTAAAGACTCGAAATGCTCTACTATTTGATGAATAGCCTACAAAGATGCATTTGTCACTCTTGGAATCAAATTTTGCAAGATGATCCGGTCATTTAAGAGGTAATGATACACCCAAAAACGTGAAAATATTTGAGATTCGGTTTTTTCCCAAAAGATTTCATATGGAGTCATAGTGCAACGGGTCTCAAATACACACGATTTCCAATGTGACAAGCGGTGTTTAAGGCTTCACAAAACGTTTTGAAAGATTTTGAGAACTAAGCATAACACGTGCCATTTCTTGAAGTGTGCGATTTTTCCTTTTCGCTACTCCATTTTGCTGTGGAGTTTTGGGGGCTGAATACTCATGAGTAATCCCCTTTGAATCGCAATATTTGGAAAAGAAGAATTTTCATACTCGGTGCCATGGTCCGAACGAATCTTAATAACTTTTAAGTCATATAGATTCCGGACCTTTTTGTACCAAGTTTTAAAAGCTTCAAAAGTTTCAGACTTTTCTCTCAAAAAAATAATCCAAGTATACCGAGAGAAATCGTCAACACATACAAATGAATATTTCTTTCTTCCTAGACTTTCCACTTCAATTGGACCCATAAGATCCGTATGAATGAACTCAAGACAACGTTTTGAGGAACGTTGTTGAAGTTTTGGGTGGGACACTCTAGTTTGTTTCCCCTTTTGGCATGGACCACACACACCCACATTCTTTGTGTTAACCTTTGGTAATCCTCTGACAGCATCATATTTGATTATATCATGAATTTTATGAAAACTAGCATGTCCTAGTTTTTGATGCCAAAGAGAACTATCATTAACACTTGAGGTATGACATGAGACAACTTCACCATACATGTAACAATTATCCGAAGATCTAGTACCTGCAAGAATACATTTGTTAGTACCATCAAATACTTCACATGAGTTTTTGTCAAATTTGACATGCAAATCATCATCACATAATTGACTTATGCTGATGAGATTTGCTTTGAGACCTTCCACATGAAGAACATTCTTAAGTCTTGGCAATCCCTCAACATCGAGGTTTCCTCTACCAACAATTCTTCCTTTTGCACCACCCCCATAGGTCACACTTCCACCATTAAAACTAGAATATTCAGTTAAGTATTCATCTGATCCTGTCATATGACGAGAACATCCACTATCAAAAAACCATGAGCCAGCAACATTGGTTTTAAAGGAAGTATATGTAACATTGCACGTTACATCAGCTTTCTTGACCCATATTTTCCAGATTTCGGGAATGTCTGATTCATATGTGAAGACATTTTCCACAACATTCTGTCTGGAACAGATTTCTGGTGAGAATTTCTTGCTAAATCTGCTTTCATTTTGTAACAATAAGGTCTAATATGACTGAAACATTATAGTAATGGCAAATGTACGATGTTTCCTGTCTAGACCTTTCTTTGTTAGCCATTTTGTTTTGAATAACATGTTCACCATTCATTCTTTCCTTGACAAAAGCAACGGGTTTGAATCCTAGTCCAGTGTCTTCTTGACCATAAGTCAGAAGTTCATCAAGTTTAATCTTGCCTTTGTTCAGCTTGGACATGGTTTCATTTGCTCTTTCAAGGTTAATTTTGGCTTTTTCAAAATCCACATCTTTCTTGGTGAGCATGACTTCCAGTCTAGCTATGGAAGCTTTCTGAACATCATTCTCTTTTGAGAGCAACTCATTCGAAGTTTTCTGAACTTCAAGTTCTTTTGAAAGATATTTATTTTCCTCAGTGAGAAGATTCAACTTTTCTTCCTTCTTTACCCAATCTTCATAAAGTGCCTTATAATCCTCCAATAAATCCAGATTTTCAGAATCAGAATCAGATTCATTTTGGACCTGATTGTCATCAGCTATGGATGAGATGAGACAATTCAGATCTGGAATGAACTTTTTAACAGATGTGATCACAGTTGGAGCCACATTTAAGGCAACACCTTTAGATACACCATGAGGATTTATTTGTAGCACTTTTTGGGTTTCAAAAAAACTGTTTAAAGCAGTTTCCTCTTCGGATTGTTCATCCTCGCTATCACTTAGGGTAGCTGCCAAACTTTTTCCCTTCTTCTTGGTAGTATTAATACATTCGGCAGCATAGTGACCATAGCCAAAACATTCTCTACATTGAACAGTTTCCTCTTTTTTTGATTTATATTTCGAAGGAAGTTTAGGAGAAAACTTGTCTTTGGAATTATCAGAATTATCAGTACTGTTTTTCGAAAAAACTTTTCTTGGAACAAATTTTGGAGTGGCATTTGCTTTTTGATACTTTTGATAATACCTTTCGACATAATGTTGTTAAACTTTTTGACCAACATAGCACGAGATTCTTCTCCAAAATCTGTTTTTCCAAGATCATTTGTAAATTCAAGTAATTCCTCTGACAAGTCAGGTTGATTTTGAGCAACAGGCAAAGCAATACTTTTAACATTTTTATTCTGCTTTTTGTTCTGCAGAGATAGATTTAACTCAAAGGTTTGAAGAATACCAGAAAGTTTATCTAAGCTCATTCTTCCAGTGTCATGAGCCTCTTCTATAGCAGAGATTTTTATATTGAAACGTTCTGGAAGAGATCGCATCATTTTGCTAACAAGTCTCACATTGGAAATAGGATCTCCCAAGGCTAATGACTCATTAGACAAATCTACCAACTTGTCATAGTAGGATGAAATGTCCTCATCTTCTTCCATTTTTAAATATTCAAAACGAGTTGTAAGTAAACGTAGCTTGGTTAATCGAACGCTATCAGGTCCCTCACAGTGAGCTTGGAGGGCTTCCCACACTTCTTTGGCTGATTCAAAATGAACTATTATTTTGAAAATATTTGGTTCCACACAGCCATAGATAGCATTAATAGCTTTTGAATTAAAATTTGCTACGCTTCTTTCTTCGGTCGTCCAACTAGCCTCTGAGGTAATTTTATAATCTCCATCGATATCAATTACTCGGGTGGAGTCCACCTGTAACCACGAGAGCCATGTTCTTTCATCAAGAGACTTGAGGTACATGCGCATCTTGGGTTTCCAAGTAGAGTAATAAGACCCATCGAGGACGGAGGACGTTGAGTACCATGCGAGTATCGAGACATAGCTACAACCAGGAATCTCACTTAATTATGTCAAGTGTAGGCTCGATACCAAATGAAAGTTTTATAGCTACGTAACTCGGAAAACAATCTTTGGAATATAGTAAATGTTATCAAAGATGTGATAACATCTCGTAACATCCAGTAGAGTTGCAGCGGAATTAATAAAACAGAAACTTAACAAGATTGTTGTAACCTTTGTCTACAAGTATAAATACTTGTAGACGTGCCAATATGGCAAAAACCTTTCACTAGAAAATATAGAACCCGTTTACAAAGAAAACAACTAGTGAAACTTTAACAAAAGATCCAACAAAGAAAGTAGACTTATGAGAATACAAACTAATACTTTGGAAATAAAATCCTGTCTAATAATCACTGACATCCATCGTGGTAAGACACTTCAACACAGTTTTAGAACTTCAGATCGAGATGTGTTGAAGGATGTGTCTGTATTTCTGCACATATTCAGTACGAGACAGCAATGTATTAGAAACTTTTCTATCTCAAATCTCTCTCCAAAGCGTACTGAATAATGGAGAGAACATCTTCTTAAATAAGCTCCAGGACTACACGAAGAGCACTTAAAAGGAAATGTTATTGTTAGTATAACAATTTACTATATTTACAACAATCAATATCCTTGATTGAATCAATCAAAAAGTCAATGAGTATTTACCAAAAAAAAACATCAATCATCTATGAATAAACAGATTTTAAGAAAGGCAAAAACAATCTCAAAATAACTAATTAGAGAATCCCAAAACTATCCTTGGAAGACATATTCCAACAACTTTTATCAATTTTAGGGTCTAATATTAAATCTCGCGCAGGGCCTCAAAAATGTCAGGGTCGGCCCTGATTCTAGGTAACTCATCACAAAATTTTTATTTATTTTATTTTCTAAAGTTTTTTACTTTCTCTTTAAGTCTTGGACTTTGAATTGGTTGTTTATATTATTGACCTTTATTTCTTTTTGTAAGAAATTTAATTGTTTTTCTTTGAATATAAATTTTTTTTTAGTTCATTTATTGTTTTGTCTGGGGATTTGAAATGAATTTAAAAAGAATCTGTTTTCCATTTAAGGTAGAAGAAATACCTGAGGAATCTATTTTATCTATAGGTTGTAACAAAGATTGATAAGGTGTTCCTAATATTAAGAATTGTGTTAACCCTTTTATCATAAAAAAGGTAGTTTTGATACAAATTCCTTCATTACAAATATAAGAATTAGATAAGTTATAATTTATGTTCATTTTAGAACCATTGACTGTTGTTAAACTATTTGGTGATTTCGTTTTTTGAAAATATTTGGTTGGAATTAAACCCTATTTTATGCAGCTCATATCTGCTCCACTATCGATTAAAGCAATAGTTTGCATACTAAATTTTTCATTAATAACTAAAGTTTCATTAACATACTATTTTTGATACGTTATTTCATCTAAAGGAGTGGGTCTCCTATTAGACCGTCTTACGGATCCTAATTCGTAGACGAAGCGCCACCGATGTGATTCCCAACGAGACCCACAAGTTATAACGAACTTGGAACCACGCTTTCGGAATAACCTCGCGAAAACGTATGCCTAGGACTTGAGTAACAATCAAAAGGAAGATCGCAACCCTTAGTCTCGTAATGAACTATGAACCTTAATCGATTCGAAACCCTTAATTATGGATTAATTAAGAACCACGAATTAGAAAGAAGCACAAACTTAATCCAAAGTTTACAAAATACTAACAAAACTTAATTTGTCAAAAAGAGTTTTAAACACACACTTTTAAATTAATCAAAATTTGTTCTTTACAATGAAATAGATGCCTATTTATAGGTCTAAAAATAAAACACTCCTAATGAACTAAGGATTAAAATTCAGCATTACATAGGACTAAACTACTATCTAAATGAATTAAAAACAAACTAGAACTCTAAGACAAACATTGGCCGGCCTTGGACTCCTCTTGAAGACACGGTTTTGGAGAGTTTAGACCTTGTAGGACTCTTTCATAGCTTGGAAACATGGCTGAAATTCGTTGGACAGCTTGCACAATGATAAAACACGGTTTTAAGAGTCCATAGTACCTTGGAAGCACGGCTGAAACTCTTGGGACAGTTTGCACACGTTTTTGGCAGCTTATTCCTTCTAGAAAACACGGCTTTGCATGACTTTTGAAGACTCCAAATGGCCTTGGACATTGGAACATGTTTTTGACAACTTGCGTTCACACCATTCACACAGTTTTGGCTCACATAAGGACTCCACATGCACGGCTGAACTTGGGCAGCAACCAAACGGTTTTGAGGCTTCTAGAAGTCCCCCCTTGTGTCTTGAATTACTTGAATTATGTTCACTAATTTGGACATTGGAACATGTTTTTGATTCGTGTATTTTATGATTTTGTGAAAGACAAACAAGACTGTTACAAATTTAAAAAGTTTAACGGGTCAATTGATAACTTTTTTTTTTTTGAAACGAGGGGGTATATTTTTAAAATCTAATCTAATTTGACCAAAGCATCGGCTCCTCTTCAATTAGAACGAAAGGAGTGTGCAAAATTCAAGTAGTAATTACTTGATTGGTTGTATTTGTATCATGTGTAGGTTTCACCTCTTAAATGTTTATCCGGTGAATAATTGACACCAAGATTTTTGTATCCAAAACTTTTAACGCTATTTATACTAAATAGGTCAATGAACAATATATTAAAAGATGTATTAGTAGCATTGGAGTTTGTCATAATTACGAAAAATCATAGCCAAGATATGTATAACAAACATAAAGGGTAAAGTTGAAGTTATGAGGAATCTAGGCATAATTTTAAAAAAAAATTATTCAAGTGAAACATCTCAAAATAGAATAATCCGGAAGAAGTATTATTATACAAAATCATCCCCTATTATACAAAAAAATTAACAAATTATGTTTTCAAAACAGTCGGAGAAGGTAAAGTCTTTGCATTAGCAAACGATAATGTTGCCACACATGGATACCCCATGTCTTTACGCGGGATACGGTCGGTCCCTTGTTTTTATCGAGCAAGTCTAGCCAAACTACGGTGACAACTTCTCCCCATTTTAACAATCTCCTTGCAACAATCGTTACTCAAATTAATCGTCTCCGACGCGAAATTTCCTTTGATTCCCCGCTTGCAATCCAGCGATAACTTACTCCAACAATTTTGATACACGTATGGGACAAATCCGACATAGCCAGTTGACGATTTCGGGCTCGGAGAGGTTGCGATACTAATTTCTCCGTAGGCCAACCCTGGTGTGACCAAAATGGCACCGATGGCTAATGAAATTGCAATTGTGATGAGGAGTCCATTGAGGTTTGCCATTTTTTATGGTGATTTACTTTGTGAAATTCTGGGGTTGTTATATAGGGGACTAGGACTAGCTAGGTGATGATAATGAACGTTAAAACAGTTTCAAATGCAATAAATAAATCTCTCTCCTCTTTAAGTAATCTAATTAGGATTCAATGGATTATCTCTCTTGGACATTGAATGAATGAAAATAATTTTAGATTACAAATAAGGGTAATCTTGGAATATAGAAAATTTAATTAAAGAAAAGGGCTTCTGTAATTTTAAAAAATATAAATAAACACAGGGCCTAGTGTTTATGAATTATGACTTTAAATGTGTTTTAAATGCCTTGTACATGACTTATGATTATCATCACATAAGTCAAATGAAATACATAACGAAAAAAACTTATAGTAAGTCATAAACCATAAACACATTCCAAAAAGCTAAATCAAATAGGATAAAAACTTAGAAAAAACCGTTTGACATGTATTTTGTGTTAGACGGATCTGCCTAACCCGACCCGCCTGATGCACCCATTTTTTTTTTCCCTGAAAACTGTGACTTTCTGCTCTAAAAGCGTCATTATTGGCCCTCAAAGCGTCTCTTTTGGCCTTAAAAGTATCACTTTGTATCTTAAGCAAAAATTATTACTTTTTCCTGAAAATTGTCATTTTCTGCTCTAAAAGCATCTAAAAAGTGTCACTTTTAACCTTTTAAAGTGTTACTTTACATTTAAATAAAAATTATTACTTTAAATAAAAATTATTACTTTATTTCCCTAAAAGTGTCACTATTGACTTTAAAAGTAAATCACTAGATATGTCTTACCCCATTGTGGCAAAAGGGATTTATTAAATCATTTTAAAGTTTTTGTTTATGGGTTTACTTTTTACTATATGATAGTGTAACAAACACAGATACTTTGAGATTTGAGATCATCAAAGAATATGAGGCAGTCTTCTTTGCTAGAACATAATCTACTTTTCTCCCTGCTGCTGCTTCTATGCTAGAAATTGTAATTGACACTTGTGATGATAAGTCTTGACAAAACTCATGTTTCAGTGATATGCATCTTTTTGTTAACTCTTGGTTCATGGATTTTATGTGATAAAAAGAAACGATCAAAAGGAAATGTGGTAGTTAATTGTTAGGGCAAACTACACAAATGGTACATGTAGTTTATGGGTTTTTTGCTTTTTGTCCCTACACCTCGCTAAACGATCAAATGGTCCTATTTTTTGCCGTTGAGTGCGTACACGTGCCTTGCCCGTGCATTTGGGGAAGGGTAAAGTAGTCATTTTATCTTACAAAGTACATAGACCATTTGTGAATTTAATTTATTAATTTAATTGTTTACCTGGGAAAAAGTAACAATTAAAAAAAAAACTAGAAAGGGGTGAATGGATTAATCATCATTTTCTCTCTCTTCTCTCACAAATTAATTTTATTTTTTCAATGTAGAACCAAATCAAAAGAATAAAATCAATTAATACAATTAGAAAGTTGACCTTTTTTCGCTCTTCTACAATAAATCCAGCGAGTGTTAGAATTTCAAATGGTTAAGAATCCGTGGGAATGAACCGGTGGCTACACACACACACACACACACACACACACACACAGAGAGAGAGTGGGTAGTGTTTAATTTTGGGGAAAATCTGTGGGATTTTTCAAAGTGGAGGATTATTACAAGTCCACAATTTGATGATGATGATGCATTATAGGAGTATTTTTAGTTTCCTTTCTTCCTGAACCATCATTTTCTCTCTCTTCTCTTTCCAATCTTAAATTAAGCATTTCAGCGAATTGAAGTGAGTTTCGACAGTATCACCAAAGAACAAATGAGAGGCCAAACGAAGATGATTACAAAATGTAAATGCGAAGAGTATGAAAATTGTTGAAACTTTTCCATGTGTTTTGTGACCATGGAACTGATCTCAATTTATAGGTCGAATACTAAAACGTTTTGATTTACGCATTAATCAAATCATTTTAATTTAACCCATTTACTCATATCATTAAGACTGGATTGATTCAGGAGTTACAAAAATATCCATCTCCCACGTGGCACTAGAGGAACACGTGGCCAAGCTGATCTGGAGCCCGGAAGAGAGGAATCATCATCCCGAGCTTGGTGTACAACCCGGAGCCCGGATACTCCGCCTACTCCCGACCTCTCCGAGGAACTCAAGTATAGCCCTCATCTCCGCTCCAAAACATAAAGAGCTCGCATGGTCTTAGACCCGAGCTGTCTTGCTAAAGACCCCGAGGTCTCCACCCCGGAAAGCGAAGAAAGTCAACAAAAGCTGCCGCATTCAATGCCCACATGCTACTACGTCATCCCGGGACCACCATCTGGCATCTCATTGGGCGAAAGGGATACTTGCCCTCTAAGGAAAGCTGTGTCTAGAAGGTCAAGGGGACAAACAGGGAAGTTCTATCCTCTGCATCAAAACAGGTCACTTCCACATTAAAGCTCATCAATGCATATTGCGGCTGTCAGAAATGGGCACATGGCAGCTTACCCTAGGTCGACATCTAGCAGACCCACTTGCCTCAGGCCAACTTTACACCTGTATAAATACAAGGTGATAGCCTTCCTTTATGGTCGAAGTTCAAATTAACACACACAACTACAAACTCTCCAAAGAATTCAGAGCATTCACTCTCAAAGAGCAGCCTGAATCCTCACCAGAGACCATTAACCTTACCATAATCTGATTCTCTCACCGGAGGGCTTTAGCTGGACTAACGTCCAGCTCCCTAACGGCGCTTCTTCCTCATCTCAGGTATCTACCGGAGGACAAGTCCCACCTAAGCTTGTGCCTATTGAGAGCCGGGGCATCCTGACCAGAGACTAGCTGCTTACGTGGACACCGACAGATCATCAGAATCGATTTTGGCGTGATCAGTTTGGTTCCGTTGCCGGGACTTACCATTCAGATACCTTCAGTTTGAACTTCTTGTAACCTACCAAATCTACGGTTTAAGAATGACGAATTCAAAGCAACAGGCTACGTCAGCCGCTCAAGAGGTTGGCCCACAGTCTTCACACGCTGCTGAGCATGCTGCCCAGTCAGCACAGAGACACGCGTCCAAAACTCCCGGAAAAGCCCCTGCCGATAATTCAAGAGGCAGGAGGTCAGCTCGGGATGTAGCACGGGTATTAACAAAGAAGGCGGCAGAAAGGTCGCGCAACAGCAAGGGAAAGGCTGCTAGGAAAGCCCGTCGGGATGGAGACACCGCTAATGAGACTTCTGGAGGAGAAGACACTTGCGGTAACGATGAGGTCAGAATAACCGGGGTAAAGCGGCCGGCAACACAGCTACAGAGAGATCAAGCTGAATTGGAGAATCTACGTCGCGAGCGGGCGCACGTAGAAAGAATTAGAGAGCTTGAAAGGAAGGAATTCGAGCTCATCAGAAAGGTCGAAGCGGCGGAGCAAACCAGGAGAGTCCTCTTGAGCCGGAGAGGGCACATGCAGACAGGCCACGCAGCCGCAATCATGGATCCCGAGCTGTGGAAGCCCCCTGGGCAAGCGCGTATAGCAGATTGCGCGAGAGTGCAACGAACAGGCTGGGGAATCGGGTTAGTGCAGCATCTAGGGCGAGCGCACATAGCCAACTCCGCTATCCGGAGGAAAGGGAGATACCAAAGGGAAGCTTCATGAACGACTCGGAGCTCGGACACGCTCTCCCAGCCCGCAAGATCGGACCCATAAACCGGAGGTTCAATCCCGGCGAAAGGATCCCCAGGGGGGTAGGCTAAAGCGCTCACCATCTCCCCTAAGAAGCTCTCCCAGCTCGATCGCATCATCACACAAACGATCAAAAAATGATGGGCGTGATCGACGAAGCCACCATAAATCCCGTGCTAATGGTTCGCCAGACAGAGCTCTAAAGGCTCTCCAAGAACGCTTAGAGGCTCTTGAAGCGGGAAAGTTAGGCCTCCCCGCCCAGATATTGGAGAGTCCGTTCTGCCGACGGATTCAGAGAACACCGCCCAATCACCGTCTGAGGCTTCCCGAGTTCTCTGATATATATATATATATATATATATATATATATATTATACCATTTTACAAAGGAATAACTATCTTATTTAGATCAATAAAATGTAAAATTCTTCTTTAATAATTTTTAATTCATTTTATTATGATTTTGAAAATACCAAGTTCTAAATTCCTCATATTTCAGTTGTAAAAATTCTTCTTTCTGTCATATTTAAAATCTTTTGTAATAATATTAACAGCAAAAATCATTGTTGGCGATGATGCTCTAGGATTGCTATTTTTAATATTATTATCTTCATGATATATTCCATGTAGAATATTTTGGGAGGATTCTTTAATTCCTTCAAATATTAAGTTATCAACATTTTCTTCCCCTTTATAGGACATGTCAGATCTTTCATATAAAGAAGAGATAGATTTTCTACTAATTGAGCATCTTGAGAAATCAGTAATTTTAAAATTAGTTTTTTTTTTTTTCACTATTAGTAAAAGTGACCTCAACATCTCCTTCAGGAGTTTGAATAATCTGTTCTATCTCCCTATTTTCCATGGGTTTGGGAGGAGCAGCTGCTGGAAGAGTCCAGACTGCTGTAAGATCTATATCTTTCCAAGATATAGCTGTAGGGGACATTGTATGAGACTGTTTACATTTGTTTTTATAAGAGTAGTTTTACTTTTTTTACTATTTAATTTTGCCTTTGGTGTTAAACTATTTAGTAATTTGTAATATATTCTATAAGATATAGCTACATGTTCATTATATTCTTGCATTTTATAACGTTTTGACTCTATATTAAAAGTGAGTACTTCAATTAAATGTTTATCTATTAAGGAAGTAGGAAAGTCTGGGAAACAATTAAAATAAACTGGAACATTACAAAGACTTGTCTCTACTAGCCCTAAGAAGGATGCATCAAATTCAAGGTGCCTACAATCTCTTATGGCTACCATTAGACAAACGTTTAATCTTTCTCTAGTTAGCGGCTTTAAAGCTACCTGTATAAGTTTTATATGTAAGAACTTAAATCTTTCTTGAAATTAAAAAACATCTGACTCTAATAAGTGTATTGTTTCATAATGATTTCTTATAGGAATAGTTTGTTTCACTATTTTAATAACATTTTTAGAATGAAAATCAAAAGTATCAATTTGATAAATAGAATCAGTAAATAAAATGGGCATTTCCCAAGCTTTAAATTTTTCTTCCTTTTCAGCATATTCTACCTCAGACATATTTTTTATATATTGTTTTCATTTCTTCTATTATTACCATATCCTAAGTGTCTAAGCATTAGGCATTACAAGGATTAAATACCAGGAATTTATTTCTCAATCGTCTACGGCCAAGAATTCACAGAATTTAAACCCAAAAAGACTCAATCAAAAGAGAAGGGTTATTCCTACCCTGCTAATAAACCACCCAAATATATTAATAATGTCTACTCTTGGTTATGCCCACCCAACCCGCCCCCATTCCCACCCTCCAACCTAGACATACTCAAACCGGTTTTGGTTCCGATTCAGAATTAACGGTTCCACAAACCGTGACTAGGCAAACCAAAACCGAACCGTGGATGACCGGTTCCGATTCGCCGATACATGTACTAATTTTTCGATTTTTTATTTTTTAATTTTTTTTTTGTTCATTTTTTTTTTACATTTGTTTTTATTTAAAATTTTTAAAATCTATTATAAAGTATAAAAAAAGTGTTATAATATGTAATTAATTATCAAAATACAAACTTAAAAACATATTTAGGGTGTGTTAGACGTCATAATATAGTTGATTGATTTAGACATTTAAAATTTACAATACTAGACTCCTCAAGCATTTCATCAAGCCTCCTTCAGTCTTTCATCAAGTCTAATGTCCAAGGAATTCAGAGTAGGTGCAGACGTGCAACATATAGGAGCAGATGGTTTCAAAATTCAAACTTTCAAACTTTTAAAATTTGAATTTGGCAAGTTTTGAACGGTTTTTTGGCAATTTGGAACCGACAGTTCACGGTTCTTGAAAAATACAAACCAAAACCAAACCGTCACAATCCGATTTCAGTTCATGACGGTTCACAATTTGGGCGGTTCACAGTTTGAACGGTTCCAAATCCGGTTCGGTTCCGATTTTTGGAATCGAATGGTCATGTCTACCCCAACTTAGACATGTCCAAACAGTATGAACTGGCGATTCCAAAAATTGTAGAACAACAAATCGTAACTGAAGTGGCTAATTACGGTTACTATTCCAAACCGGCTTAAGCTAAGCCGATTCCAATTCCAGTTCCAAAACATGATTTTTAATTTTTTTAAATTCCATCTTTAAACTTTATCCAAAGTATTTTTAAAATTTTTTTTGTAAATTTCCATCTTTAAAATAATAGAGTAAACAAAGCAATTTTAAAATTTAAAATTTAAATTTTGATAATTTTTCATGGTTTTTTAAGATTTAAGCCGGTTTGAAACCAACAGTTCCGGTTCCCAATTCCAAACCGGCAGTTCACAATTTTAAAAAATTGAAAACCAAAACCGAATCTAATAACTAGCAGTTCCAATTCTTCGCAATTCCGATTTATGCAATTTTTTGGCCGGTTCGATTTCATTTTGAACAGCCGTTTCCGTTTGTGCATGTCTACCCCAACTCCCCCACCCAAAAAAAAAAAATAAATGAATAAAAAACAAAAATAAAATCGGCTCCCCTAATATATTTATAATGTCTACTCTAGGTTATGCCCACCCCCCTCCTCCAAAACCTCCCCCACCAAAAAAAATTAAAATTAATACTAAAAACAAAACAAAATAAGACACTGCACAGTGGATGAATTAAGGATCCCCAATGGACATGTGATTCTTTAAACTTTTTCATTACTTTCTCTTTGCTGGCCGTAGCCACAATCCCCCGCCACCTCTGGGCTCCCAACCTACCGGCCCAAGCCGCGCACATGCAGGGGCTCTGTCTATCCCTCCAATGTACACCATAGACAGCCCGTTTGGGCGCCTAAAAGTTCTGTCCACAATAGAACTATACCAGAGAATCTACCTTGACCTACAGATACAACTTTAAATCTACAAGTTAACTTCAGCTAAAACAATAATTATTATCTGCCGAAGCAGCTTCTACCTTACAATATACAGCAGCGTAGATATCAGGAAATCACCATTTGATGATATATAGACCCTCCCCTGAACCGACTGTTCTGTCAGAGCCCAGAGCCCATCAGGAATAGGTGCTATAAGAAGGTGGAATTGAATACCAAATTTGTAACTTCAGGTAACCCCGGATAAATCTTCAACGAAACAACTCTGGGAAAGACCACATTATGAATCTCGCAAATAGGTCAGTCTCCAAAAACTCTATGTGAGCAGCACGTCCAATGATGGTATTTAAATTCCTGCCTTGTAGCGTTGTATCAAAGTTGACATCACACCTCATAAATACCCGATGCTCAGACGATGGGGACCGTATTTGATCCA
The DNA here is from genome assembly GCA_016624345.1 of Platycodon grandiflorus. NCBI lineage: Eukaryota > Viridiplantae > Streptophyta > Magnoliopsida > Asterales > Campanulaceae > Platycodon > Platycodon grandiflorus. The sequence continues at coordinate 761,887 of JACONP010000029.1, read as the reverse complement.
AGCAATTATTGAGCATCTCCAGAAAGACTTTGGCCTTCTTTGAGTAGTCTCCTGAAGATGCCTGGCACGTTTCAATTCTGGCAGAATGATAAGGAACATAACCATCCTGAGAGACGTGTAATCAACACAGCATTATTGACATCAAGTGTGAAAAATGAAAGCCCAAATAATGAGATTTCTTGCTTATTCAGCCAAGGAGTCCACCAAACATTTCCACTACTAGGAAGATAACCGAGCAAATTACCTTGCAGAACCCACAAAGTTATAAAAAGGCAGAAAATTTAAAACACCTCTAGCTTTATAAGTTTCCAACAAATGTCACACTGACACTTAATGTTTAAAATTCTTTTTTTTTTTTTTTTTTTGGTACAGCTACTTAATGAAGTCAAATAAATGATCAAGCTCAGACTACAAAAACAAAATTCAACTTTGACGATCAGATGATGATGATTTAGCAATGTGATTGCTTAATCAATGAGCCCAATAAATAAGTAGTTGGCGCACCACATCCATAAGATATTTCGGCATCCTAGTGGAAAAAAAAAAAATAGTCCATAGATTCTTCTCTTGTTTCTTATTTACGTCAAAAGGAAAGATTTTAAGGTTGTTAACAGACGAGAAATTCTTCCCCCTTCCTTCCCACCCCGCCCCAACCCCCACCAAAAAAAAAAAAAACCCCACCACCAATAACAAAATCATATGAAAAGCTATTAAATTAACGAATCAAAGAGACCTTCAAATTTTGAACTCAATTAGGTAGCAAGAAGTATGAGCAACTACTCATTAGGCATATTCATAATCCCGACTTTCAAGGGTAAATCTGCCATTGGGTTCATAGAATTTTCAAATTGCAGAACTAGGAAGTTTTAAGGAAGGGCATAGATGACTTTCTCAAATAAACACCATTTGGTCAACCATCAAGGGGTAGCAAATGTAATGTCTAAAACATGATAGAAGCAAGGTGAATTGATCCAAACCTTGGGATGAATGTATTTACTCAGAAGATAAAGATCAATTTCTGGACTACCTTAGTACTGAACCTCTAAGACTTGTCACCGTTCCAATGAGAGGAGGATGTGCTATCTTAAGTTTAGTTTACATGAGACACGAGGGCAAAAACAGAAACCCATAATAAGACATACGAGTTTCTCAAGAGTACACTTGTACCAGCCACGAAAATAGGAAATAAAGCAGTCACTTAAGCCAATGTCATCTTGATTGCAAAAGCGACCAAAGACTTTATCAACCATACAAGTATGTAAAGCGAATGTAATTTACCCCTGGGGAGGGGAAAGAAAGGACTACAAAAAGAAGGAAATACCTGAGGCGAAGATAGCAGGATTATGTTCTTGAAACTGTCCAAGGTCTTTTGCTGAGAAAAAGATAAGGTATTAAAACTTTAAGCAAGTGGAGAAAAACTAAGCTTACATATTTTCTTTCTTTCATACAAACCAAGTAACAATAAGGCGATCACCTAAGACGCACTTTATACGCACATTCATATATGTACCTAAATGGCACATTAAATTTAACAAGAGGAGGAAAACCATAATTCACGATTTAAGACATATCTAACATTAATAACACACGATTCATTCTAACTGGAATACTTGAGACTTTTCCAGTATCCCACTAGTTAGGGAGGGTGATCCTTCAATCCTGTTTCTTTAAGAAAGAAAATTACATTTCAGACCTCTCATGATCAAGCACAAGTCCAGACAATAACGGACTCTGAAAATACTAATAACATAACGCTCCAATTGGAGCTTGTTTTTTATAAGTTTCCTAGCGTAATGGAAGAGCAAGGTGTCCAACACGTGTCACCAGTAACACCAGGACATTGAGAATATCGGTGCTTCATAGACAATCACTACTTCCACTCATCATAAGTGCACCAATCCCAATGTGGAGAAACAAGATTCAAAATTCAAGGCTCTGGCCTCGTTAAGAACACACCCTAAGGAAATTAACAAGTTTGGGAAAGAGAAACAAGTATAACCCCCTAAACAAAATTTGGTCAATAGAATAGCTTAGTTAGTACCTTGCAAAGTTTGTAGAAGAAAGTGTTCTGTAGATCTATATCATCAGTAAAAGTCAGCTGATGAATGCACTGAGTACCCTTGAGCTTCTTCAAGAGCCACAGCCCAGAATTGAAAAGAGAGTTTGAACTGTACAGGTAACCTAAATGTGGACCCGAAATAGAGACATATGTGTACAGGTATCTAAGGAATGGTTCCATGATGCTCTCTGCAAAATTAGAAGCAGAAGATATATCAATATGGTATACCAAAAGTATGATACATGAATTTTGAATCTACATATATGTACCTGTTAATGCCGTTCGTATAATGACATTCCCGATGGAGTGCCCCACAAAACTAAGCTTAATACTTCTTAAGCTACCGGACTTTGAGATTTTATCCATTTTCTTTTTAACAAAAGAAACCACTTCCTGAGCAAGCCTTAGTCCCATTTCTCTGAAATCTCCGGATGTTTTGTCTTCATTAACTTCTGACATAAGCACCTCTATCTTTGGATCAATCAAAAGCCATTGATTCCGGACAAGACGTAAATCCAGATGATGTCCCTGTTAATTTGAAGTCACCAAGTACAATTAGTACATCTACAGTTGAAACACATGATCACTGAACACTCTAATTGCCTCTCTTTTTGCAATTTCTAGTGAACATAAGGATCTCTAGTACTGTACTACATGGACTCTACAACTGTATTAAGTACCCCCAGGACATTCGACACTTGGACAAGGGTATGGCTCGAATTATTCTAGTCATATGCTACTAGCAAGCACATCAAACAGCTGGATTTTGTTATGAAATTGACTCAAAACAAGAAAATTGCACATTTTGCACTGATATCTACAATGCAACTTCATCTTCTTCTTTTTTTGGGTCTCCCAAGAGGTGTCCCCATACCACATTAGGTCTAAAACTAATCCCTTCTCGCGGTACTCGGCTGCCCAAGAAAATTTGTACATGGTGAGAGTTGTTAGGTGACTTAGGTCCCTTAGTGACTAACATAGGCTCAGTAGATAGGCTAGAGGGGGGAGGTGAATAGCATATATAACCAAATTAAAATTTCTTTCGAAAACTTTTAATATGGTATACATTCCAAATCAGATAAAGGCTGCTGATGAACTGTTTTGCACATATCAGTAGATTTGCATAGTGGAAGACTTAAATGGAATGTTCAAGTTAGAAGTCTGCTGATGAAAGAATAACAGTAAAGGAGATCGGCAATTATATAACATGAGAATAAAGTTGCTTGTAAGAATCATAATGAAAGAACAGTAACTTTTATTCAATAGATGCATACAATCAATTTTACAAGTTTACTGATAGAATAAAGCATTAAAAAATAGAGTACTGTAGGTTGAATTGAGGAAATGTATTGTATTGAATTCAGTCGAGGTCCACCAATAGTAGACATGCTTAGTACATCAACCTAAGACACTCTAATCATAGGAAACTAGTAAAAGAGAAAGGTCAGACAAGACTACAGTAATGATAAAATATCTATAAAGATATTTTATAGCTAATCTATCAAGGAAAGGAGATACTCGGAGAAAGAATCTGTATATCGATTATTAAGATTCTCTCCGACTGGCATCCCTCTCCTTACTTTTCCATGATAGATTAGATGTGAGAGAGATATTTCTAAGACATCCAAACAACATATGTTTGGATATCTTGTGGGTGATGAACCCACCAGTTGTTATGACACAATATTGCTCTTAGGGCTGTCATTGCAACGAGATGCAAGCCCTCCGTTAAGAATGCAATTAGGAAATTAAGCTCTCACTCATTCTCGGACATCTTTTTCTTCTCTCTTGTTCAAATGATGTATTATTTGAAGCGTAGAGACCGAGTCTTTCGAACAGGTGAAAGACTCAAGTCAAGATGGAAAGATAGTCGTTTTGAGAAAGGTTTCCTATATAGACAGATGGTTTCCCATATCTGCAGAGAAAGGTTTCCTATATACACAGAGATGGAAAGATAGTCATTCGGAGATCTGAAGGATTTTAACCGTTGGAGTGAATAGCACAGGTGTAATGGGATACACCTTATGGACTGTTGGTTTTAGAATCCTTGCACAGATCTTAAAGATAGCGTGTCCGGGAATCAGGCTAAAAAGCTCCTTTTGAATTGTCGTGTAGCAGCTTTTGTCAGGTCAGGTAATGACTTGGTGATAGCTTTGAATGCACTGAGCTTCAAGAGTTGAGTTATACACCAAAGAGGTAAGTACCCGATGGGTAATAAGTGAAAGCACCGATACTCAGAAGTATGATGATGGACATCTGAAAAAGTATCCAGAAAATCTGGGGAACTATCTGAGAAGATAAAGCCTTATCTTTGTCCACATAAGCATTGAGATCGACTTTTGTCCTCTTGATCAGTAGCTATCATCAGGGTCTTTAGAGCTTGGCAATGAATAAGAACAGTTGTTTAGTAGCTCTATCCTGCTGATGATAATCCAATCTTTGTTACTTGAGCAATTTCCTTGGATCAGTACACAGCTGGTTGAGTCATCCTATATCCTAACCTAGAGGTGTTATACCTATAGGTGTTATTGACTGCCGGCGCGCAGTCCATCTAGTCACTCTAACTAGGATTTCGTGTAATGGTTACAAGCAAATCAAATAAATAGGAAATATGCAAATGGATATTATTCATTTGCACTGACATTATCCCAACAAGAGTAGAACGGGGGACATCCTGCTCGGATCGCTCCACACTCGTTCGCAGCAGTGGCACCGTGACCGACCCTTTGGGTTAAAGTCTAAGTGTATCTATTCAATTGAGACGGAGAGGGTAATTCCTTTTTTTGGTTTCCCAAGGTATCCCCGGGCTTGAAGGCCCAAGTCTAATCCCCGAGGTACGGTCGAGCGCTAGAAGCAGGGACCTCTCCCAAGGAAGTTTTCCAAATATACAAAGGCTCGAACCCGAGACCTTTTGCTCAAGCAACCAAAGCCCAAAGCCCTTCCACTCCGGCCAACTTCCATTGGTAATGCAACTTCATCTTTGAAAAATAGATTAATAACATTCAAAATGCAATAACTTTGCCATGCTCTATTGAATAGGGTGAAGGATGAACCTAACACACACATATCCAACCATGATTCATGAATCCAGGAAACATAGATTACTGATGAGCTAATGATAGATCTCAATAGGTCAATTCACTCGAGGAACAGAAGATCTCAAGAACTTCATAATGAACAACAAAGCTAAAGAGCATACATATTCCAAAGGTAATTACTCGGGTAAGGATACTCATGTGATATCGTTAACTATTAATTGTTCCACCAAACTGCAGTTACTGCACAACTATAACAAGGAAAAGGTCAAATTGCTAAAATTACCAAAATAATAAATATTAAAGCATCTTTTACTCTACACTTGCAAGCATATGCCTATCATATGAATCTCCTCCTTTGGCATTGCGACTTTCTTTAATCCCCATCAAAATGTCTCATAAGAACCTCAGAAATTGTTCAGGCATATGATAATAATCACTGACAAGAGCTAAGAGCATTAAAAAACCGTAAACATCTGAATGATGATATGAGAGAGGAGAAAAACATGCCTGAAAACCATGGACAAAAACCGCGATCTTCAAAATACGACCACTTTGCCGGGTACCAGGGCCTGATAAACTGTTTAAGGCCTTGGAGCCAATTCCAATAAGTGTAGGATGCGTATCTTTCTCGTCTAGCTGACTGAAGTATGAATTTCCGCTGGTTGAACGTAGCGGTGCATTCACAACACGTTCAACAATTACAATGGGAATACGTGGAGGATCTCCAAATATGTGAAGGTCTTGAATCGACCTATTGTTGATCTGCATAAAAGCAGTAATTGTCCATTAACTCCAACATAAGTAAAGATGAAACCATGGTGCCTAAGAGACTTGGGCTCACTCTCATCTGTGCAATACTGCGACGATGAAGCTCAGCACGCATTGCTGCAGTCTGGGCAGGCTGCACAAAAACAAGATAATTATGCTATGAGAAACCGGACAATGCTCATGACCAAAAGAACAATGTGTTGGCAGTCTCGAAACGAATATACAACAGTGATAATAAAACTTGTAGAAAGATACAATGGTGAAGAATTACATCATCATTTAACTTTCGCAAAACAGGTGCTTTTCCATGAACACTTTGGTATGAGGAGTCATCAACAACACTGCTTATATATTGGTGAGGCATCTCAACCTTTGAGTAAACCATCCATATCGACCATTCAGCTCTACGATCATTAGCCCACGCATCATGCAGATACTCCAGAATCTTTGTTTTGTTAGCCCTGTATAAAGAAAAAGCACAGATCTTAAGCTACAGGCACAAAGGACCAAGTACAAATTATGTAGCATGACAGCAAAAAAAATTATAGGCTTCTGACTTTCCAATTACTATAGAAAAGCAACAATCTATATTCAAAACGGATTGCCAAGAGAACACGATAAACTTTTTCTTTATTCGATTGTTATTCAAAAAGACTTGCTACATTTCGAGAAAGAATTTTTTTATGTAAGACGAAACTTTAAGGGCGTACATCTTAAACGCATGAATCGTGGAAAATTTATGAAGCTCTAGACTGTAAATATACATATAGACACAATACATGAACTTGCAAACCCAAAAAAAAAAAAATACTCCCTCCGTCCCTGATAAATGTTCCTGCTTTCTATTTTAGGATGTCCCAACTAATGTTCCTAAAGACTTTTAATCTACCTATTCTCTATCATTCTTCCTAATATACCCTTAAAGCTTCATTTAATATAACACATCTCAAACAAACTCAATTATTTAAAGTAGTTGAACTCAATTAATGTTCATGGGTATTATGGTCAGAACACATTTTACAGGACATCATTAATTATGTTTCTTAATTCCTGTGTTTTATCCACTAGGAACATTTATCCGGGACGGAGGGAGTAATAATAATAAGATGAATAATCGAACTAACAAGGTCATCTCACTTTGTTAAGCTTGAGTATATTGTTTGGCTCCTCTCTAACAGCTTAACCTTTTAGACTAGTAGGTCACTTAACATTGTATAAGAATTCCGGCCACACAAGCTTGATCTTGGCTTCAAGCCACCCCGCTTGCATTTGTCACTAATAGTATTATGAGTGCACATGTTGACACCCTCTTTGGTTAGTAATACTCCTGGTAGGGCATGTTTGTTTCTCTCTCCATCTATGAGTGGGTGATGAGTAACTCGAGATCTTCCTAGATAGGTTTGATGGTGAATGATTCCGCGACCCAATGCCCTTAATTAGACGCGAACCTTGGAATTGTGAATAACGCCACAATTGGAACGACTCTCCAATCGATAAGTTAAATACGGATGCAACACCGACACACGAATGATTGTGCCACAAGTATTCAATCTAGAACACTCAAAGAGAAAGAATTAACAACTCAATTCTCATAAATCTCAATTCTCATAACTGAAAATACAATGTTTAAAGGCCTTTAAATAGGCTTACAAACCCTAAAGAAAAACAACCCTAATAGAGGTGGAATACTAAAGAAAAAACCCTAAAAATAAGTCAAAAACTTAGAAATCGCAAAGTTACCAAATCTGGACAAGTCTGGTGCGGCGCCAAGTACCCTCCATGCGCTGTACTATAGTTGTAACGCCCGTACCTGTGTTCGCAACCTTTGACGTGTTTAAACTTTCCAGAGAACTAACAGATGGACCCCCTGGACCCCTGGCGTCCTAGGAACATCTTTCAAGCCTTCTAACTCGCTTACGAACTTCAAATCTTGACACAAAGACCCTGCAAAGTGTGGAATCATCAATAAGCCCCTTGAGTCACATCGGTGGGTCACACGCAGGGTGGAGTGTTAAGCTTGACATACATTGTTTGGACCCACTCTATTATCTTAAGCTTTTAAATGAGTTTGGATCATAACATCATTTAACCTTAGAAATGCTATCACACTTGTCAATGACCACATACATCCTACGCCACACTCCTCCCCTGAAAAGAACTCGGCTATGGCGAGTTAGGAGCAGGACTAAGAATGTCGTCCAATGAATTAGTGCAACGAATGTTCAAGGAATGCCCCTTCAACTTTAACAATACCATATTAGTTGCACGTGCAAGAGTTTGCTTCATTTTTACACTCAAGACAAATGTGTTGGCACAGTGAGCATGTTCATTGAATCCCATATCCAATTGTGTCCCAAACGTATGAAATGGCTTAAGTGGCAAAACATCACACATTGAGAACGTCACTATGCATTGCTTATCAACCGAAGCTTGGTCTTGGTAATCCATGCTACATCATAAGCCTCAGGGTGTGGCTGAACCTGTAGTCCCAATTCCTTCACAGCTTCATCAGAAATAGCATCGTTGTAACTTCAGGTATCGATAGCACACCAGAACTTTATACAACGCGCTTGTTTGAAAGATCCTTCCTCTATGTTGAAGCTCCGGATTCTTCGACTCGTTAGTAGTAAGAACAAAGAAGAGGAGGAACAATGCCGTGAAATTATTATCACCTAATCATCAGCATAATAAGGAAGAGTAGCAATGGGATCACAAATCTATTAATTGATTACAGGCTCTTTAGCATCATTTGACTCTTGGGACTTTCTTTTTTAGCAGGTGGCATTGGTTTCGAAGAGGTGATTTGCATAGATGGGAGTAGACAGTAGTTAAAATGCTGGCCAAATCTATGACAAATAAACAACTGGATGTATCAGAGTTACCAGAGGACAGCGTAGAACAAGCTTGCTTATTGAAACTAGATTAACTAGTTTGGAATTAATCAAAAGGTTTACCAGGGTTGGAATCCGCAAAAGTTCTTCCATTCCTAGTTAAAGGGATAAGCTCGCAGGAATTTTCTTTTTCAATTCGTCTTCCACTTGATAAGCAACTTGTATTGCCTCAGATACGACAACAATAGTTAGCTCGTTACTTTGTCAACCGTACAGTTTGAACCCTTTAATTTAGCTTCAACAAAGAACGGTTTTCTCTCATCGGTCAAACCATACCAACGAAAGAAGCTCTCTAAACTATGCAGCCAATCAAGAAAAATTTCTAAATTATCACCAATAAAATCTGAAACAGTGGAACTCGCAGGAATTTTCTTTTTCAATTCGTCTTCCACTTGATAAGCAACTTGTATTGCCTCAGATACGATAACAATAGTTAGCTCGTACTTTGTCAACCGTACAGTTTGAACCCTTTTAGCTTCAACAAAGAACGGTTTTCTCTCATCGGTCAAACCGTACCAACGAAAGAAGCTCTCTAAACTATGCAGCCAATCAAGAAAAATTTCTAAATTATTATCACCAATAAAATCTGAAACAGTGGAACTCCTAACCTAGCGACTGTTCCACATCTGACAATCTAGAATCCAGATGAACTCGTGGTAACGTCGCAACTTGGGGAGTAGCGAATCCCCTACATGGTGAGGAACATGAACGACCAAAGAAGAATCACAATTGGTAGCCAGATCTTTGCCCTTATCAACAAAATGTAGCTTCTGCACTCTCAGTAAGCACTTCTACCAATAGAAAGATAACAACTTCAACCAGACGATATCGCATTGATCCTACTTGCTTCAGTACTTGTCATACAGAGAATAAAGGAGGTTGAGGGATATGGGCTTGCTTAGAACTTCAACCCGCCTGCTTTACTCTGGGATAGACAAGTTAAAGACTTAAGGTCCTGTGGCCATTGATAGAAAGAAGTGGTCTTCCGGGCCAATTCTCTTCAATGTCCGAAATTCATTCTTCAATGAACTAACATCATCAGAAATGTTCTTGTTTTCGCCTCTTGAATAGTGACAGAATTGAGCCCCAAGTTAACAGCTGCTGCATTCAGCATGGCTAAGATAGGGAGAAATCAAGACAAAGAATGCCAAAAAACAAATTTCAAAGTCTGTATTTTTTATTTTATTAATTTTCAGGATAACTGGTCAGGTAGAGTAAACAACTGGATACTCTTAAAAGGCTGCTTTAGTGATGCAGGAAGTTTGATTGATGAGTATTGTATTTTGTGATGAGAAGGTGCTGGATATTGTAGGGCATTGTACATGCTTCGCCTCTGATACCAATTATGATTGAGGATGAGCAGCAGGTCAAGAAGAATTAGAAAGAGAGAGAGAGAGATTGGATAAATATTATTCTCCACAAAAAGGCCTGCAAAAATCATAAGAGGAAAACTGTTTTTAATGTATATCTATACTTCCTAATACATCTTCCTAGGCTTAGGTTATTACAGACCAATGCGTTCATGCATACATCTTAAATGCATGAATCGTGGGACAATTCTTCAACCTCTAGACTGTAAATAGAAATAAACACAATAGATGAATCTGTAGACCGCCAATAAAACTAAGAATATGCCGGATAATTGAAACTACTAAGGACATTTCCCTTTAACCTTAGAAATCCTATAACACTTGGTCAATGACCACATATATCCTACATCAGGAGATTTTATAACTGGCTAAAAATCTAGCGGCTTAACGTCATTTTTGACAATTGTACTTACGTTCAGAACCACATGAACCACTCTACTTTTTCATTTTATTTTCGCGATCCAACTGAGATTTTTCTTTCTATTTTTGCCACAAATGTTGGCATGTCGTGCCTTAATTCAACCACGTGGCATGGCACGTCAGCATTTGTGACAAAAATAAAAAGAGAAGTCTCATTAAGAAGGAAGAAATGAAAATTAAAAAGTAGGGTGGTTAAAGTGGTATCCGAACCAGAGTACAATGGTCAAAAATGGTGTTACTTGGAGGGTTATACTATCTTAACTTCAAAAGCGACAATATGTGGTTGAGAAGCTAGGGTTAAGGTAACAATAGACTCATTAAAATTTGGTTGAGTTGGTGCTAAAGTAGAGTAATGCTAGAGTCACCAAAGGTGCACCAATTCTGTGCACAAAATGGTGTGGCATCTGAAGTGTCATCTGGTTGGCTCCATCTTTTACCCACAAGGGAATTCCACAAGATGCCAAATGACATGACGCTCAGATGCCACATCTTTGTTCACAAAATTTAGTGCACATTTGGTGGCTCTAGCCTTGCTCACTAAACTTATGAAGCAGGTTGATGTAAGGTACCAACTAGTTTTATGAGAAAAAGAATAATGTCCTCAACAAGTAGAACTAGAACAAGGATATGGAATATTACCATCAAAACAAAGAAAAATCAATACATTAAGTTTTCTAATTATGCAAACTCGCTTACGAAAATCAGATAGTGGAAGCCAAAGAAGATGAAACATTAGAAGTAGAACAAGAAAGAAACAGAGAAGAAAAAGAAGACAGAATTACCTCAAAGATTGATCTCAATTCAACAAATCAACTCTCAATAACTTTGAGGAATTACATTTTATATATAGGCTACGACTTTAACAAGGACAAGTAAACAAATACTACTACGACAAGGCTAAACAACTAATTATGAAATAACATAATATCCCCAACTAATATAACAGCTAAATAAATGATAATATTAAAAATTAGCAAATCGTAATCAACCACGGATCGTTTCCAGTGCACCGAAGAAGCTCATTTGATGGCATAATAAGGCCCTTGGTCTTTGGCATGGGCTTTCAAAGTCGATCCATAAGAGCCCATGAAGCTAATGTCTCCTACATCACTCATTCATCTTTCATTCACTACTAAAATTTCCCCAACAGTTCACTTTTCTTTCTTTTTTGGAAGTCCATTCCATTTCTCTGTTCTCAATTCATTTTTTTTTTATCAATGCTCTAGGTACATGTACAACTCCCATGTACAATTGAAGCTTCCTCTAAGGTACAGTACAACCTTCCACTGTTCAGTTAAAAACAAGAATAGAAATGAAAAGATGAAAATTTCTCTGTTAATTGTAGTTGTCTTCTCCAAGTGGTATCCATATTAACCTTTTTATATTTACCTAGAAATAGATACTCCCTCCGTTCCACCCAAAGAGTCCACGTTTGAAAAGTCTAATTATTAAGAGATATATTAGTGTCATTAGAGTTGGTTATAATTACAAAAATACTTAAGTACAAACAAGATGATTACAACACAAGTGGAGTGTAAAGATAAAATATTACTAAAATTGTAAGCATAATTTTTCGAAAGTGGACTCTTTAAGTGAAACATCCCAAAATAGTATAGTGGACTCTTTGCCTGAAACGGAGGGAGTATAATACAAAAGAAAGAGCTAGAAGAAAGGGGCACATTCTGCATAAGCAGCACTTCTCATTTGCGTATAACTTGAATCAAAACCCTGGCAAGTAATTTTCTGTTCCTCACTATCCATGGATAAGGTCAGAGTGAATTGAACAACATATGTAGCAGGGAAGCAAACCTGTGGAACTTCAGAAATATGTTCCATAAGTATAATATTTGATCTCCAAGAGAATGGAAAACATGGAATAATTCATCCTTGGACAAGGACTGGAGATAGTCACTCCGAGAATCAACAGTACCATTTGGCTTCTGTTCAAGGACATAAATATCAAAGAGTAAGTGAAATTATACATATATCAGGACTACATATGGTATTATAAGTACCCAGAACCTCAAATCAAGGAGAACCTGAGAAACATTTTGAACCTTGTTCGACACTTGTGAAACTTCAGCATTAGCACTCGCAACATCTTTCATAGAAGCATCACACAGCTTTAGCCCGTCATGTTTGGAAGTAAAATCACTTAAATCAATTGTTTGATTCACTGCCTTGCTGAGTTTCTGTAGCTCTTCAAGAATTATTTCACGTGTAGAGAAAAATGCCTTAACAAGCATGACCTATTTTGAGGATATAAGAATTGATTAAACAGATTCTTGATCAGTTATATGCGTCAACTTGGCCTTCAAAGTGTATACACAACAAGTAAATAAGTAACAATGGAAACAATATAAAGAAATACAATAAGACTCCATGTTTCTAGCCAATTTCAATGTTAAGCGCATTGCATGCATAAACACACCATACGCGTACGAGAGAGAGAGAGAGAGAGAGAGAGAGAGAGAGAGAGAGGTTAAGTATCTGAACATCAATGGCTATCATATTACAGCAATCTCATGTACATTAGGGAAACAGAAACATGGTATAGGAACGAGCCTTAGAATCTGTAATAATGAAGTGACGTCAATCAAGCTCAAAGAAAATGAATTACGCCCTAGAGCTTGCCCAGGAGCTCACCTAACAGAGGTACTGCCCCCATCAGCACTTAGAGCATCACAGCCACCATGTCTCCCTTGCTAGAAAAGATGTTGCTGTAAGACAGCACAAGTAGCTTATGCTCTGAAAGCTCTAAATCAACCAGAAAATATTTGTCCTCTAAAAAGTGAATGTAGAACAGATATCCAGTGAATTCCTCCAAGAGATGGCAATGGCCCTGGAACCCTTCCTACCTGCCCCAGATGGAACGTCTAGGTAAGGACATACCAGGTCAGATATGGGTGTAGGCCAATCCAACACCCCCTCCTCAACTCAGTTAAGTCAGTCGTAGATTAAAATAATGATATTAAAAAGTTAACATAACCAGATATACATATTATTATTATCTTTACATAATTTTCCCTTCAGGGCAAGCTTGAGAAGTCACTATCAATAGAGAATAGAAGATACTACCAGTCTTAATCTATTAACATACATCAGGACCATTACAAGACCTCGTCATTGATAACCTAAATGCAACAAAAGCTCCTTAAACTTAAGTAGCTAATTAGTTGCAAGTTGTCTCGAACACTATTTGGGAAGGCCTTCCCCCTTCAATTTATGGTTGTTAGCTCGAGCTTTTTACCACTAAACTAGGCAAAGACAAGGAAGTAGGAAAGCTAGTTGATGGATAGTTCTATGGATGTGATTTTTCTTGTTTTTCGATAGGAAAAGAAGCTTTTATCAACAAGATAGAATATAAAGAGAATGGACATGGGGTCCACCTAATGCATACAAGCAAACAAAAAAAATTAGGATGGCAAAACAACCCGAATTACAAAACTCATAATAAAGCACCATGCTAGTCCCAAAGAAAATTCTGGCAAGTAAATAAGGATAAAATAATAAATTGGTCCTTGTACATGGCAAAATATATTAGTTATGTCCCTATGACATTTTATATGCATATGGTCCTCGGACATGGATTTTGCTATTAGTTTAGCCCTTCGTACCGTTACCATTATTATTTTTGTTAAAGTTATAGTTAATTGACCAAAATACCCATCACCACTTCATCTTAAACCTCTTAACTGCTTGAACCCTACTCCACCAGAAAGCACCCAGTTGAACAAAAGAGAAATTTTTTGACTCAATTCCAAACCTCAATTAGACTTTTTATAGGAGAATTTCATAAACAAAGTCTAGGACCTCTAGGTAAATTGCTCTCTGAAGAATCACAACGGTGTAATGTCGTGACCTAATGTGAAAACGCAAATCCAAAAATTGATCAACCCACCGATTGGATTTCATTGATTCCGGTTTCTCCATTTATTTATTTTTTTGGTAAGTAAATATATATAAACAAGCGTCAAATCAGGTGACGTGTGCTATGTACACAAGGAGTATACTAAAAATGCCACCGCTAACAAACATAAATGTTGTCCACAAAATCTACAAAAGGGTTCACACCCAACGAGATCGAATCGTCACACCAAAGGAAGAGAGTCCAAAATATTAATCTTTTAAGCTCATTCACACTCATGACTCATCTCTGCATTCTCGAATCCTTTCCTTCCAAATGGTCCAACCTACTACCAAAGGAGAAATATCCCAAAAGCTACTCCTCCTTTCCTTTTGTACAAGGACTAACAGAGAAGAAGATCCCTGACAGAACTTGGCATCACCCAAGAAAGCTAGAACAAGCAGAAATTGAAGTCCCAAAGCTCCTTAGCAATTGGCAATGCAGCAAAAGATGATTAACGCTTTCCCCATTCCCTTTGCACATGTAACACCAATTAACATAAATTCTCCTCCTCACCCGCAAGTTGTCACCTGTCAGAATAGCTCCATTAGCTGCTTCCCACATGAAAACATCCACTCTAGCTGGGGCCTTAGATTTCCACACAATCTTTCAAGGGAAAAATTTATTCCTAAGCCTCATCTTCTGATAATAAGATTTAACCGAAAAGGCCTTGTTCTTTTCTCCGTCCCACGAAACTGTATCCTCTCTATTGCCATTGATATGCAATTAAACTAAACTTGATCTGTATCCTTTACCTGAACTTATTGATTCTACAAAAGAGGATTTCGCCATGTGCTCTGCTCATTCAATCATGAATCTTGGAGAATTCCACTGCTATAGGCCCCCAATGGAGTCAAAATTGACTAAAACTTGTGGGATTCCCAGTTCCCATAAGTGTTAGTTGAGAAAAGCACGGGTTCATCTTGTAAGAACAGAGGATGAGGGAGATGGAGAGAGAACAATGCATATGGGTATCGTGAAACAAAAAATAAAGACGGAGATGGGTATTCACTAAAGAATCCCGAAACTCAATGAGCCACATGAATTATTAATCTGTATTGAACCAACTCTGCAGCCAAACGAGATGAAGACGACGGTCGTCCTGCCATCACTAGGGATGATGGAGCGTCGTTTGTGAGGAGAGTTCGCTGGATGCCATAGATATACAATTGTCAATGCCCTTCAGGAAGTACTCCTGTATGAACGATGTTGCTGTCGGCTGCGGAACAGGTAACAACAACGGCGTGAACGAAGGAGGAGGCAGCAGCGGCATGAAGGAAAGGAGACTACTGCATCAAACAGACTCCTGCCTTTATATCTACAAATCTGGGTCAATAATGCGATGATACCAGTCACAAGAGGATCGACTTTCCCTCTGTTTCAATTTTGCATTCTAGCCACATCAGATGAACTCGTCGACATAAAGGGAGATGATATTGGTTGATGAGAGAGAGAAGTGGACTGTTCAAGGGTTTGACCACATTTTTTCCTTTTTCTGTTGAGGTCTTGTTTGGTTGGAAAATATTAACAGAGAATTCAACCTTCCAAGGGCATTTTTGGAATATTAAAATAAGTGAACGGAAATATTAACGATGACAGTATGAAGGTTCAAACTGGCAGTAAAAGTCATGTCCGAGGACCATATGCATAAAAAAAAATGCCACAGAGAACAAACTAATAGATTTTTTCAGGGACCAAATTATTATTTTATCCAAGTAAATAACTAGTCGATGTTAATTGCTCATAAGGGAGTTGGAATTGACAGGAGATAGATCTAGGATAGGAAGATATATTTCAAGGCCCTCTTCGTAAAAATAACTCTATCAGATTGCTAGACACTTGAGGGACTTACGCAGGTGTGACTATAGTTAATGCACAGATAAGAGTGATTACTATGTCGGCAAGAACTGAAGTGAATAAAGTCAGAATGAGAGGCACAAGAAAATCAAACTTCATCTGGTAAGAATTACACAAACGAGGATTATTTATGAATGAAATAAAATAGCTCAATGCCATCAATAAGAAGGATTAAAAGGAGGAATGCTATGAAAATGTAATGATGGGACTTGGAAACAAATAAATCATGATACTGAGTGGTTCTACTTATCTCATATACAAGTGATTTCACATACTTGCCTTCACTCCAAGCTTCTGAAAGGCTCTGATTATAGCAATAGCTACTCATACATGATATACCTCTATGAAACAAAATATTTGCTAATTCTGTTCTAAGCCACCTGAACCTGAGCTGCATAACACCGCTTCTCCAAAATTTAGAGCGATGATCCCAGCTACAGCCATTTTAAGAAATCATTAAGATGACCAAAGCACTTTTTAGTCTCTAATCCTCTACTTGCAATTCCGAGAGCGCAAGGGAAAGGAAATGAAAAAGAAAAGAAATTCTTTTAAAGATTCTATACGAGGTGTGAACAACATAGAAGTTAGAACACTTGATTTTAACACAGTCGAGACTAATTTCAATTTCTTTTTTAATAGATCAAGAACAGAATATACAGAAACAGCCAACAAGCCACCACTGGGACAAAAAAGTGGCGAAAAAAGAGAAAAGCAAAAAGGAGAAGAATGCAACACTGCCCTCCAATCTCTCGCAATAGTAGCTACAGACACTCCTCTAAAAGCTCCTAACGTCAACGCCCAAAGAGAAGCGTGAAAAGAAATTCAGTCCTTCAACAAAGAAAAGGACACAGTTGAGACTAAGTTATGTAAAAGTAAACAATAGTTAGCTGTCCATGTAACCAGACTTGCACTTTTATTTCCACATCATTTCATCCCCTTTTACTTGTTTATTCTGAGCTCTAAACAGAGCAGAAATCTAACAGAGGGGTTAACGACTCGTAAGGGTAGCATACTTTTAAAATGTTTATGCAGACTAGCGTATTTTTGTTTTCGACAAATAAGGTAGTGTACTTTTTTTTTAGTTTTCAATTAAGGCAAAAAAAAAAAATTTGGATGCCGTTAGTGAAAAATAATAACGGAGCGTTTCAGTGTTCCAAAAAAATCTATCCAAACAAACCCAAAGTGACCCTAAACCATAAACACTAAACTCTAGACCCTAAACACTAAACTTAAAACCCTAAATACTTCCTAGACCCTAAACCCTAATTTAAGATTTTTCAAACTTGGGAGGAGGCTATTGAAACATACTGTTAAGTTTTCGCTAACGGCATTCAATTCTTTGCCCTAATTGAAAACGAAACCAAAAGCACGCTACTTTATCTGTTGAAAAAAAGAGTACACTAGTCAATGTGTAAAATAGGCATTAGGATGTTACCTTTCCGGCTAGTAATTCCTAACAGGGGATAATAATGCCAAACATTTGCCAAGCTAAGAATAGCATATAGTTATAATTGAGATAACCCTATACCATGATTCAGATGCGTATTAATCTAAATGGAAATGTTCTCATAAATTTCTTTTCTATTTAAAAATAAAAAATAAAATAACTCTGATGGAAATGAAATACAAAGGGCCTTTTTGGTGCTAGCATGCTTTGCATCACAGTGGTAGGCTAAAATCATGTGCCAAGAATTATTCGTCAACCAGAAATGCAGTTAGCAGATAACTAAGATGAACAAAAAATTAAAATTAAAAACGAGACAAATCACCTAGAGGCTAGAACACTAGATATAAGAATTAAAAAAAAACAAGAAGATAAGCCCTGAGAATCAGATTGACAAGTTAGTAAACTAGAATAAAAGAAGAATGCATACTTGCTTTGATTTGTCGTGTTTTTCATCAGAAACAGCTTCCCGAGCACAAGAATCACTGAAATAAGCCAACAACTCAAGTTACATTTAATGGAATAGCTGCCCAAAATATAGTTAAAAGCAGTAGAATCAAATAACACATCCGGTTATCTAATCTTGATTCCAAAATCAAATCAAGTAAATAGAGTCTGCGACAAACCTGAGTGCCTTTTTTGTGGAGGTAAAAACACCACCTTTCAGTAGACAGATGTGTACAGTTGTATCAACAAGGACAGCATGGAAAGCATCAAAATGAACAGGGCAATATGAATGCAATCCCAACAGAGCCTTGGGTGGAATTCGAAATTCATGCACAGCGGCAGGGCAGGAATCCAAAGAAGCCTGCAAATTAGAGCTGCAGACAGGCACATTAAACCCACTATTTTGCTATAGAAACCAATTCAGAAGGATATCAATGTTGTTACAACACATTCCAAAGCATGAACAGAAAGAAAGTAAAAGCCAAATGACATCATTGCACTGAGCAAATCAATATAACAAGTCTGTTAACTAACCTATTTTCCAACACAGGTGCGTATACAAGCTCAAATTTCAGAATAGCAGCCGATGCACATTGACCCTGATAACAAAAATATGTTCAAAGCTTGTTAATTTCAGTAAAAATGATATAACAATCTGAAGGAAGGCAAACATTTGAACCAGGTGAGACTCTGCTTACCATTTTCTTATCCCATTTAACAACCCCAATGGGAAAATAGAAAGCCAAAGACAGAGAAAACAAAAACCCACAAAATGCACATCCGAGGTAGGGAGAGAGAGAGAGAGAGAGAGAGAGAGAGAGACCTCAAATTTACCAAGAGAGAGGTTGAAAGATATCATGACAGATAGAAGAATGTCCTGCCTTGCATATTTAATTCGAAAAGGCTGTGAAGAAAAACTGTGGTCCGTGTCATCGATCCTCCATACTCCCAAAATATCATCAGAACCCAAATCAGGCGCTGAAAATGTACAAACGTGTTACAAGATCTTAGCGTTTAGTCGCTTTTGTGATGACAAGAGATAAATCTTATCTTCAAAGAAATTTAAATGAATAGAATATAGCAAACTCAAGGTATAAAAAGGAAGTTGTTTTGATCCAGACCTCTTTCATTTTCATTGCTCAACCACAATAATAAAGCACGGAAAATTCTTGATGGGGGACAGTGGCAGCAGCCTAAAGTATACAAGAGAAGGTAAAGGTGTTGATTACAAGGCCCAAGTTCTCATAGGGCAGTCCAATAACAGGTTGGAACCAGTTTGGGATTTTCTAGCTAGACTGCTAGCTATGCTTTTTTTAAATATCTTCTGGGTCCAATTTCCATTTTCTTGATGATTCTTCAATAAGAGCAGTTCTGTAAAAAAAATTGGGCGGTAATTATGGGCTGCCAGTTTAGGATGTTGGTTTGGTTTTTTTCCGTATTTGATTTACTGATCCGGTCCAGTAGGTGTACGCTATTTTTCTGAACTTAAGTCCAAGCTTGGGACCCAAGTAATCTTGGTCCCTAAGTCGTGCTCCTGTTATCGCATTGGCTTTCTGATGGGGTATTGAAAACAGAATATTTCAGCTTATTATCTTTTATATGATGTGTGATGCATCTCTGTTAGTGGCAAGCCATGATTCGACTATTAGGGGGGCTGAGTTATCTTCAAGAAAAATAAATAAACTACGTAAGCAACGATTACCAAATGAAAAATTCTGTTTGATTCTATTTCTATGCCAACTTTTCATTCACATAGTACCAAACAAAAAAATAACCAATTTTTATTTTGAATTTGAAAAAGGACAAATGTGAAAAATATAATTTTGACATAAATATGAGTTATAAAGTATTATGATTTAATTGAAATGGTCTTAAGAAGATAATTTACAAATAGATTATCACCCAGCCAAATAACAAGTAAAAATTTCCTTTTGATTAAAAACTAACCAAGTTACTCATTTGAGAGCGTTAAAATTCCGAGAAGTATTGATGCAACAAACCTCATTAATTGAAAAAATATAAGCAAAGTGCATTTGAAACAACTCAATTAGTGTCACTACATTACTAAAAGCGTAATATGTAGAACTCAAGGGGGGAAAGATATAATAAGTAAGGCTATAATTACATTATAAAAGGGGTTAATTTGCATCTCACCAAAAGCCTTGGGGAGGGGGGCCATGGCCACCCTTGGTCCTATGGTCGTTTCAATACTGATCTCTCTCTTGGGTGTGGTATTCCAGAACCCTAGGTGTGATTGCCTAGGTCTTTTTATCTTCTTTTCTTTCCTATGATCCATTATCCTCAAACACAGAAAACCTAATTCCTAACCCTATGTCAGAGCATAACCCTCCCTTCTTTCTATTAATGCCTTCACTGTTTGATCTTATTCACCAAAGATTACTCCTCTCCGTCACGGCCCAAACTAGATTCCTATCTTCTAATCTGACCCAAAACAGTGTGTTCCCTTTTGTTTGCTAAATATAGTGATGAACCTTAAAAGATTCTGCATCATTTTGAAGTATCAGATCTCTCACAGACTATGGCAACTAAAACTGGGTGAAGTTTGCGAGGAAATCAGATATGCAACGGGGTGATTTATTGATGATTATGGAGCGGTTGATGCTTTAGAAGCTAAAATCTAAGAGATGGAGGCTGAAAATCTTCAGCCTAACCAAAATCCAGCAACCAAGTCACCGGTTGCATAAACTGGTAGACTGAAAAATGGAGCAGAATTTGTGGTGGAGAATGTTGGACAAGGTGAAAATACTCCTACTTCACTTCCTAGGGTTGTCTTGAGAAACGGCCAATTCATGAGACCTCAAGCTTCTATGGCAAATGGCTTTGTGAAGATGGAAAAGCTTAGATTCGCTGGGCACGGTCCCTATGACAAGACTGGTGATACTACAAGGTGCATGGTGAAGTTCCAAATTTTGATGGGAGAGTTGATCCTCGCATCTTCTCGGATTGGCTTGCTACCTTGGAGAGATACTTTTATGACGTGACGGATGAAAGAAGCATTCGATTTGCCAAAACATGAAGCTTGTCGGACAAGCGCAGATTTGGTGGACTAGTTTGGAGTATGAACTTCGAATTGCAGGACATCCTCCTATCATTAATTGGGAAGAAATTAAGCTAAGGTGGAAGCGCAAGGACCTTCCTTATACCAAGATGAGCTCTTTGAGCAACTTACAAATCTCAGGCTAGGTAACATGACTGTTGCAAAATATAAGTATGGGAGCTGAACATTTGAAGTGGGACAGAGGATCCACGCCAAACTCTAGCATCATTCAATTCAGGATTGTGAGCTGAAAGCTGAAATTCACAGCCACATGGTGCACAGTGTGGTGTCAATGTTGGAGAGGGATTCCAGTTGGCATTGAAAATTGAGAGGAATCTGAAGCAGCCCCTTCATAGAAGGTTTTTTTTTGTGATAGAAGAATAATTCTTAGATCAAGAACAAAATATACAAAAACAGCGAACAAGCCATCTGCCAAGACAAAAAGTGGGAACTAAATAGAAATTACAAAAAGAGGCTAATGCAAAACTGCCCTTCAGTCTCTCACTATAGTTGCAATGGACACTACTCTAAAAGCTCCTAAAGCCGACGCCCAAAGAGAAGCATACAAAGAAATTATATCCTTCAACAAAGAAAAGGACAACGCCTTATCCCATAAGATGCAAGAATTCCACTCTGCCACAAAATCTGAGCATCCTTGGTGCCCCCAAAACCCATGTATCTAGCCAAGAACAAAGCCTCAACTGAGCAGGGACTCAACCCTCGCAACGAATATCAAATAAATGACACTGCAACTTCCATGAAACAGGTCAATGCAGAAAAAGATGCTAATGAGTCTCATTATAATGCCAATACATCACAAATATCTTAGTGGAAATGTACTTGTTCGGCATCCGCCTCTGACGCCAATTGTTGGTGTTCAATCGCTTGAGCACTAGAGACCAGGTAAATGCCTTAAAGTTTGTACGCAACCTTGAATTTCCAAATAAAGTGGCTGCTGAAAAAGCATGAGGAATGCAATATCTATTAAGAACTTTCTTGGAAGACTTAACAGAGAAAAGACTGCTAGGGTCCGAAATCGGATGTATGCAATCGACCTGATGAGACGGAAGGGAATGAATGAAGCTAATCAAGCAAAGCAATCATATCCTGAGTATCTCTATCATTCAAGTTCCAAAAAAAAATGATACTCCACGAAAAATGTACTATTCTCCATAGAAAATTAGAAATAGGAGCATCATCATTAGTAGATCAACGTACAAACGAAAATGCAAAGCGGAGATGTAAGCATGAGAAATGAATTTCCAAAGACTTAAATAGGTGAGACAAGTGCCAATTTCATAATCCTATCGTTCCCTCTGAACACCAAACTTGCTCCTAATAACTTTATGCCACTGGGAATGAGGCTCTGGGGTGAAATTGCCAAAGCCACTTGCCAATAAGCGAAATATTCTTAAGAACCAGATTCCCGATTCCTAAACCACCCTCCTCCTTAGGCAAGCTGCCCAAGCCACCAAATGATCCCGACTCTCGTCACCCGCCCCACTCCACAAGAAACGTCTCATGATCCATTCTAACCTCTCAGCAACCCCAAGGGGAGCTTAAAGAGAGAAGTAATTGATAGAAGTCTTGGAGTGACATGACCGAATCAAAGAAGCTATCGTCAAAGGAGAAATGAGCACGCTTCTGCCATGTAACTGTTTAGACACCCTCTCTATGACAAGATCACAAAAATTAAGCGATCCAGAATTCCTTCCCAAAGGAACCCAAGATAAGTTAATAGCCACGCCTTAACCCTACACTTGATGAGCAAAGCATACTCCACTTTAGACTTCAAAAAATTAATCTTCAAGCCCAAAACCACCAACTATGTCTAACAAAAATAAGATAGATCATTAGCATACTGAAGGTGACTTAATAGAAGGTTTTCTTCTCAAGGGTTTCTTAGTCCTTAGAGACGAGGTTGTTGAGGATTTAGATCGACACAGCCGTAGCTTTGAAGCTTGTTTTTGAGAAGGCCTATTATAAAGCGACTTTGAGGTTTCTCAATCATGAGATGGAGCTGAAGGGTTTTGAGCTCAAATGGCGCCGATGGATTCACACGTGTTTCCGCTCTCCATCATTATTGGCCATTATGAATGGTAGGCACAGGAGTGCTTTAGAGCCTCAAGGGGCTGAGGCAAGGTGAACCTCTCTCCCTTTATTTGTTTATTGTCGCCGCTGATATTCTGAGTGGGTTGATTTAGAGAGGTGAGGAAGTGAGATTGGTGAAGGCTGAGGGACTGAGAAATTTCAAGAATGTCCTTGCTCTCTTCCAAATTTTTTTGAGTATATATTCGGGCTTAAGATCAATCTTGTCAAATGTGGCATCGCTCGGATCAATTTGGATGTTGAAGTGCTATAATAGGTTGTTGGGTTCTTTTGTGGCTGTTAACGTATATGAGGTTCCCTTCAATAGTAATCCTATGTTGTCTCTTTTTGCGAGCCGATAGTAGGCGTCTTGACAGGTGGAAAAAAAAGCCTTTTGTTTCTCTCTTAGGGAGCAAATTACCCTCGTAGAGTTTGTCTTTCTAGTATTTCGCTCTATTTCCTTTCCCTGTTTAAAATCCCCGTGAATGTGGTCAAGTCTATTGAAAGTTTGCAAGGAGTTTTTGTGCGAAGGGTCAAGGGAGGAGGAAGGGACCATTTAGCGCTTTTGGAGAATGTCTTCATAAGGAGAGTGTCTTGGTTCACAAGAATCCACTCTATAGGAAAATCTTCGTTATAGGAAATGGCTTTCGCGTTTTCTGGAACAGTGAGTGATCAAGAGCAAATTTGGATGCTAGCTTCAATGGCTCCGTTTCTCACAGAAGCCCGTAGAAGTTTAAGAGCAAATTTTGACATTGTGCTTACATATAATTACTTATCAAAAAAAAAGTTTATTTATCGGTGTCACCACTTGTTTCTCTCTTCAACCCAGTTTAGGGTTGGGGACGAATCCTGAATCCCTGTTTTGAGAAGATATGTGGGTGGGAGGTGCCCCGCTTACAGGTGTTTTCCCACATTTCGCCTATCTTCAGCTCATATGGCTCCTATTTTGAACTTTCTTATCAAAAGTAGGGTTGTGGACTTTCATGGGATTTTGATTTCGTACGAAATCTTAATGACCGAGAAGCCATTCTAGTTATTGCCCTTATTGATACCCTTTCCCTGGTGCGTCTATTCCCTTGCCAAGATTCTAGAGTTTCGGAGTTGGAATGGTCTAGGCTTAGTCTTGTCAATCTCTTTTGTCGCACTTGATTCAATCCCCAGTTTCTTCTCTATTTACTTGTCTTTGTTTATATGGAAGGTTGGTCTCTCCTTCAAAATTAAAGCCTTAATGCAGTCCTTAGTGCTTAATAACATAAACATTAATGACATGTGGCAGAAACGTAGGCCTAACAAGATCTCTCCGGATTCGTGCGTGGTGTGTAAGAATTCACTCATGAACATCTATTCCTTTAATGTAGTGGTGTTCGTTATCTTTGGAACTGTTTGTTCGGGATACTTCGAGAGGATTGGATGAGCCTAGGGCTGTTATGCGAACCAGACGGCTCGACGTTCGGCTCGAGCTCGGCTCGTGAAAGCTCGAATTGGATCGAGCTTGAGAGAATGTTCAAGTCGAGCTCAAACCTCAAATATTGTTCGCCAAATTCTCGAGCTAGCACAGCTCGGTTCATTTGTTTGCAAAACGACTCGTTCGTGCACATTTTTGTATAGGGAGTTCGTGAATGACTCAATTAAATTTAATAAATTTATATTTTCAAAAATAATTTATTATATATCATATGTATATCTATGCGGTATATACCTTTAAAAATTCATATGTAGAATGTGTATTAGACTAGTTGCACAATACACTTATACATTAGTTCTTTCTTACTAATATAAGCACTATCAAGTTGTACTAGAAGACAATAACATATTGTTGTCTTCCCTCATTATTTTAGGGCTCAAAAACAGTAACATATATGCACAATCACAGACGACAAAGACACTCTTCCTCTCACATTGATAGCCACATCAAGATCCAATATCGATTAACCTTTCACGAATCCGAGAGATGGAAAGACAGCCGATAGCAACAGCAAGCCTGGGAAGAAGAGTAGAGAGGTGGGCAGGATGGAGATTGAAGGTGAACCGTACTTCTTCGATGAGTGAGAAAGTCTTCCTCTAATTTCTAATCTGACGTGCTAAGTTCGATCTCATGAGTATGAGTGAAAAGAAAAGAGAAGCAATTGGCAAAAAGCTGGATCTCTATCACATTCATGCTGCGTGAAGCTCTATTCGGCCGCACCCAATTTCAATTTCAATTGCAATTGCAAACAAAGTTCGGCACTAGGTGAAGGACCTTCGTGGATGATTTTAAGTACAGGCCTTCCATAGATTAGATTGGGCTTTTAATCAGAGAGCCGAGGGACAACCGAGCGTACTCATCGATCTAATTTCGAGCCAAAGTCAAACCGTTTTCGGAAGGCTCATGTACGAACTCTACTCAAGTTCATACAAGATCTTGGAGGCTCGGGTGAGCTCAACTAAGCTCAAGCTCGACTAGTATTTCACGAGCTCGAGTTCAAACCACCAAAACTCGACTCGGCTCAGCTCGTAAACAGCCCAGGTGGGCCTTGAATATGTAGCATCTTTCCTCGAGCTGCACGTTAGAGGTTTTGGAAAGGTGGTGACACTACCTTACTTTGGCAATGTCGGGTATTTGTTGTTCCGTGGTGTATTTGGACAAGGCATAACTCCACGATCTTTAGGGATCATGAGAGTCCTCGTGGCTAACACTTTTAAGGGATAGAGTGGTCTTCGTGGCTTCTCTTTAGGTGTAAGCTAGAGGAGCATTTTGTGGGGTCTCTCTTTCTCACATCAAACAAGAGTGAGTTTAACTATTGTTTGGTTTAGTTTATGTTCATTGTATTTCTTTTTGCTGATGGACTTCTCGTTCGTCTTTTTGTTTTTTCTCTCCTTTTAATCAAATGCATTTCTTTTCTCACTAAAAGAAAAAACAATTATTAAAGAAGATGTGTAGTAGAAACTATCAAGCGAGGAGCTTCACCCGCCACGAGATCTGAGACAGCTCTCCATACCACAATCCCTTAAATGCCTAACTAAGCAATTCATTTTCTGCATGCTCAATTAAAAAAAAATAAGATCCAACCCTTCAATCATAAGCATAAACTAGCCTGCTTAGTATAAAATGACATTATACCTCCCCAATGATTGCGAACAGCTCTCAATAACTGTGAGTTAGGAGAGCCATCTTTGATTTTGGTGAATGCCAGGGCTTGTGTTTTATGAGAACTTTCACTTGAATGCTCGAGTAGCAATGAATGCTCAAGTGAGGGTTTTAGGGTTAGCTAACAGTGCTCTGAAATTCCGACCAATCTCCTTCAATCCTCCATGGATAAGTCTCTTATACTTGGATTCTTAGATCTGTTGAAAGGGTTTCAATCAACTTTCTTGATCTAAAAATCCATGCATGTAGATGTTGGAGTTGATTCTGATTGGTTAACCTTCATTAACTGTCTTCAAGTTTGAACTGGAACTGTAGGAATCAATTGCATGGCAAGTTTACTCAAAACAAGTGGACAATAGGTTACTGATGAAGACAGTCAGTCCAATCCTTTTGTTACCAGGAACAATCTCACTAGAATCTAACTCAGTTCCCATTGAAATTTCA
This sequence comes from Platycodon grandiflorus, assembly GCA_016624345.1. Taxonomy (NCBI): domain Eukaryota; kingdom Viridiplantae; phylum Streptophyta; class Magnoliopsida; order Asterales; family Campanulaceae; genus Platycodon; species Platycodon grandiflorus. The sequence continues at coordinate 734,969 of JACONP010000029.1, read as the reverse complement.
TCTACCTTTCGCAAAAGAAACAATGTTGAACAGCTTAGAGTCACAATCCCCCTCACAACCTATTTGATTCTACCTATTTGTTTATTGCCTTTGCTTTTGCTTTCTGACGATAGCTCACACCCTCCTTCATGAGATGTATTTTTTATTTTTTGGATAGAAAATAAAATTATATAGATAAGACCGGGAAGGTAGAAAAGATTGACAGTTAGTCCAATTGAACGACAAACACAGAAGAAAAGGAAAAAAGATAAACTCAAAAATTAATGCTCTCGAATCATGCTGCATAATAGAAATGGGAACTCCTCAAATAGGCACGCCTCCTTCACAAGAATCGCCTCAAACTCATTTCTCAATTAACGCAGCTTTAAAATAAACTCATTCGACAAAGCTCTACCCTGAGTGTCATGTGTGTGATGGCATTGCTTTGGACAATGGCGGAAAAGGATTCATGTAGCCAACTCCAAGGCTAAGTTAATATGAGTTGATAAAACTCCACCCTCCTCTGCTATGTACATATATATTTCCTCAACCTCCTCCTGAAGGATCTAAGCCTTCCAAACCCTGACATCACTTAAGACCTCTTTTTCCCAATTTTAAGACACTCCTTAAGTGTTTCAACTTTCTCGTGAACACAACCACCCCTCCCCGACTGCCAACTAGCTTATCATTGCACGATTAACCATACTACATCCAAACACGAAAACCACATATCCTCAAAGCCATTAAGTATAGATCCTCACTTAAGAGAATCAGGCTAGAGATTAGATAATGATCATAGACAATATGAAGCAACAACACTCTCCAAACATCTTTGTGTCGAATATGTATCGGAAAGCAATACTCTCTTGACACTATAGGACACATATCAAACACGCTTTGGAGTATGAGAGTTAATTTTATTTAGTCTTTTTTCAAATAGATGATGCTAGGACTCATAGATACACAAAGGGTCTTAAATAATGGGTTTTAATAAAGGAACATAAAAAGTTTCAACTGTTTCACCTTGAATGAATGATGCCTTCGTGAAACTCAGATATTTGACACCATAACTACTTTTCTAAATATTAAATTGGAGGTCATTTTTCCATAGATAAATAATACATAATATAATGGGAAAAAAAACTAGAGATTTCATTGAGGTAAAATGTATTAAGGATGAAAAATTCACGGGTCTTGGTCAAAGATGAAGAAACTAAAGAGGGATGGAAAGCATATTTTAGAAAACTATTATATGAGCAGCACGTATGGACCATAGTCGTACGAACGTAATACCAGCCATAGAAGTAGAGACATTTTATATATAGTGAGAGTGAGGTCGGGAAGGCTTTAGGACAAGATGGAGACAGTCCGCATTGAGACAATGGAAGTGTCTAAGAGACGTAGGAGTGTCTTGGCTAGTAAAGTTATTAAATAAAATCATGATGTCAAAGAGAATGCGCGACGAATAGAGGAAGAGGATAATAGTACCAATATGCAAACATTCTTTTTTTTTTTTATATAAGTATACCAATATACAAACATAAAGGCGATATTGTTGAAAGAAATACACGGGTATTAAACACAATGAAACTCTGGGAGAGAGTAGTTGAAAATAGACAAAGACGGAAACAACGATATTGAAGAACTAGTTTGGGCTTACGGCATAAAGGTCAAGTATGGAAGCTATCTACTTGTCAAGAAGATTGATGTAAGGATATAGAGAGGAAAAGAAGGATTTACATATCGTTTTACTGACTTAAAGAAAGCATATATAGAGTTCCTAACAAGCTAAAATGGTGGGTGTTAGAGAGGAAAGGGGTTAAAGTGATATATATGAATGTGACCATATACAACATGATGTACCATCCTGCATGTTGTTGATGACATTATTCTGATTGATGAGACGAAGAATGGGGTCAATCATAAGCTAGAAAAGTGGAAAGAAGGTTTAAAAGTCAAAGGCTTTAAAATAGATATAAGTAAAAATGATATATATAGTGAAGACAAAGTTAGGTTAGATGGTCAAGAAATGCCACAAAAGAAACAATATGATATTTAGGATCAACTGCAAGTCAGAATGTGGAGGTTAGAGATGATGTCAATCATAGATAAAGGTAGGCTAGGCGAAATGGAGAAGTGCATCTAGAATGTTATGTGATCGACGTATACCTGTTAAATTGAAATTAAAGTTTTAAAAAATATTAGACCACAGTAATTTATAGAACCAAATGGGAAACTAAGAACGAACGTGTTAAGAAGATGAGTGTATCTTAAATGCGAATGGATGGATATGTGAAAAAACTAGGAAAGATGGAACAATTCTTGATAGAGTAGAAGTTTCCCCAATGCCAGACAAAATGAGAGAAAATCGCTTAAGATGGATATGCGATAAAACTAGGAACGGTAGACCGCTTATAGCATCCTTTAGGAGGTATGAGTGTATCATCATCAACCAGATTAGAAGTAGGGGAAAGGGAAGACCAAAACCAACATGGATATCCATAATAAGGAAGATATGAATGAATGGTGTCTGTTTTGACCTTGCTTTGGACCGAATTGAATAGCGAAAAAAGATTCATGTAGCCCTGAGTGATTGGAACACCAAGTTAAGTGAGAGTATCAGTAAATAGATACAGCATGAGTATATGTAAATATGTTCATGTGCCCACACCATGTTGCGTCCAACTTTTTCAAAATGTATCGTGTCATTTCACGTCAACGTGTCAAGTGTGAATGCTTCTCTCTCTCTCTCTCTCTCTCTCTCTCTCTCTCTCTCTCTCTCTCTCTCTCTCTCTCTCTCTCTCACACACACACACACACGACCTATTTTAGTACCATAAATGGCATAGAAGTACCACTCACCATGACCCCTACTCAAATAATAGTTACAATTCTAAGATTCATTGTTTTACTTGCTTGAAAGCTTCCCTTTCTCATATTCTGCAAGCTCAAGGGTCCATAATTTGTAAGCTCAAGTGTCCATTACTGACCATGTCAACAAAAGCTCGCAATATAGATCGCTTCTTATAAATGATTAAACATCCATCTTTTGTATAAAAGTCATGAATAGTAAGCGATTCCAAATCAATTTCTTGCTCCTAAAAAGTAGAGAATGCACTGGAGAAGATATCTCCGAACTTGATTCAAGTATCTTGGATCTCCTACAAGTTCAGCAAAATTGAAGCTGCAGCCACTTGCTTTTCAAGTGCAACATTTTGCTTTCTATTGCACTCAGAAACCTTGAAAGGATCAGATTATGCTCTGTATCACTTAATGAGGTACAAAGTAATCCAAAAGAGAAATGGAAACGGAACCGCCCAAATAGGCTGAAAAGTGAAAGTAATCAGAGCAGTCAGATAGCATTTCTATGCCAAGAACCTGCCTAATCCAGACCCATATATAGAATACAATTGTAGAAAATTTTATGCATATAAAGAAAGATGGAGTACAAGGGATCCCCCAAGAACAACGAAAATGTGTGGTACCACTAGTGAAATATCAAAAATAAATAAATTCAGCAAAGTGGAGATCTCTGGAACCAGCCAAAGTTGGTTGGGATGTCCAGAAAAAACCTACATGTTTTTTTCTGGAGAGGATCTATGCCTTGTCTTCAAAGAGCAATTGGAAGGAGAAGTAGGTAGCACCGATTACAAACTAACAACTTCAAGCATATATAGGTTAGTTCTTTCTTATCTTTACTTTCTTAGTGTCGGGACCGGGTTCAACTGATTGGTTGCACATAAACTGTAAGTTCAACCACTAAGTAGTGAGAGCTAAAGCAATTGGGCAATCATATGCATTTCTAGGAAGCTTTATGTATTCAATTTATGTCCAAGTAGCAGTACACATTAAACAATAAGTAAATGTATTACGTAGTTCTACAAGACGAGAAGCACATTAACACTCGAGATGAGTTTTTTCAAACAATGAAGTAGACGGGGAAAGTAAAGTACCTTCATACTGAACAACCCTGGAAGGAGTACCAATACAAGTTTGGTCACCATCCTCCCATCTCATCGTGATCTTGATCTGATACCACCTATACATAAAGAGATTCACATATATACATACATAAATACATACAGTACTTGGAAGAAGGAAATGATTTAATCGAGTAAAACAGCAATAAAAAATAAATTTAAAAAAAAAAAAAGAAGAGAGAGAGATTACCCTTGTTGAAAGAGGTCGAGGTTGTGAAACCTATGAATGTAAATGGCAACTTCATGAACGGCCTCCAACATTGGTTGATGACGCTTATTAATAACACTACTACTACTTCTACGATGATGATTATGATTGTTGTTGTTGGGCGGGTTGTGAATGGGTTGTTGAGGGTCGAGGAGAAGCTTTGCATCGACCCTAGATTTGAGTGTTCTATGATTCAAACCAGCTATGATCCATCTGAGACGCCGTAACATAACTGATAACGATGATCCCCTATTCCTAAAATTAGCATCCCTCCTAAAAGTAATAATAAAATCCCTCCAAAACCCTAGATTTGATTTGATTTGATTTGATTTTTTGACTTTTCTGTGGAGAAGATGCAATGCAAATTATGAAATGCGCCGGCGACGGAGACAGATGTTTAAATTAGGGATTTACGACAAAAATGAGAAGCGGACAGCTCTCAAAAGTGAGTTAGCCGGCATTGGCAAGATGAGAAGAAGAACTTCGTCTGGTCTGGTCTGGTCTGGTCTTGTCTGGTCTGGTTGCGGGAAGGGGAAATGAAGACGGAGGAGGAGAGCTGTGCCGTTTGACCCCGTTAACGGTATCGTGGTACTGTATTTGCTTTCATACTAGACTAGCGAGGGCTCAAAATGATTGATGATTGACACCGACTGCCTTTCGGTCGGGTGTTAGCCGAACCGTTGAATCTAACCAAATCGAAAGGTTGGTTCGGTTTTGGTTTGGTTTTGTTTTGGTTCAAGACGGTTCGGTCTTGGTTCCAAAAAATTGAAAATCTCGTTTGGTTTGAGTTGTGAGATTTGTTATTCACACTACCTAAATTACTAAGAACAACTCTTACCTAAATTATAAACTCCTTTAAACACTAAATACATTCCCCTTAATTTTCTATTTTACCCCCTCCCTCTTCTCCCCCTCTCCTGTATAACACACAGACTCCTTCCCACCCCCACCCCACCCTCCCTCGGTCCCTCCACTGCCTCCTTCCCCCACCCCATCCTCCTCCAGCCCGCCTCCTTCCTCCTCCTTCCCCCTCAACAATCCCCCCACACACACACGCCCCTCTTTTCCCCTCTCCTACAGCCCCCCCTTAATTTTACACACACACATAATTGTAAATTAAAATTCAAAAATATTACCAAATTTTTAAAGTTGTATGTTAAATAATTTTTAGAATTAAGTTAGCTATGATTATCTTTACAATTTGAGTTCAAAATTGATGGTTTGTGTAAAAAAAAATTACATTTTAGGTTGAATTTCGAAGTGATCTAGGCCTATAGTGTTCAGACATGGTTGGTTGAACACCATTGGTGATGTTCGGTCAGTACCAACTAAACATCACCAAAAATGTTCAGTAGTGAAGTCAACATAGTCAAACATACTCAAAGATGATGATTTTAACATGGTTTCATTAATTAACAAGTTTAGGATGATAAACAATACATAATTGGTGGAAGAAAAAGGGGTAGCATCTTATTTCTTTGATTTTCAAGCTAAAAACTCCTACATGAAACCCAAGGAAAGTCTTCTCCTAGGCAAGAGCTTCGCAATGGCGAAGTCGAATCGTCAATCCGGCACCGAATGACAAAGTTGTGCCACTTTCTCTCTCAAGAATTCCCTTTACTCTCTCTCTCTAAAGCTTAAGGAAGAGATGAAGAATGAACTTGTTGTTTGAGTCTCTAAGGGTCTTAGGGAGACTTATAATGCCTGGTCAAGTGGTCAATGGTCGTCCTAAACCTCAGCCCTTGGATTGGAGTTAAATGAGTCAACAACTAAAATTTTACAAAACTGCCAGCCGGGGCGCGCTAGGGCGCAGGTTTATGCGCGCTGGCACTGATGAGCTCAAGATTTCCACTAATTTTCCCTTTAATTTCCTTTTATTTTGTGCTACTTTTATGTTAAATATTCTTGGAAATATTATTATTTGTGTATTTGTGCTTCATTGTAGGTTTCCAAGGTATTTACGAGTTTTCAAGGATTTTAGCACAAAATTAAAGGCAATTTCGGGCTTTAAAGTTGAGCTACAAAGTATTCCGTCAAAGTCCGTCAAGTGTTCTAAGGCAAAATAGACTAACGGTGGGCTAACAGAGCTAACGGAGGATGAAAATGAGAAGCCTGGAGGGGGAAGGACTTCGGGAGGCCGATTCACATGAAGAGGGGCACGGGAGCAAATAGCTGAAATGCTCATTAATGCGGAGTCACGCTGTGGTGCTGCCACGTCGCCCCTTCCTTCAGCAGACCTGCGTCCCAGCTTCTGGATCTTGGCTGATCCGGCCCATTTCTCCTTCCATTGACCCATCTCCTCTCACATCCTTGCCCACTTACCCACCAGCTAACCCGCGCCCACCAGCCATCCTCCAACCCATCTGCCATCCCCATCCAGCCCACTTCCTCACACATTCCCGCCCACGGATCGGCCATCTTCATCGCGACCCTCAGCGGTTCTCCCTCCGTTCCAGCAGCCCCCTGCACTTCATATTTAATTTCCATTTTGCCACAAGCTTCCTTGATACTCTTTGGCCCTCATTTAAATATCTCCCAAGTATCCCCAAATTAGAAAGAAGTCCCTATTGGGGCAAAAATGCCCCTTTGGGGCTGTGGCTTTCTCCCCCATTTTTTCTCTCTCCACCATTGATGCTTGATCACCATTAAAGGTTTGGAACTTCAAATCAAGGGCCAACGAAGCATCTACAAGTGATTTCAACCCCGGATCTCGGCATTGCTCGCGGCTTTGTCGGTTAAATTCTTCCAATTTATATTTTAGATATTTTCTTGGGTTGAATGATTTTGTAAATGTGGAATTGGCTTTGTGCTTAATAATTTATGAAAAGCAATTATTTTTCTATGTCGTTGTAGTATAGTGGTGAGTATTCCCGCCTGTCAAAAAATTTGATGTGCTGCAAATTAAACTGTAACAACTAGGGCAAGAATACCCTGCCGTATCGAGTAATAAAGTGTACATAAGTACGAGTTATCGATCCCACAGGGAATGCACGTAATTTTCACTCCAACTAAGTACCGAAATTGAGCTAGCTAATTATATTTGAGCGAAAATAAATTCAGAATAAAAACTAAAAATAAAAGAAAGCAATTAATATATACAACGTCACAAAATGGTTTGGCAACAACAAATCAAGATAAAAGATAGGATTTTAGGAATGCAATATTTTCTAGTCTAGCTCGTGTCTAATTTAATCTTCTCTCTACTCTTTTTTTACTCAAGTCTTGGTAGTCGGGCGCACGTTAATGATATTCGCTACGGGCTCTCGCATCTTATAACGAGTCTAGCTGTCAATCCCCACATTACAAAACGTATGCCCATCAAAAAATAGCTTAGCTCTAGCAAGGATAGAACGGTCAATGAGATATCACGCATGAGCAATCAAACCGAAAGAGTTTTAAGTTTCACACGGTTAGGACTCGCATGGCATGACAATATCAATAGGACTTTATTAAGCTTGTAATGTTGGCCAAGGTTTTGGGCTACAAATGAAGGATAGGATAACAAGTCAAGAGAGCGAAGAATTTGAAGTCTTCACACAATGAATTGCTTCATGAAATCACAACTCTTCAAATAACCATCACCTCACTTTAACAACCCCTTAAACTTTAAACATTGGGTTGAATAAAGTGTATCACTACCACAACAATTGAGCTCCACCCTTATGTCTCCTTGAGTAATTGAAGGACAATGGCATATTTATTTTATTTTTTTCTTTTTGTAACCTCACTTGACTTTTCTTTTCTTTTGATTTTTTTTTATTGCACTTTATTTTTCAAGGGGGCTCTTTTACCACCATTCAACACTTTTTCAAACACCAATATCATCAACAATTAAGCACAATACATCCATGAAGCAACACTTCCCAACAAGAATTCATAAATAAAACAATTCATTCTAAATCATGCTCTCTTGAAGGGTGCCGGCAAAAGTGTATAGGCTCATGGGATAGGATGACGTGGGTATAAGAAAATGAAGTCGAATGGGGGTCATTGTGGGCTCTAGGCACACGCCATTCTATAAATAAGCTTAAAAGGGGATATTAGGGATTAATGCATAATGGATAGGATAATATGGCACTAACAATTCAAAGATGGCCTATATCATGCTCTTGTCATGCACGCAAGTCCAAACCAAGCTACTTTATCATCAATTTTCAAGATCATCAAACGGTCATCAAAACTCACAACATGATACTCATCCGACATGTACTATCAAAGCTAGAGCATAGCATAACAATTCAACTCAAAATCCAAACATGGGCATTATTAATTATGAATGAGGTGAAGATAGCATAAAAAGCACACACATATCCTCAACTATGCATATAATAAACTCAAGAAGGAATCCAAGAAAATAATGCACATATAACTCTCGCAAGCACCCAAATTTCAAAGCATTAAAAGTAATGGGGAATTTCAAGCTCAAGACTTTCAGAATTTTCAAAGTTTAACCAAACCTAACCCAACCCCCAAACTTAAAGTGAACGGAGAAAGGAAGGAAAGAAAACTCCCTCAAAGTTGATTCCTAAAGAAATCCGGGCCCAAGAGTGAGCCTACTCCAAAGAATTTCCTCAAGCAAACCCTGACTTTGATAGCTCAACCCCTGTATCAAATCAAGCTCAAAAGAAAAAGTGTGAAAGCAATTATGAAAATAAATGCATAAAAAGAAAATATTTTTGTGTGGGGACACTATGTACACCTCCCTACAAACCCACAAAACTCGGGAAGGCTTCGAAAAGCGACAAAAGCATATAAATACAAAAGCAAGTAAACTGACTAAAAAAAAAATGCTCAAATTACAATTAGCTTCGCTTAGTATCGATATTAGCATATAGGAGTGAAAATTAAATCATTCCCTGGCAACGGCGCCAAAAATTTGGTTGCGCTGCAACTTAAACTGCAACAACTAGGGCAAGAATACCCTGCCGTATCAAGTAATAAAGTGTACATAAGTACAAGTAATCGATCCCACAGGGAATGCACGTAATTTTCACTCCAACTAAGTACCGAAATTGAGCTAGCTAATTATATTTGAGCGAAAATAAATTTAGAATAAAAACTAAAAATAAAAGAAAGCAATTAATATATACAACGTCGCAAAATGGTTTGGCAACAACAAATCAAGATAAAAGATAGGATTTTAGGAATGTAATATTTTCTAGTCTAGCTCGTGTCTAATTTAGTCTTCTCTCTACTCTCTTTTTACTCAAGTCTTGGTAGTCGGGCACACGTTAATGATATTCGCTACGGGCTCTCGCATCTTATAGCAAGGAAAGAATAGCTGCATTATCGCTCAAGCACCCCATGACTATCTAAGAACGCTCGATACCTCTCGGTCAAGCCATAGATAATTATTGTATTATCCGAATTAATAGGACGGACTCTCGCATCTTACCCTATAATTCTAGAAATCATTTAACGGGTAGCGAACCCATCGGAAACATTAAGAGCACACAATAAATACCAAGAATATGGGTAATAGTGGGTAGAAAAATAATCTCTCTATTTTTCTACAAGGCATGCCGATAACCGGGACATCGAAAGTGGTTAAAAACCATAATTTCCTACCTCTTGGTGGAGGGATCGCTTCACAAAACAAGTACTCCCATGGCTATCGGTGTTTTCCAGGCACCAACTACTAATTTGTTCGGTCCAAAATGCAAGGTAGCTCTCTCGGATCCAAACATTTCTCAAATCATTTAATTAATGCCCAATTAATTAAAAGCATTAAGCTCACAAATTAATAACCTAGCATGCTTGTGTACTAAATAGAGAGAGAGAGATAAAATTAAATCACTACAACGACATAGAAAAATAATTGCTTTTCATAAATCATTAAGCACAAAGCCAATTCCACATTTACAAAATCATTCAACCCAAGAAAATATCTAAAATATAAATTGGAAGAATTTAACCGACAAAGCCGCGAGCAATGCTGAGATCCGGGGTTGAAATCACTTGTAGATGCTTCGTTGGCCCTTGATTTGAAGCTCCAAACCTTCAATGGTGATCAAGCATCAATGGTGGAGAGAGAAAAAATGGGGGAGAAAGCCACAGCCCCAAAAGGGCGTTTTTGCCCCAACAGGGACTTCTTTCTAATTTGGGGATACTTGGGAGATATTTAAATGAGGGCCAAAGAGTATTAAGAAAGCTTGTGGCAAAATGGAAATTAAATATGAAGTGCAGGGGGCTGCCAGAACGGAGGGAGAACTGTTGAGGGCTGCTGATGAAGATGGCTGATCCGTGGGCAGGAATGTGTGAGGAAGTGGGCTGGATGGGGAAGGCAGATGGGTTGGAGGATGGCTGGTGGGCGTGGGTTAGCTGGTGGGTAAGTGGGCAAGGATGTGAGAGGAGATGGGTCAATGGAAGGAGAAATGGGCCGGATCAGCCAAGATCCAGAAGCTGGGACGCGGGTCTGTTGAAGGAAGGAGCGACGTGGCAGCACCACAGAGTGACACCGCATTAATGAGCATTTCAGCTATTTGCTCCGGTGCCCCTCTTCATGTGAATCGGCCTCCCGAAGTCCTTCCCCCTCCAGGCTTCTCATTTTCATCCTCCGTTAGCTCTGTTAGCCCACCGTTAGTCTATTTTGCCTTAGAACATTTGACGGACTTTGACGGAATACTTTGTAGCTCAACTTTAAAGCCCGAAATTGCCTCTAATTTTGTGCTAAAATCCTTGAAAACTCGTAAATACCTTGGAAACCTACAATGAAGCACAAATACACAAATAATAATATTTCCAAGAATATTTAACATAAAAGTAGCACAAAATAAAAAGAAATTAAAGGGAAAATTAGTGGAAATCTTGAGCTCATCAGGCACGCTAGGGTGCGCGGTATGGTGCGCTAGGGCGCGATGTCTACCAGCACTTTGCACTTTTAGACTTGAGATTCAGCAAGTTACCTCGCTAGGGCGCGCCCAGGGTGCGCTAGGGCGAGCCTTGGACCTTCCAAAGTGATCAAAATAATGTCTAAGTGTTCCCAAATGATTCCAAGGTGATCCCAAACCCAAACTAAGTCTAAGAAACATCCTAAACACAATCCAAACCATATAAAATGAAGCTATGAATGCACACTAATACAAATACAAACAACTACGAAACTTCAAACATATATCAATATACATGAGAAGTATATAACCAACTAAATTTCAAATATGTTTGAATGAGATTTGCACATGAATGACGATGACAATAAAAGAGACGTAAAAATTGAATGAATGCAAATGGTGCGGGTGTTACATCTTCCCACCTTAACCTTTGCTTCCTGGATGGCTCATTGAACCCTGCTCTGGCTGGCCCTTAAAAAAATATCTTCTAGGGACTGGAGCTTGAAGTTCATTCTCTAAACTGGATAGACCTAGGAGAAGGCCTATTCCTGAGCAGAATGGGAAACTCTTTCTCTCACGAGAACCTCCCTGCTTAAACTGTAGGAGGCACTCAACTTCCTAAGACAATGCTTCAAGTCCTTCTATTTATACTTGGAGAGACTGATGTAGCCATTGGAGAGATCTTCAGATTTGAGAGGTTCAAATGGGGTACATTTAATGCAAAGTTACGTGCATTAAATGCATATAAATGTGTGTTGAAATCTGATTGGCGAAATGAATCATCCAAGGTTGACTCCAGCTGGTGCTACAAACTTTGCTAAAAATGGTTAGACAAAGTACTGTTTGTAGAGCGTCTTCTCTGAGGAGATTGCTTGAAATGAAAAGGTTCAATAAATGAACCACGTGCTTAAGGTTGCGGCAAAGTCAAGGACAGACATTGCTGACGAAGCTTGGCTGGTAAATAATGACTGATGACTTAAAGGACATTACTGGTGAAGGATGGCTGGTAGACGATGGCTATCAGCTGAAGGACATTGTTGGTGCAAGGATGACTCGTAGACAAAGGCTATCAGCTGAAAGACATTGCTGGTGCAAGAGAGTAATCATATTATCTATTACAAGGCTTAAGTCTAAGCACAAGTTGCCACACCACTTGACACGCAGGCCCAATGGTCACTTCTAACATAAACTTGGTGATGGATACAAGAAAATCTAAACAATATTCAACACGTGTCCTCCACGTCAGCATTATATGGGTGTCGGGACCCAAAACGCCAATACTGACCTAGACCACGGATCTAACGAGGAGCGCAACCGAGCTCGGTCAGAGAGGCCTAAACCCCAGAACGCAGTCCCAAGGGTAGCCCAAGCCACCTACCAAAGTCATCCTCGTCGTTGACTTAAACCACCTCGACCTCAACATTCCACCTCGCAGCCAAGGAACCAGCATCAAACATTAAATGCCCACTGCATGTCAGTGTCTAACCCGGAAAGGATAAAACATTCTCATTGGACCAATTCATTTCTTCCCCAAGAAGCAACGATGGTATTAATGATGTATCTCCAGTCCCTAGGGAGAAACTTTTATTCTTCAATGATCCCTGACAGAAGCCATGCCTTCCAGTCTACGGTTCACTCCTAAAAGGCCATGTGGGCAATGTCATACCATTCACACGTATGATTAAGCTCTAATTTACTCACAACATACCCAAAAGTGCTCTCTGTTGCATTATTCACTTGCATTTACTCCATCACCTTGGCTACCTTAGAAGATATATAGTTTGCACCAAGTACAAACTGTCTTCCCCATTTATTAGGGAACCCACTCCCATGCTGGAAGGTTATCGTCGAGTCCAATCCTAAAACTCCCTGGCGGTGTTCTTCTGTCATTGTTAATCATAGGATAACAGGTGGAACTCATCCCAGCCATTGACCATTTATCCACTGACTTGACCACACACGCGAAATCCGCGTGGTCAAAGAATACCATTTGGCGTGATCAGGAATTAACTGAAATCAGACAAAATTATAATATTGGTTAAAGAGAGTTCGTAAACAACTATGGATACAAAGAAATTTCACGGGAAGTGCAAATTTACAGAAGAAGTTTTGAAAATAACATATATATATATATATATAAACATTATTAATGCTTGCAACAGAACCAACAAATGAAGTGTTGGCTACTAATGAAACAAAGCTTGATACGGAGTTGACATGCATAGTTTCATCTCTCACAGATTTTAGTAGAAACATAGATGAAATTATGCATGTCATGTCCTGTTTAGGAGTGGCAGATCTCGATCGGGGTATTTTAGAAATAAGATAGCATAAAAATTGTACTCCCCCCATCCTTAATTATTGTCTTGTTTGACCTGGCATACGGATTAAGAAAAAACAATTGACTTAATTATTAGGCCAAACTATGAAAAAATCCACCCAATTCCATAATGGTACCCAGAATGAAATATTTTCTATCTGGGTATACAATGTTACTAATTATCCCACTTCGCCCTAAACCCGATGTCCGTTAGAAAACTCACGTTAAAGTGCGCATGTCATTCACATGCCGGACATTTTTGTCATTTTACCATGGCAAAGGAGGTGCAATCACTTCGAGCTGAAACGCAAGGGGACAAACTATAAGATTTTGTCTTCTTCTTCGACCAAAAAGAGAGAACTGGGTTCTCCATTTTTATGCCAATGGGAAGGCAAGGTAAGGCTTCAAATCTGATGGCGATTGGCAAGGAAACATTGATAAGCTTGTTTCTTTGATTTCTGGAAATTTGGATCTGGGTTTTAAGTTGTGAAGATGGTGGACAGAGACTTCGCTGCAAACTTGTCGATCTAGATATGAATTTGTACCTGACACTTGTCTGGCACGTGAATGACAAGTGCACTTTAACGTGAGTTTTCTAACGGATGTCGGGCTTAGGGGGTGAAGTGGGATAATTAATAACATTGTATACCCAAGTGAAAAATATTTCATTCTGGGTACCATTATGAAATTGGGTGGATACTTCGGGAGTTTTTTCATATTTTGGCCTAATTATTAATATTAGTATAATGTGTAATTTTCTTTAATGCCCATGTGTATGTAGCCCATAATTAAAGTAGGGAAAAAAGTAAGGGTAAAATAGTAAAAGTGACGTCTTAAAAAGAAAAGTTTTCAAACAAGACAATTATTTTAGAACGAACAAAAAAGGAAATGAGGATAATAATTTAGGGACGGAGGGAGTAGTATTAAACCATAAGAATATATGTAACGACGATGTAAGATAATATATATATATATATATATATATATATATATAGTGCACATAAATATATTTCTTTGAAAATATTTGTTATTACTTTTTAAATCATATAACATTCCTAGAATGATTCTTAATTTATTTGCAATCCTACCCAATATCCTAGAAATTCCTAGCACCAACCCAGAACATGTAATATCCTAGAAATTCCTAGCACCAACCCAAAACATGTAAGCACAGTTGGAAACTTATGACCTTTATCAATTTGGTACAGGTCTAAGAGTCAAGGTTTGTTTATACACAAACATGACACATCAGCTTATGAGATACTCCCTCCTCCAGTTCCTCGGAACTCAAAGAGACCCCATTTGAAAAGTCTAATTATTAAGAAATATATTAGTGTCATTAAATTTGATCATAATTACAAAAATACTTAGGCAAAACCAAAATAATTACATTGCAGTGAAGGGTAAAGATCAAATATTATAAAAATTGTAAGCATAATTTTTTAAAAGTGAACTTTTTAAATAAAACATCATAAAATAGAATAGTGAATTTTTTGTCTGAAATGGAAAGAGTAAGCGCTAAGCTAATGAAACCAATTGCAGGCATTATTAGATTGACTTATTTCTAAAATTGTTCTTTTATATTGGTCAGTTTTATATCATATGAATCAATAACTCTCTCAATTTGGCCACAAAATTACACAATTTGGTTCGTTCTACCATACTGGTGCATTACAAAAGCAACTGTGAATAAGCAAAAATAAAACCATGCAAGACTGACCATGATTTCAGCCTACCTCTACCTTCATCACACCATCTCCACCACAATCGTCGTCCATACCGGAGGATAACACGCTTCTTCCTAGTTGTCTTCGCTAGAAAATGAACTTTTCCCGGTGTAACTCAGTCCAGGGCACTTTCCCTTGTCGAGAAATGAGATAACGAACATGTCAAATATTTTTCATTCAATCGCCCTGCACAGCCTTGATTAAAACATCTGCCAAAGATACTTCCAAGTATACTAGGAGTACTATTTAAGAAAATGATATTATGATTAATTGATTCGCACTCGTACCAAGAGTCCAAAAATGTAAATCCCTTACGACTCGCTTTAGTGTTTGCTTTTCTCATCCTCATATCCTGCTGCCCTCCCTGTTCTTCCAATAAAATATGGCTCCGGCGAGGTTTTCTTGTTGTGAATGTCAAGACCTTGGAATGAGCGAGATGCGAAAAATTCTACCCCCGACCTCGCTGTTCCTTTGACCAAAGACTGAGGATCCTTATCACGCACCTGCAGCGCCTTCTCCGTTGTATTCACTAGAGCAAGAGCTCCACCTTCATCTTCATCACCCGTCTCTGGTTTAGCCACACATCAAATATTTTCAGATTACAAAGACTAAGCATCAAACTATATAATACGACATTATCAGAACGATGAGATACTAATATTGATAATAATAGTAATAATACGAGAACCGATTTCCAGGCATTTGAAGGTCTGCTATGCAACCAAACAACGAAGAGGATATATATTTCACGGCAGTTATGAAAGTAATCAATAAATAAATAAACAAACCCACCAGATTTCTAAATCACAATTGAAATGAAAATTTTGGTAATTTTCAACACTGTTTCCTTTCTGGAAATTGAATTTTCCAACGTTTCTCATCGATCTCATATAACTGCGGGCAGCATATCTAAGAGGCAAGTCAAAACTATAAGTAGGGTTTTCGAGGGGACATGGAGGTAGGAACAGCGATCCCTCACTTCTGTCCCTTTTCAAGAGTCCTTTTCATAAAACTCGAACACTGGCAATATTATTTTCCTTCCAATAATATTATGATAGTCTTGTTGATAAATTATGGCTAAAATTAGAGTGACGTTGATCACTAAACTTAGTTAAATGAGAATAATGGGATATCAAATTACAGAAAATGGACTCTTCAAGGTGCAAAAGTAGGGAAATCAACAAATAATCAATTCTGGGATCAAGCCTACACTGTTAATATGCAAATACACCATAATCGTGCCAATGAAGAATCAAGACGCCCTAAAAGAAACTTCACCTTCTCAATCCACACCAAAGCATAATATTCATCAAACTAAATCTTGCAAGCAGTTATAATGCTGGTGAAGTTTCTTGCGGTATGAATCAAGATGGGAAAAGGAATGAAACAGTCGGCTACATAAAGATGTCAATGCTTAGTCCGGGCAATAAATTACATTGGCAAAGATCAGTCATGTATTGTTTAACCTAAAAGTTGGTTTATTGATTCACAGCCCACTTCGCTCTTGTCCAGCCCTAGAAAAGCAATCACGGCAACTTGAACCAAAAAGCTTTATATTAAACTAAAATCATTTTATGGGCTTTATTGCACCATTAGAATGTTCTTTAAAAATTTAATAGCCGTAACTAAGACATAAAAGGAACATACTATCTCAGCTTCCCCCCCCCCCCCGCCTTTCCCCAGAAAAAAGGCTTATTTGAAACGTCGATGTAACAACCTAAGTTTGCATTCATTTCATTTTCTAGTTAATGTGTTTATTTCATGATATCACAGTTTGAAATATGTTAGAACCATTCCTTTTTGCCCTTAATTCAGAATTGATAATAATTATATTTCCCACTAGTTGGCCTTAGTTGAGAAAAATTAGACATAAGTATGCTGCATTAGATGTTAACTAAGTGTATAGGATTCATTTAGCATTGATTGAGATTAGTATGACTAATCAGTTTTATTACGCCTACTCATGTTTACTTAGACTTAATCTTGTTTAATTAGACTTAATCATGTTTAATTAGTTTCAATCGCGATTAAGTGACTTCAATCACACAATTAGGCATGGCCAATGGCTGGCAACATGTTGCGCTTGGTGACACACCTTCTTGTGCCACCTCCTACTTAATTTGTGATTTCTCTTGGAAGCCAATACTAGTTGAAAATCTGCTGGAAATTGCCTTAAAGCTGCTCACTTCAAAACAGCAAAATAGAGAGAAAAACTAGAAGGAATCAAGGAACAAAAAGGGGGTTTTCAAGGTGGAACCGAATTTTAGAAAGATAAACAGATCAAAATCCTCAATTAGGAGTAGAAGAGTGAGAGCATGTCATGAAATCAAGAGTTTTTCTTCACTAGCAGCCTTGTTTAGATTATTTACTAGTTGTTATGCACTTCGATTTGGAGTTCCAATTAGGGACTTAAGTTGGGGCGTGACAGTCGAAATTCTTAATTTGTGCTTTTACAACTATATATTTCCTTTAAATTGCACTAAAACTATACTCCCTCCATCCCAATTGAAAAGGGAGATTTTCCTTCGTGTTTGTCCCAATTAATGAGGTCCATTTCTTTTTTGGGAAATTATTTTTTTACATAATGTCTTTTTGAGTGTGTACTAGAAAATAATCATGTCAAATCAACTAAAGCAACATGAAATTGTGGCCACACCCTAATAGGGTATTTTAGCAATTTTTTCTTAATTTGCAGGTGGGACCTTGTGTGAGGTAGGAAGGTAAATAGCCGGGTATAACTTGGCGTTATACACCTACTACCCACAAAGAGAGGTAAAGTAGAGGGTCAAAATACGAACAGCTAATGCTGCGAGAGAGAACAACAATGCACTTGGGGAAAGCACTCTACCAAGAACATTTTTGGGGTCATAAAACCTGCCTTTTAAATGATGCGAGTCGATATTTATAGATAGCTGTAGCACACGTGTGACGAGTCACATTCAATCCGTCCAACGTGGTGGCACTATATCGTTAGACGGTCCTTAATCATGTGCCTGAGAGCGCCGCGTTCCCATGGGGGACCAGCTGTCAACTGCCGTCTACCTTTTAGCCGGGCCACATGCACCCTAACGAATGGGCCACGTGGCTGGGCTCAATACTCTAGCCTCCATTCCAAAACCCTCTTTGATCCAATCATATATGCATTTCTACATAGATTTGGGACGGAAACTAGATGAGATTCCTATCACTTTTCTTAAACTATTCCATGTGCCCTCAAAGAAAAAAGTAACTATTCAAAAATAGATAGATGCAATTGTATGTTGCATTCATAGTTATTAAAGGCAAAAAGCGAGAAACGGGCGAGAAGTACTTTTTCAAGGCGAGAGGTGGGCGAGCAAAAGGCAAACAAGGCGATAATTAAGAAAAAATAATTTAAAAATAGGGATAATGACACTACAAGTCCCTTGACTATGGCCGATTCCACCATTCGTCCCTTAACAAATTTTTTTCATATTTTTGTCCCTTGACTATGAAAATTAGACACAGTTGGTCCTTTTGTTGGATGCCGTTAGTATTTTTCCGTTAAGTTTGTCTTGTGCCTAACACGTGACTTTGGTTAAGGGCATTTAAGGAATTTTACATGCAAAGATATTTTTAATACTTAAAACAATTTTTTTTCTCTCTCCTCCCCCCTCACCCCCACCTTCGATTTAAACTTTCTCTCTCTCTCTCTCTCTAAACAATTTGCGGCAGTGAGGGTGGTTTTGCCATGGTCGACCTGGCCAATAGTGCCGATGTTGAGATGGGGCTTGTTGCGCTCGAACTTACCGCGGGCAGCGCAGACAGTGAGGGAACGGCGGCGGGAGGGGAAGGGGATTGGAGGAAAAGGGTAGAAAGGTCGGTGACGAAGGAGGAAGAGAGTATTAATCTACTGGTTTTAGTGGGGGAATTGACTTGAGATATTTGATTGGTGGGAAGAAGGGGAGTGAGAAAATGTGAGCTTTGAGGAAGAAGCAGTAGTAGTTGCGGCTGAGATTGCCATGGCGTTGCAGTAGCAGTTGCGCTTATGAGGCTTGGATTTGGAATCGGAGTCGTTGTGCACTGGCGTTGGAGACCTTTCTCCCCGGCGCCAAGTATCATCGTCGGCGAAATCGTTTAGGTTATCGTCTAGCACTTGATTTTGATTGCCGTCTTGATCGGATTGGATGTCGTCGTCTTCTTCATCAAAGTCCATATCAATGGCTCTCCATCTTCGTCGCGGTAACTGATAAACAAAAAAAATACAAAATCGATCAAAAGTACGAAACCCTAGACCTTCAAGGATCGCTTTCAGATCTGGATTGAGTCAACCACTGAAAGCATATTTGTTCAAGGGTGGGGAAGGGTTCAGAACTTGTGCTGTAAGAGAGATATAACTTCTGTACTTTACAGTGGTCTGATCGTAAATTTGGTCAGTTTGGCAAAAGAAAAAAAGAAGGGAATTGATAATGGCAGTGGTAGTTTTACTGGTTCTCTAGCAAACTCCAACGGTTAGAAATGGTGAAGGAATCAATATCAACCAAACAGGAAAGAGATATACAGTGGAAAATAGGAAAGAGATATACAGTAGAAATGGTGAAGAAGATGTAGGTGAAATTCCCTTTTTGCCCTTGGTTAAACGCATGTAAGAGGCACATGACAGACTTAACGGAAAAATACTAACGGCATCCACCAAAAGGACCAACCGTGTCTAATTTTCATAGTCAAGGGACAAAAATATGAAAAAAATTTGTTAAGGGACTAATGGTGGAATCAGCCATAGTCAAGGGACTTGCATTGTCATTATCCCTTAAAAATATTATATGTTGTAGATTTTTCATAAACTATTTATCAATAAAAATACTTTATGTAACTTAGTCCACAAATAATAATAATAACACTATTTTCAACTTTTAAATTATGTATTTAAACAAAAAACTACATTTCTTTCTTGAAAATCCAAAGGTTAAAGGTGGATTCTCAAAAATATACTCTCTCCGTCCCAAAATTATTGTCTTGCTTTCCTTTTTTGTCAGTCTCAAAATAATTGTCTTGTTTGAAAATTTCCTTTTTAGGACAACATTTTTACCTTTACTTTTTCTTCCTGCTTTAATCTGGGCCACGTACACATGGACATTCAAAGAAACTACACATTATACCAATATTAATAATCAAATCAATTATTTTTTCTTAATCCGTGTTTCGGGTCAAACAAAACAATAATTTTGGGACCGAGGGAGTAAACAATAACCATCTATATCTTCTTCACATCCAACTTTGAATATGACATGTGCACTCTCCGGAGTACGGTGAGTTTTCGGCGAGATCTAGCGGTAAAAATTACATGGATGTGATCACCTTCTCAAGGAGATGACAAATGTGGCCTTGGATTGGGTAAATATTTAGTAGATTTGTCTAGATCTAAGAAAACGTCTAGATTTAAAAAAAGAATTCGAAATCCGGCCAAAGTTTCACCGGGCGTCGCCTTTGCTCACTTCGCGCCTAGGAGAAACAGGCGACTCGCTTCGCCTGAGATTTTTGAGACGACATACCCTCCCCTCGCCTCGCCTCTCACCTCAGGCGAGCGCCTCGGTCGCCTTTAATAACTATGGCTGCATTAATAGAAAGGGTGAAATTCGAGTCGGTACCTTTTGTAGAATATTCAACCGCTTAAGGACACGAGAATTGTTTTCAATCGAAAAAAGTCACTTTTGTTGCAAAATGTCATCTATACCCTTTAAAAACACGAAACAATGCACGCTCATAAAAGCAACAAACGATACATCGCAATACAACACGATGCACATAAAACAAGGAACGACAAAACTGTGCATCGCAAAACAAAAAACAATGCATCGCAACACAAGACGATGCACAAATTACCTTTTTTCACTTGCGATGCACAACCACCCAGAAGAAGATGCACACATTCTAAGACAACATTTTTTTTACGTATGTCATCAAAGGCTTTCAAAGCATCTTTGACAATGCCAACTCTAAAACTGATAGAACTTAGAGCTACCTTACTCCCTTTTCTTCAACTAGATCCGAGCTAAGACAGCTCATGACGATTTGAAGAGCATGCAGAAATAAGAGAGCTACAAGATGGCTGTGAAAGAAGGAAGACTGTTCTGATTGATAGGGATGGGACCTCTCACCATTGACTATTGGGACTGAACATGAAATTTATGTCGCCATAGATCTTTGAAGACTTTCTGGGCCAAGAGGAGTCATCCATGCGAGATTGTAACTGAGACTCGAGGCAACCCATCTCCTCGGAATTAGGTACATATAATTTATCTACAACCATGAAAGATGATGCATTTCTGGTAGCTAAGAGATAGGTTGGTAGCATTCAATAATTCAGTAGAAAAGAAAAAGTCTCGTGAAGTAAAGGAGTTTATTGAGAAGTGAAGGGGTTTCTTGGGAAGTGAAGGGGTTTCGTGGGAAGTGAAGGGGCGGGGCACTTTTAGAACAAATAGTCAATTTATCACTTAAATTGGACTTAAGCAGTTGAAAACAATTATCATGTCCTTAAGGGGTTGAAAATTCCAAAAAGTGTACTAACCTGCAATTTTTCCTAATAGAAATGTGTGTGTGTGTGTGCGCGCGCGTGTGCTTCGTTGTGTTATCTTAACATTGATGTCATTTTCTAACAGACAAGCTGACATGTAAGACAAAGCTACAGAACTTATATATCTTATAGCATCTGATGGAAGACAAACCTACTTGTAGTATGAAAATCGAGGGAAGTATATCATGTTTTCTGAAGTATGTCATGTTTTCTGAGTTCACTAAATGAAAAGATAAAATATACAGTTAGACAACTAAATAGTTTTGCCCTTCTCTTGCCATCTTGGAAGACATGCAGTTGTGAACACTCTAGACTAAATGACTGCAAGTGAATTCAAAACAGAATGACAAATCTACCTTGCAGGTGAAAATCTTCGACATATCCACCGTGAAGGAACGAAAACCGTGCCTCTTCCTTCTGGTTTCTTACTTCCACATGAGGTAAAGTTAAGTCCTGAAATTCCAACATATATGCACCGGTCCACTGACTTCCCCTGGGGAGTTAAAGAAAGGAGGGGGAACAAAAACCAGGGTTGATTATTTAAATAAGCATATTCAATAAAAATATTGTAAGTCATATGTATAATGTAAATAGTGTAGGGGTTGAAATTGTATTTATCTATATGTACTTAGGAGTATAAATACTTTGCCCTAACCAGATTCTAGGTTACGGCTTCTCAATATATTGTTCTCTTCTCTACTCTATTCAGTAACATAGTATCATAGCAATAGGGCTCGATCCATTGAATTAACTGTCAACCCAAGTAAATTTGACTACCTTAGGGTTCCTCCTTGTCGAAGGGACTGTTTTGGAGTATTGAAGATCAGCACTTTGAGGATTCTTGCAGACGTGAACACTGATCATGAACAATGTCTTGAACATTGTTTTGTGAACAGTGTTTCGGAAGAGAAAAAAAGATACTAATCTTATTTTTCCTTTTCTTCTTTGACGTATTTTTTGATGGCTGAATCTACGAATGAGAAGAAATCTCTTGTCACAGAGATTGTTCCGGTGTCTATAAAGATTACAAATGAGAAATTGAACGAGAGTAACTATTTGGAGTGGAGTAAGAATGTGCAAATATTTCTTCGTAGTATTGAGAAGGATGATGATGTGACTAATGTAATACCCTAGCTCTCCTATGTGTTAATTGCATATTTGTATGCCTTGTTATTGTGTTAAATATATATGATAGAAATATTTGCATTGCATGGTTGAAATAGTACGCCATGGTAGTAATGTGAATTATGATGATATACATTGTCTAGTTGACATGTATTAGTTGTGTTACAATCATGTAACCTTTGTGTTATGTTTCTAGCAAAGTTCTTAGACTTGTTGGGAATCCATGTTGTGTGTTTTGGTATTACAACTTGTTAAATTTGCTTAAGAATCATTTAGGATGGCTTTGGTTGCATTTTAGAACTTTGTATTTAGCATTTGAACATACTGGATACAAAGCGATCGCCTTGGCTAAGGCCAGAGCAATCGCCCTGTGGACAGAAAGTTAGTTTTGGGGATTTGGGGACAAAGCGATCGCCTTGGCTTACCCCAAAGCGATCGCCTTGTAGACAGAGGTTAAAGCGATCGCTTTGCCTCGAAGTAGGGCGATCGCCCGGAGTACAGATTTGCTGTATGTGTTTTAATATTATAAATTGCATGTTAGACTTTTTGGTTAAGAAGGGGACACGTCCTTGGAGTGCAAATCAGCCTCTCTTCCACCCCTTGAGTCCTTGAGAGAGAGACATAATACTCTCACTTCATCTTTGATGATCCAAGAACATAAGAGACCGTTAGTGTGTGAGAAAAGAGTGAGATTGATGTGTGTTCTTCATCTCTTCACATTTCAACCATCAAACCTTGCATGCAAGACCATATTTAAGTTGCTAAAAACTAGGAGAACTACTTTGAAGGCTTTGATTCTCTTTTTAGTGGTTTGATTTTCTATTTAAGGTAAGTTACTAATTCCCTTTAGTATGCTTTAAGCTTCAAACATGCTAGTTACATGATGAATTTGCTAGCCTTGTTAAAGATGTTAATTACATGTCTAATTACTACAAGGATGTATGAGAATCTTGTTGTGTTAGATTCTTGGTATAAGATGGTTTGGGTGAGATAATTACCCCATTGTTGAACTTAGAATTGCACTAAGGGAAGAACAAAGACTAGAGTTAGGAAGTAAGTTGCATATAGCAACTATACCCAAAGTGAACAATTATGTTTATGAAACCTTGTAGTAGAGTTTTGGAAGAACAATATACACCGAAATTGTGTTGAATCCCTACGAAAATCTGGATTAGTTTGAGTAGGATTATGAACTCTCAAACAAGTTGATTAAGTGAATGGGTATTATGTGTTATATAGAGACTTGTAAATTAGCTCTACGTGGATGTATAAACTTGAGCAAATATGTGCTTGTGGTTGACATGTTATGGAGTAATATGAATTACTTGACATTTACCAAGTATACTACTTTTGAACTTGGGGTTAATTTGCATAAGATGAGTAAATACCATTTTGTGCATTGCATTGAGTCCAGCTGGCATTTGTTAACGAGTCAAGGTGGGACGACATATAGCCTTGACAAATCAATGTTTGGGATCGCTATAGGTCGCCGTACCGGAGTGCACACACACCTTATCTGTTGGCCACAGGTGGGAGGTAGTC
Source organism: Platycodon grandiflorus (assembly GCA_016624345.1). Taxonomy (NCBI): domain Eukaryota; kingdom Viridiplantae; phylum Streptophyta; class Magnoliopsida; order Asterales; family Campanulaceae; genus Platycodon; species Platycodon grandiflorus. Next base: position 710,726 of record JACONP010000029.1, on the reverse strand, counting down.
ACACTGTTGTTGCAATACGCGTAACTTTGGTTGCTAAGATCCGATAGATTTTCGGGGAGACCCGGCAGGTTCGGAGATGTCAATATATCATAGACGAGTATCGATACACGTTGGTTATTTTGTGTATTGCAGGAGCAACGCAAAGACAGATAAAGAGAAAGATATCCTTTGTTGTGTGATTTATTTATACGCACTTATGTGAATACCAAATTGCTATGTGTTTAACATGAGTTGTATATCATGGATGATATTTCATGTTGTGTTGTGATGTATAGAAATGCTATCACTTTGTTACGATTACAATTGAGCATTATGCCATGACATATAGTTGCATTTAGTAACTTATTGAGTTTCGACTCACCCCGTTGGGTTTAATGTTTTCCTTAGATCCGAACCAGCCAGGCAGCTCTCGGTGAGGTCGGTGAGGACGCGACTAGATAGCAGGTTGTCTTCGTGGTTGTACTTGGTTTGTACAGTTGTTGTAGCATTTTCTTTTGGTGAGATATGATGATTATGTAAAGTTATATAAACTTTACTTTTTAGTAGAATCATACTTGGTTTTGTATTATTCTTTTGGCAGCCGACATGGATGTCGCGCTTGTTTACAGTTGGTTATTATTCCAGTTGTGTTTCCGAGCATGTTGTGCTTCGTGGTTTATTTTGTTGTTCCGGTATGTTGTGGCCAATGATGTTAAAATTGTTGTTATTTCTTCTCTCGAGTTATAGACTCGAGGTTGTTATTAGTTGGTATTCCGGCAGTAGTTTCGCCGAAGACTTGTTTATTATTATTAAATCAGGTGTTTACATTTATGCTAAGTCTTGTTATGTTGTTATGGCATCCCGACCTTGGGATTTTGTATGAAAATCTGGGTCGGGGTGTCACAACTGATGATCCACCTTTCAGATCCAGAAGAAGGGAAGGTTTGGTTAAGGAAGGATAAATAGTTATATAGGCAACCGAGGCGCTCGCCTGAGGCGAGGTGAGTGTATGTCGGCTCAAAAATCTGAGGCGAAGTGATGTTAGAGAAGCGACCCCAGGCGGTCGCTGTTTCGCCTAGACGCGAAGCGAGCAAAAAAAAAAAAGTTGGAACTTTGGCCGGATTTCGAATTCTTTTTTTACATCTAGACATATTTTCTTAGACTAGACAAATCTACTAAATATTTGCCTAATCCAACGCGACATTTGTCATCTCCTTAAGAAGGCGATCACATCCATGTAATTTTTACCGCTAGATCTCGCCGAAAAAGTTGGTCGGTGACCGGTGCCGAAATCTCACCGTACGCCTGGAGAGAGTGCACACGTAGATTCAAAGTTGGATGGCTGGTTTGAAGAAGATATAGATGGTTATTGTTTATATTTTTGAGAATTCACCTTGAACCTTTGGATTTTCAAAAAAAAAATGTAGTTTTTAGTTTAAATACATAACTTAGAAGTTGAAAATAGTGTTATTTTTATTATTTGTGGACTAAATTACATAAAGTATTTTTATTTATAAATAGTTTAAGAAAAAATCTACAAAAGATAATATTTTTAAATTATTTTTTCTTAATTATCGCCTTGTTCACCTTTTGCTCACGCGCCTCTCGCCTTGAAAAAGTACCACTTGCCCGCCTCTCGCCTTCCGCCTTTAATAACTATTGGAGGATGCACAACTATTTTTGCCCATCAGAAAATCTATTTCACCCGAGATCACTCCCTTGGTAAACCATTGCAAGTTTGTTAAGGAACTTATGGAGTACCTTATTTCTTATTTTCTAGCCAAGGTACATGAATCATATTTATGATGTGTGTAAAGCTCGCCCAGAAAAGTAAGAGAAATCACTTATGAAATATTTTATGGATTTTAAGAAAATGTATACGGAACTTAATACACTTCTTCCTTATAGTCCTAATGTGAAGGTTCAACGGGCTCAACGAAAGCAAATGGCTATTATGAATATTTTGACAAGATTACCACAAGAGTTTGCAACTGCAAGATCACAAATACTTGATAGCTCAAAGATTACTTCCCTTCGGGATGCTTATACTAAAGTTGTACGTGCTGCGAGTAAAGTGCCACATTCCACTATCCCGAGTAAGTCAACTGCTCTTGTGACTCAAAGCTCATGGAATGATGGCAGGGGAGGTGGTCAAAGTACACGTGGTAGTAGAGATGGCGGAAATTTTAGGAGAGGTAGAGCTGGTAGTCAAGGTAGAGGTCGGAGCAGCGAGGCAATAGCCAAGGTAATCAACGACTGTGTCACTATTGTGGGGATCACGTCATTTGCAGCGTTCATGTTGGAAGCTACACGGCAAGCCTCAACAGCAACCACAGTTTGCCAATGTAGCTACTCTTGATAGTGCTAGTGGATCTACAGCAATCATAAAATCCTCCTAAGGCTACTATGGTTCATTTAGGTAAACCCACCACATGCCTTGCATCATTCTCTCGTATATGGGTCATTGATTTCGGTGCCACAGACAACATGATAGGTCATATGGATACCTTGTCATCATTTACTTCATTATCCCCTCATCCTAGTGGTACTTTAGCAGATGGTTCGGCAACGTCTTGGTGTTGGTACGGCCTCCCTACTTCCTCTCTTTCTTTGTCTTCTGTTTTGTATTGCCTGATTTTCTCTTTGATTTACTATCTGTTTGTAAAATGACACGTGCTCTAAATTGTAGTCTTATTTTTCCATGATCATTGTGTCTTTCAGAATCTTACGACAAGGAGAATTACCGGTAGAGAACGTGAGTCGGGGGGCCTTTATGTTCTTGACAGTGGTTCTAGGGTGCCGAAGCCAGTTGCATGTTCCGGTATTAGTTATGCCCATCATTGGGGCATCCATCTTTATCGAGTTTGAAGAAAATGTATCCTAGTTTATATTCTTTATCTAGCTTAGAATGTGAATCTTGTCAATTAGCAAAACATCAAATGTCTTATTTACCTAGGGTCAATAATCTCACTGCTTCCCCCTTTAGTTCATTCAGATGGTTGGGGCCTCCTCCTTTTAAGTCTAAATTGAGATTTCGATATTTTGTTACCTTTGTTGATGACTACTCTCAAGTTGCTTGGTTATATTTTATGAAAAGTCATGATGAATTATTTTCAATATTTTGTGCCTTCTGTGCTGAAATTCAAACTCAATTTAATCTTCCCATTTGTGTTTTGAGAAGTGACAATGCAAAAGAATATTTTTCTGACCATATCAATTGTACATGTCAAGGCATGGTATGCTTCATGAATCTTTGTGTTGATACACCTCCTCAAATGGGGTGGCTGAAAGGAAGAATAGACATTTACTAGAAGTTGCAAGAGCTTTGACATTTCAAATGAAAGTTCCTTAGGTGTTTTGGGCGGATGCAGTTTCTATCACTTCTTTCTTGATAAATCGTATGCCCTCCTCTGTCCTTGAAGGTGAAATGCCTTTTTCGATCTTGCATCCAACCCGTTCTTTATATCCGTTATCTCCACGTATTTTTTGGTGCACTTGTTTTGTTTGTGATGTTTGTCCTCGAGTTTCTAAACTAGATCCAAAGTCTCTTAAATGCATTTTCTTGGGCTATTCTCGCTTTCAAAAAGGGTATCGTTGTTACTCTCCAGACTTGGTCGTTATCTTGTTTCTGCTGATGTGACTTTTTTCGAGTCTACCCCATTTATTACAGCATCTTCCTCCGATGGTGATAGCGAAGAGGCTGATTTTTTGGTCTATAGAGTGCGACCTCCACCTTCTTCAAAACCCGAGTCTTCTCCCTCTAATCAGTTGCGCCCTCCGGTTAGTAAGGTTTATCCTCGCCGATCGCATTCGACTACAGAAAAGCATGATGTCTCAGACTCACCACCTCCTATACCAACTGCAACTCCTCTGTCGACAAATCCAAGTCTAGATCTTCCTATTGCCTTACGAAAAGGTAAGCGTACTTGTACTCGCCCTATTTCTTCGTTTGTGTCATAACCTCATTTATCACCATCTTTGTCTTCATTGCTTCTCTCGATTGTGTTTCTATTCCTAAATCTGTGTCAGAAGCTTTGTCCAACTCGGGTTGGTGGACTGCTATGGAGGAGGAGATGCTTGCTTTAGACCATAATGGTACTTGGGACCTAGTTCACTTACCTGCAGGTAAACAGGCTATTGGATGTAAGTGGGTTTTCACTTAAGCTCAATCTTGATGGTTTTGTGGCACGCCTTAAGGCAAGGCTTGTTGCTAAAGGGTATGCACAGTCTTATAATGTTGACTATTCAGTTGCTAAACTTGCATCTGTGCGGTTGTCTATATCTCTTGCTGATACTTGCGATTGGCCTCTTTATCAGTTAGATGTCAAAAATATTTTTTTGCAGGGTGATTTGCAAGAGGAAGTGTATATGGAGTAACCACCTAGGTTTGTTGCTCAGGGGGAGAATGGTAAAGTTTTTCAACTTAAGAAATCATTGTATGATTTGAAACAATCTCCATGTGCTTGGTTTTGTCTATTTAGTGAAGTTGTGCTTGAGTTTGGCTTACAGCGTAGTCATTGTGATCATTTTGTGTTCTTTCGTCATTCTGCTGCGGGTATCATTTTGTTGGTAGTATATGTGGATGGCATTGTTAATACTAGTAGTGATAGTGCTGCTTTCAGCACTCAAATTGTTCCTACAAGCACGCTTTCAAACAAAGGATTTGGGTTTCTTGAAGTACTTTTTAGGAATTGAGGTAATGCAGTCTAAGAAAGGTATCTTTCTCTCTCAAAGAATGTATATCCTTGATCTTCTTGCTGAGACTGGAAAACTAAGTGCTACGCCTTATTGTACACCGATGGTTCCAAATATGCATGTTACAGCGGAGGATGGAGAACCATATAGTGATCCTGAGCGATATCGAAGGTTAGTTGGTGACTCGCCTTGATATAGCATATGCACTCGGTGTAGTAAGACAGTTTATGTCATCTCTGAGGACTACTCATTGGAATTTATTGTAGTAAATTTTATGTTATCTTAAGAGGAGTCTCAGTCGTGGTGTCTTATATAAAAATCATGGACATTGTAAGGTAGAGGGGTTTGCTGATTCGCAGGCTCTAAGATAGATAAGAGGTCTACAACAGGTACTTCATATTTGTTGGTGGTAATTTAGTATTTTGGATGAGTAAAAAGCAGAATGTAATATCTTGTTCGAGCACAAAATCAGAGTATTGAGCTATGCCACAATCTACTTGTGAGCTTATGTGGGTGCATCAGTTACTTGGTGAGTTTGGTATTGGTGGATCAACTCCTATGAGACTACCATCCATATTGCATGTAACCCTGTATTCCATGAGAGGACTAAGCACATCGAGGTTGATTGTCATTCAATTCGGGAGAAGATCAAGTAAAATCTTCTCTTCTGAAGATCAACTTGCTGATATTTTCACAAAACCATTGAATGGTCCACAGGTCCACGGATTAATCATATTTGTGACAAGCTGGCATGCTTAACATCTATGCTCCAACTTGAGGGGGGGTGTTGTAAGTCATATGTATAATGTAAATAGTGTAGAGGTTGAAATTGTATTTATCTATATGTTCTTAGGAGTATAAATACTTTGCCCTAACCAGATTCTAGGTTACGGCTTTTCAATATATTATTCTCTTCTCTACTCTATTCAGTAACAAAAACACATGTAATAATTGGACAAACTCTCAGTTTTAAGATAAGTCATGCCTTTTCGATAGCATAATACAATAACTTATACATATGAGAATGTCAAGTGTGAACGTATGAAAAACATATATGCCATGTCAAATTCAAGAAATCACTACATGAGAAAACAACCATGTGCAGACAAAAGCAGAAGTAAATATGTTCGTGAAGATTGTACTGATATCTGTTGTACTAAATGCCTGAGGTATTGTATTATGTTGTGCTGAACTCTTTGCAAATCGGTAGAGCCCCAAAATAAAAATCCAACTACTAAGGTTCAACAAACGAACCACCCATGGGTCTCAAACAAAAGAAACTGGTTCTCCTCCCCCCGCCCCTTCTTTTGTTTTTCATTTTTTCTCTTCTCGTAAATGGTTTGAATTCCAAGTAGAGGGAAAATCAGAAAAGGGAGAGTAATGATTATTCTTCAACCTTTATTTCATACTATTTTTTATCAGAAAAACTCAGAATAGATCAAGAAAGAAGAAAGTACAATAGGACAAATGATTAGTCCATCAGAAAAGAACAAATGGAAAAATGAAGAGGAAAAAAAAATACAATACAAACATAATTAGGAAAGCAAAGCATTCCAATCATTCTGAATCCAAGAAGGGAACCCCATGGAAAGCGCCCCCAACTCACGGCCAGAGAGATGTCAGGAAAAAAACTGTATAACATGACAGTGTCAATGATAAAGCCTAGTCTCTTAAGATTCTGGAGTTACCCACCATCCAAATGCACCAAAGAATAGCAAAAACCCCAAACAGCCACAAAAAAAGAACGGCCTTCTCGGGACCCGAAACCTTTAACCTTCATCCGAAGAACTGAAGCAATAGAAGCAGGAAACCCAGGCCTCCCCAGCTACCCCAAAAGAGATTGTGTCAGAGGAAACAAGCACCTCCATAATAGAGAAACAAGTGATCCTGGGATTCTGAGAAATTCTTGCATATCAGACACCAGTCCAAGAGAGAAATTGAAGAACTAAACCATTATTCTTCAACTTTTCTAAGAGCAAAGAGAAAAGATTATGCAACTTCATGGTTGCCAGGAGATTTTTTTCAGAGTTTCCACAGCCCCAACTTATACAACATGTATGCAAGAATGTGCCCTTTCTGCCAGCTTTCAAAAGTAAGTGCACAATTTTAAGCATTGCAGAAATGCAAATTAGTGCCCACGAGTATACACTGAATTCCGCAGATTTCACACATCAAATCGTTCCAATTAATGTCCACAAGTTAATTTTTGCTTCTACAAGTACCTTAATCCTGACGGGCATTAGAAAGGCCTAACGATTTTGATTGTACTTTGCACATGTTTTCTTTTTTAGTCCGTTCCAAAATAACTGTCCAGTTTCTAACTTTCCTTTAAGGAAAACACTTATACTATTTTACCCTTACTTTCCTTGTTACTTTAATGATGGGTCCCACTTGCACATGGGCTTTAAAGTAAAATACATTACACACCAATATTTATAATAAAGTCGATTAGTTTTTTCATAATCTGTGTGTCAAGTCAAACAGAAGAGTTATTTAGGAACAAAGGGAGTATTACTTTTATCAGAATTTCAGTTTACTTTAGAAATGCATTATCAAAAAGAAAAAGAACAACGATTATAAGAAAATCGGCAACTATTCCCATCACCACCGCCTCATCCCTCTTCACACTCACCACCGGCAATAGCACATCACGCAAATATTCGGAGCGGCAGCGAGAGGGGTGACGGCAGTGATAGTCTGCATAAGGAGGGAGATCAAGTTGGCGACTAACGGCTAAAAGAGGCCGACCATGAGTTGGAGGTGGTCAATGGCGGCGTATGGAGAATCGACGGCCTGCCCAGGTGATTTCAAAGCCATTGGAGAGGAATTTGCCTTGGGTTACAGTAAAGAGAACAGATCCATGAGTTGACTGAGATTTGATCTCGAAGAGGATAGATTGAAGGGAGGATATGAGGTGAGGGTTGAGACAGTGCTGTTGATCATCACATGCGCTGCTGGTCATTACATATCTTTAGGGACTTCATTTCAAAACAGTAGCATATCTCCAACTCTTTAAGCTTGAGGGATGGATCAGAACTTCAAAAGTTACCAATTGATTTCAGCCAAGCAATTCCAGGAGTGTGCAGTCTTGGTCTTTGCTATCCTTCTGCACCCAGCAGATTGATTAGTGGAACATTGAAGACAACGGCAAGGGCAGGTTCTTAGAATTAATCATGGATCTTGAGCCGTGCATGACCATCAGAAAAGGGTTGCTGGGAAAAGATTGCTGTGCCCCTCTATTTTGGTGATGTGCGCCACACATGTCAAAATCGTTAGATTTTTCTAATGGACGATAGGATTAGACACATGTATAAGCGGAAAATTAGATTGTGGGCTTCGATTGGGATGACTTGAATTGTTCGAACCCATGTGGGATTTGTTGTATATTTGGCCTTGTGGGCACTAATTTTTACATACTTGCCTTTAAGCATGAACTTTACTAGGATGTAGTCCATAGAAGTGGGCACTAACAGCACATATTTGCCTTCAAAAATGTATAGAACCACTTATTGCAACACATTCTAAATAATGGGCATGTATTAAATGTCTAGAAAACTAGACAACATAATCGTGAACAGTAATAATAAAGCATCAACAAAAGGTAAACTGACTTGATCATGCTTGTAACTAGGAGGTAAACTTGAATGCAGGGAGTATTCTAGATTAGTACCTGCTGAAAGCAAGCATAGCCTCGAAAGGAGTAATAACAGGAGCTAAGAACTCTTTGCTATCCAAAAGAGCAGTTTGCGCACAAGAAACAAAAATAAAAACATCACACTGCAAAATAAAAAATAACATGTCACTAGAGACGGACATCACTACCAGCAAATAATAATAACCACATTCGTAGTACTTACCAAAAAATAAATAAATAAATAACCACAATAGTAGTAGTAATAATAATAACCACAACAACAAATAATAATAATCGTAACAGCAACAACGGTAATACTGATAATAACGAGAAAAGTGTGTTTATACAGCATTCATTGGACCAATCATACCCTCAAAAACAACAATGGCCCTACCATTTCCACTATCATGATTATGCATGCTGAATTAGATGTAACTAACATTCTTATGTAAATATTAGTTAAAAAGAAGAAAAAAGTGGGAGTGATTGATAGAAAAATAAGATACAGTTGTGTTAGGAAGTTCTTTAATAGGGCATTTTCTATACGAGTCGAAAGAGAAAAGGTGGGAGAGTAGTCCAAAGAGACTGAAGTGAGAAGAGAATCTAAAGAGCTTGACATATAGTAATAGATTAAAATGAACTTGTTCAGTAATTTGGACCAACCAAACGCGACAATTGTTCAAGCCTGTCCCGTGATCCCAAATATCCCCATTTATGATATCACACCATTTTTTGGTTTCACAAGGTATCCCAAGGCCCAAGACTAATCCCTGAATCGGGCAACCACAAGGCAGTAAAGCTCTCCCTACCAAGTTTTAACGCAGCTGCACTCCCAGCTCAAACCCGAGACATATGGTTAAGCTAGAACAGTCCCCTACGAGTTGATCTACGCGCTTGGTGGTATATGATATCACTCCATGGGGATCAAAGTTATTGTTATCAGGATGGGCAAACTTTTGCTCTTCAAAACCGAATGCTCAACTATTATTCATCTTCTTCAAGTCTTAATACTTTACTACAGAGAATTTGAATTGGCTTCCCCTGAAAAGCTTCTCTCCAAAATCTCATGTTACAAAGCATCGCTGATGATTAATAGAAGTACCCTTCCATGACGAGTTTTTCCATGTATGTACTTCCCTCTTCTCCTTCAAGGCGTTTTCGATCTCCTGAAACAAGGAAACCAAAACCCATTTCTGAGAATCCTCAGGCAACAGCACATGAAAATTGAGCATCCCCAGTAACAGATTCCACACACAAGCTTGTAGAACTTGAATCACAAGCTTAGGCCACCCCGGTTCTCCTCTCTCCTGCCAGATCTAAAAGTCAATATCGCTGACTCACCGTAGTCGGTGGTTCCTCCATCTCCTAGGTGAAAAATAGCCTCAATCTCATACACCCCATATCAGACCTTAAAACCTTCAAACTCTCTGTCCAACTTCCATGCCATTCTAAAACCAAATATAAACCCTTTTTTTTTTTAAAGTATCACTTAAGAAATTATTTCTATAATATTAACTGCATTTCAGGAAACTGATCACAGCTAGGAACCGAGTTCACTCTGGTGAGCTACAGTTACTCCTACCTCTCAGTCAATACTCCATCTCGAATAGAAAAGAAAATTATCGATAAAACAAAAGATAGGAGTAAGAAAGTATTGATCAAGTTTAGTTACTTAATCCATTTTACCAGAAAAAATTAGCCAATTTAAAAGTTAAATGAGTTCTACTTTTCCGGTCAGGGTATGCATCAGCATTTCACGGACAAGGAGAACAAAGATATAACGAAAAAAATGAGTAAGTGATTCTGAATTGGGTATGGTGGGCCCCATTAATCGTGACTAAACAAAACACGTCAGGTAGGAGAGCAAATTCGGTCACATCTATCACTCTGTCTATATCTGTCTAGTACTACTTCTGTCATTTTATGCTATGCTGCAGTCAAGGAAAAGCAAATTCAAGAGCGAAAGAAGCTTCACATATTGCTTACTTATCAAAAAAAAAAAAAGAAGCTTCACAATTTGCTTGAGTTCAAGGCGGGGGCAGTCAAGTTGTTTATTTATTTATTTTATTTTATTTATAAGTAAAAAAGGATATATAGAAAGCGTCAAAACAAGAGACGCATCCTTTAAGTATACTCCGACAAAAGATTTACAAAAAGGAAAATCTATCCATGAAAGGGACGAAAGGATCCCCAACCCTCAGACTCGAATCTGAACACCAAAAACACAAAGTCTGAATCAATCTCTTCTTCAGTCTCTCTGTATCTAGTTCCACATTCTCGAAAACTCTATGATTTCTCTCTTTCCATATGCACCAACAAATAGCCAAAGGAGCTGCATCCCACAAGTTGTTTAATTAATAGTCTTATTATAGGGTATTATTAGATTAAGTCAGTTTTGCATTAGTTTTCATAATTTGAGACAAAGGGTATATTGACAATTTTCCAGTTTGCTGGGAATAGGTCATAATATTAACCCATGAGTCTTCTTATTTAATTATCATGTTATTTAGTGAATCCAAATCCTTATAAGATCTGAGCTTTAGTTGTCTTTAGTTAGTTTCAATTGGAAAATAATAGGGATACAAACTTTTTTGTACAAATATCTCATCCTAATCTAGATGTCAAGCATGTGATGGGTTCAACGGTGACATCACATATTAAGTGATGTGATCTAACCAATCACGTGCTTGCCACCTAGATTGGGATGAGAAAGTGACAAAATATGTGTATCGTTATCACTACTCGTTTCAATTAGGATTTCAAATCCTTTTTGGTTTAATTTAGTTCAGTCTATATGGGTCCATTCTCCTTTGCGATTTAGTGACATTTTGTAATTTTGGACTGTCACTTGGTCCCACCATCTATCTCTCTTTTTCTTCAATCATTACTAAAAATAAAAAAAATAAAAAAGGCACAAAATCACGAAGCCAAACACACCCTATAAGTCTGTAGAACTTACAATTCAAGAGATAGAGATTATCGAGTTTTCAGCTATTACGCACTATTTGTTTGAATTGTCTGATGCAATTCCCTTGGGTGTAATGCTCAAGATCCTATCCTTGGGTATGATGCTCAAGAACCCAAGGTGTTGTGCCTAAGGTTGCCTTGGTATCAAGCCAGGCTTTTCCCTTCTTTTTCCTTGCTGTTTTTCCCCTTTTTCAGCCTTAATTACTGTGTTCTGCTACTGTTCACAGTGCCCGAACAGCCTTTTGCAACTCTTCTTTTGCGAGCATAAACCATCCCAAACCCTAGACCTTCTGTTCTAAGCCTTTTAATATTATTCTTTTTTGCTGCGTTCTACATCAATTTTGGCCCAACCTTTGTATGCTAAGCGTACACACGCTTGTCATGCATCACACCCATTTCCTTTGGAATAGTTTGTTTTGGGTGACGGTGATCTCTCGCTATAGCTTTCCTTTCTTAAAATGAGGAGGCTAACCAGCTGTAGCTGCGAAGTGCTTGCATTTTATTGTGCAATTGGACTGAGGAGTTTGAAGATTTTCAAGGAGAAGATTTGTCCCAATCTCTTTTGTGGGATAGAGTTTTTTTTAAATGGCATTCGTCATGGGCTTCAGCTAATGGTGCTTTTAAAGGAGTGCCTATGTAGGTCTTCCAGCGATATGGGAGTGCTTTAGTTTCTTGATTGTCTCTAGGATATCATTTGTGCTTCTTTCTTATCTTTTCTTGTACTTTCCTTTCCATTCTGAAGGATTTCTCTTCCATATCCTGTACTTTTTCCCCTATTAACTTATCAAAAAAATAATGCAGAGTAATAAACAAGATGTATAGGAAAATGGTATCCATGAATTGGAATCCAGGCAATCAACTGGTAATCCATGAAAGTCTGCATCGTAACTGTTAGTTATACTTCAAACTCTTATTTTCCACTACATCATACCTATGTTCTCTAGATGCTTTAGCTTAGCCTCGATGGTTCCTGGAATTTTCACTGCATAGAGCGAGCACTAATTGTTTGCTTTGATACTCAAGTATGCAGGGATTATATGCATGTATTTCATGTTTTGATCAAGTGTGTGGATGTGAAAGGCCAATTAAAGGACAGTTTAGAGGATCAAACTATATTAGCATAACAGGATAAATACAGGTTAATTCAAAGGGGATTTATCTTCTATGGTAGTGTGAGTGGATGACAAAGATGACAATAGGTGTTGATCAAAGTTGTTTCAATCTTTTATGCAATTACCAGTACTAGTGATAGTAATGAAAATAATCTCCAGCACATACCCAAACTTACTTCTGGGAAGTTCGCAAGTTTTGCAGGGTTTGGTTTTCCCATAACCAGGATATACGCCTTCTTCCCAGCTGCTATTATCAACTCCTTCATTTGATGAATTGCACGAAGGTAGCCAGCTGCATTTCAAAGTCCGAACAAAAACGTTTTTGTAGTTTCAGATATTGGGTGGATGCCCAAATAAATGTGATTATCTTACACCTTAAGGTAAAAGTGAAATAAATAAGGGGTCGTCATTACTGCTCCAAAACATGGAAAGGATCTAGATAGCTAAATGAAATGAAAAGTGGAGCTTCACTATAATACTTTAAAGTGGTTCAAGTGGGATCAACTAGCAACGTAAGTATCATGGCAATTGGATTGGGCAGATGTAAAGTGAACAAAGCTTGCCAGCTGGTAATCACTAATCATCAATCATTAAACACAACTTATCAGCAGATAAATGGTCAAACCAGAGTGAAATAACAAAAAACCTTAATATAAATATGTGGCAGTAGAATCTGATATAATTCACAGGCATAATAATAACTCATATGTACCCAAAAATTAGTAATAATAATAATAATAACTGAACCTTGTGTTCTAGCAATAGAAAATTAGAAGATATGAATAAAAATAAAACAGTACCTAGTGGCGAAACAGGCATCAAATTGTACAGCTCATTAAATCATGATCACTTGTAACAAGATCAATATAATAGCAGCAACATTGATACATACATACTAAACCAAACCTAATCCAAAACGGGTATAAATTGCATATAACAACATTTTATTCTAGCTGTATGCTTATAACATGAGGATGCTCAAAAGCTCCTTGGAACCAGGTTCGAGTCTAATAAAACATTGATCTCCAAATGAAATAGAGGCGATGATCATATCATCAATAAATCACATGGTAGATAACAACGAGAATATCATAGGAAAACATACCAACACCGAGAGTTCCAACTAAGATACCAACAATGCTAGCATCCTTCGCTTTCTCAACTAAGTAGTATCTGCAAATACATTGTTCGCATGGTGAATCATGAGACAAGGCATGTGTATCATGTTAAAGGTAAATTAAAAATCAAGCATTTCAAGCGGACTATACAATTACACTACAGATAGTACCTACGCTTCAGAATTCTTCTCTGTTGAGAAAAGTCTGTCAGCACCTGATTTTCTCTAGCATCATATCTGACTGAGAAAAATGCCAACAAATTGTGTTAATGTACAATAGAACGTTACAAGGAGGAATCTAAAAACTATTCTTCCAAATATGCCCTATGCTAAAGTATTTGAGAATTCCCGACCCCAAATTATTACTATAGAGCGGTAAAGATGGAGCTTAAGTCAAAACTATTTGGGGTCCTCGATGAATCCTGTGCTTCCCCTCCTCAATTGCAGATATGCTTCTTGTATGCTATCGAGCTTTTGGTCATGATAAGGAGAACAAGAGTTTATAGATGCATGGTATTTTTGCAGTTTTATGGAGCATTTGAAGGGAAAGGATTTTAAGGATTTTCACAGACCATATTTGCCAATTCAGCTGATTACAGGTAGGGTTTTGTATCCGACTTCCTTAATGACTTGAAGCTTTTTGAAGAGTCACTACTACAGATCTACATAAGGATCAAAAGTCTGTTTTGGTTTGATGTTTTGGGATGTTTCATCTTTTATTTTTTCTTGGTCTTTTTTCACTTCTTTGTGGACTCCATTCCCACTTTGCACATTCTAATCTCTTTCTAATCAATAACATTTCTTCTTTTACTATACGCTTTTGGGGCTGAGGGAGTCAGCAATTAGAAGTGAAGAAATCATCCTACTAGGAAGATTTGATCGGAGGAGTGAGAATTACACAACAAGAATCTTAAGTAAGAAGCCAATTCCAAAGGAAAAAAAGGTGGAGGACACGCTTCAAGAATAGAGAAGGAAGTTAATGGCATAGTTGCAATTGTACCCCCCAGGTAAAGAAAGGAGATTTTATTATCTATCTCACCATATAAAAAACCAATAAATCGTATTAGTGTAAGCACTAAAAAGACCTTGGTCTAGACAGAACAGTATTGCAGAAAAGGATTCATGTAGCTGATCAAAAGTAATCGGGGCAAAGTTGAGTGGAGTCGAGTTGAATTGAGCGGTGTTGTTTAAAGATGTCAAACTAGAGTGAACTTTTGGAATACCAGGAAAACACAATCCAGGAACTGATTGTCCATGTAGAGACAAAAAATAAAGCATTCCAACCATGCTAATGTACACTACCTTAAAAAAAAAAAGTAAGCATATTGTACCCATTACTCTCTCAAAACATAACAAGGGCCATGTCAAGTGGTAGAAGAATGGAAGCTTAAAGAATCTACAATTTTCATATACAATTTTCATACACATTCAGCTCTAGAAAATATTATTTACAACAAAAAAATTACAGAACGACCTCAGTAAGTACATTTCACCAGAAAATGAAAATATGCACCTATTTCGCAGCCATTAAACGTCAGGACAATATTTGCAAAGGCCGAGTTGTCAGACCCAATCCAAAAAAGTGAGTAATCATCTATACAGCGGCCTTCCTGCACACTCCATTTCAATCCTCCAATCTTGTATTCTGTGCTGGCAGCTTTACCACAATCATCAGTACAATTAGAGCTGCTAACCGATCCCAGATGCCCATTAGAGGTTTTAAGATGTTTTGAAGGATTAACAACTGACGGCATAACATCAGCAAACTGGAGTTCTATGTTGGATTCGGACCCAAATAAGTTTGATGATTCCAACATTGAATATTCTTTGATATCGTGTAGTGCATGGGCATATTCCAGTCCAAAAAGGACCTGCATTTTACGGGGATTGGGAGAAGGGGAATAATCAATAAGAAATCAATAAAAATAAGATAATCGAAACATTCAGCAAAAAATCAAAGCAGCTTTCGTGATAGTATGCTTCAGTGAATAGTATCAACTATCTAAAGGTTCCCAAGAAAAAAGCCAAAGGAAAACTAGCAAAGGTTCACAGCTCTTACAAAAGCTAAGGTGCTCCTTTTTGCATCTCAACAAGAGAATGGCTCGCACATGAGGAGTGTATCAATGCATGATAAATACTTTGGGGCTTTCCACCAAGACCAAGTGCACAAAAGCACAGGGCACAATGGATGTACAATCGGGGAGAAGGAGAACGCATGGAACCACAAAGACTAGAAAAACCAGATTTGAAATCCATGTCAAGTAACCAACAGCTCTGAGTGCCATAAATATTCAAGCTGTTAGGGGGAGGACCAAACGATGTTTCATGCCTTAACATTAAAAGAACATACAGAGCAGTAAAGTGGATTTTTAAAAAAAATTTAACACTAAACACCCAACTTGTGTACACCACAGATAAGAACCAAACAAGACGACACAAAGCATGACTTAACAAAGTTAGCTGTTGTCTATGAGATTGAGTCAGGTCAGGCCAAGAAGCGGTTTAGTGCATTTAGCCAAGGGGATCCGTTGTCCCCCACCCCCCTCTCTTCTTGTTTACCATAGTAGCAGATGTACTTAGTTGAATGATTTCTAGAGGGGAGGAGGTAGGGTTGATTTATAGGTTTCCGGTGAGCAGAGAAAAGGATGTCCCACTTACAGTTTGTAAATGATACTATCTTGTTACTTTCAAAAGACCTAAGCCCCTATCACTTAAAGGCTGGAAGCCCTTCCCTCTGCATCCGAGGCCTATCCTTCTCAACAATATGGTGGTTTTGCCCCCTCCGTCGCTTGTTTGTCACGTATACCGATCTTCTTCATTTCTCCCTTCGAATTGCGGTGAGTGTGGTGAGAGGTTAGAGAAGATTATAGGAGGGATTTTCTTTGGGAAGGGGTGGGTGAGGGAGCTAGGGATCACTTAGTGGGTAGAGATAAAGTTCGCAAGTGAAGTACCAGAAAAGAAACCAATGCTCGGAAACGAGCATCACCCTCATCCAGTAGTAGAAAGTTTGCAGGAGAAGACCAGTAAGCATATATCCTGGACTTACCACACCTAAAACCACAGACCTCATCCTCGCCGACTATCGGACAGTTTGGTGGTTCCGGAATGCTCTCCACTAACTCTTATCCTCCAGGTGGCCAAAGCACAGTGCTTCACCTCCATGCAAGCAGTTACTTGAAATTATCACAACACTTCTCCAGAAAACGCACAAGGTAGAAACAAACTCATTTACTTACTGACTTGCTGTCAATTTAATTGAACATCTATTGTGATTATCACGCCGGAGTGTTTTGGCAGGGAACACCATCGTGCTCCTGTTTCTTTTATGCAAGATTAAAATCAAATATACATCTATATTGGCATCATTAGCCTTGGCAGGTTGCTATAGGGTCGAAATTCTAGACATGTTTTTGCAAAATTTGCAACACTGTATAGAACTAGTTTGCACATGAAAACGCCGGAGTCACCAAGAACACGACTCGAACACTCCAACATCATGATTCAATAAGAGATAGAATACTGGCAAACCGCTGAATCCCAGATTCTGGCTCAGAACCAGCGCACTCAGCAGCAAGTTGACCGCAGCTTCGGTGAAGGAGGCGGACCAAAGACGAGAAAGACGGTGCGGAAGTCGCCTCAGGCAAGCAAAGCCCCCTAGACAGCACATTATTGGATCTGCTTGCAAGGAGGGGATCCAAGAATCTTCAAGTGAGATCTGGCAA
The DNA here is from genome assembly GCA_016624345.1 of Platycodon grandiflorus. Taxonomy (NCBI): domain Eukaryota; kingdom Viridiplantae; phylum Streptophyta; class Magnoliopsida; order Asterales; family Campanulaceae; genus Platycodon; species Platycodon grandiflorus. The sequence continues at coordinate 693,500 of JACONP010000029.1, read as the reverse complement.
TGGAGAGAGCCAGAGATCTTGACAGCGCTAGGTTTAAATCCTTCGCCCACGTCAGAACCTTGGAGGCACATGCTTCACCACGAATTATTGACTCCAAAATGAGGAAATGGACTCAGATATGATGCTATGGACTCAGATTTGCCGAGATCAGCCTAGGAATAAAGTAAAACTGGAAGAGAGAAGATAGGAAAGGGAGAGGAAAGAGAAGTAGAAAAAATGCTAAGCTACTAAGGCCTGCGTGAAGCAAAGAGGGAGGCAAAAGACAAAGCATTATAAGTTTGGTTTTATTATTTCTTAAGTACAATGAGGACTTTGGTTCGTGAAATAGCGAGGAGGGTTCAAAAGAAACACTACGCCTCAGACACAGTTTCCCTAATACCTTCCGCAACTTCCAAGATAACACTTTGGTGATGATTTCATACACACTAGTAAGTAGTAACCAAACTAATAGGCTTGAAGTCACTAACCTTCACACGTCTACCCTTCTTGGGGACCAAAATAATGAACATTAAGATGGAACTTCGAGAATTATCGCATAAGATCATCTTGACCACTTCCAACACAATTAAAACAAACCCATACAGGAATCCACAACTCGGATAGCCATCATAGCAATAGTCACTCTAACCTCCTCTTCAGGAAAAGGCCTCTCCAACCACATACTCCTATTCTGAGATATCGAGATATTGGACTCCAGTCCAATCCCTCAATCATAGATTTTCCCTCACACTCCTCGAGGTAAAAACACAATTAAAACTTAGTAACCTCTCCTCAAATCAAAGAAGAGTTCCTTAATACTCACCAGTGTCTAACAACCTCCTTAATAAAGTTACTATGCCGCTTGCCAGAAACTACCCTAGTTATTGCAATATGTTTCCCTAAACCACTTCAATGACCTCACATAATTACACTCCTTAAAATCATTTTTGACAGCACCTCTCCTCTCAATCAGATCCTCCGTCCCCAAGACCTACTAACCTATCTATCTCTAAAAGGGAAGCTAGAATCTTAGATTCCTTTGAACTCACATCAGCAAAGACCTCCTTATCCCAAACTTTGGGCTTATTCTTCATATATTTAAGCTTTCTCGTATAAAACAAAACCAAACCACCCATGCACCTATGCACCTGACAATTTCCCCACCACTCAACGATTGTCCGGAACCGGAACGTATGATGAAATAACCACGTATTCTCAGAATGAAATGGATTAGGACCCCACTTCAAAGGACAAGACTAGAGAGAGAGAGAGCAAGGAAAGTGATCAAAAATTGGTCTCTCAAGAACCTTCTGAACCAACGCGGGAGAAGCATTCTCCCACTCACTTAGGAAAAGAAACCTATTGGTCCAAGTAGCTACCTCACGTTGACCAAAAACTGACCAAGTACACAAGGCGTTGCAGAGTTCAACTTCCCAAAGGTTGCACTCCTTAATGAACTCGTCAAAGCCTCTTACACTCGCCATGACCCACGAACCACCCCCCCTTCTTTTCTGATGAACGACATATCACATAAAAGTCCCCACCTAAGCCTGCACAACCCAGCTAAATCATTCACCTCATCCCAAAATGATAGGCCGAGCCTAGGTTCAGTAAGACAACGACAAACCGACGTAAACCACCATTCCCCTCTACCCCTCACCTCAAGACAGACCAACAAAGAAACCAACATGAATAACCTCCTTAGAAGAGGCAAGGCAAGATCCCAGAAAATAATAATTCCTCCGAACGCCCAAAACAAAAGCCCAACCTGCCCAAAACAAAAGCCCAACCTTAAAATGCGCCTCCCAAATGCTCCTCATAAGCATACTATCCACCTCCTCTCTCTTAGATTCTTGAGTGGTGGATAGATCGGGGGACACCCTCACTGAAACCTCCTTCACCTTTCTTCTATGGGCCTCCTTCACCTTTCTTCTGTTAGCCTAGTTGTCCAAGCCAGAGAAATTCCAAAAAAACAACTTTTACGAGTACACCAGAGAATGAGAACCAAGCCTCCTCGAACACGCCCCATAGTTAACCGAAGAAGCTAAACTTAAGAGCTCTCACCTATATATATATATATTCGCGTACCAGCTATGAACAAGTGAACAACCACCCATAAAACCAAGAAAATTTGATTGTTTTCAGCAATGGTAGTTTCTATTTTAATACATCCTCATCGGTAGCCACATCAGAACTACAATAGACCAGTTTTGTAACACACACACACACACAGGGGGCGGCTAATGTAAAGTGGGGTCACATTTGTAATTTACAACTGCAGTTCCATCCCCTGCATTGGTGGTTGTGGTAATCTTTGTATGGCAGTTGTGAGGTTGTTCTTTAGTGGCTGATACAAGTGGTGCTAACCTAGGAAGCACAAACACGCTCCGGAAAGCCTCAAGATAGGATTTGAGGCTTGTTGGACATGCGAGATATCTTGACATGTAAGGGACACACTAGTGTCAAATAAAACTTTTGAAAGTATCACAATGGTCAAATAACTCAGTAATTATTATAATTTACAAGATTATGAGCCTGGTGGCTGTTGATGATGCCGGTTAGCTGGTGGGTGCATGGTTTGCTGGCAAACAACCACTCTAGCAATTCAAATCACAATTTTGATCTTAATCAATAGCCAATTTCAATAGTTTTGCTACCATTTCTCTCAATGCTGATTTTCGACAGAGAACACAGAGTGTGGTCTCATTCTAATGTTTTTTTAACCCATCTCTTCAAGACAATGATTGGTGCGGGAAGAAATATGGAGGTGGCAGGCAGTGGTTTGCAAGAGAAGACGGTCTGTGCATAATCAATACATTTTACTGACTAGCGCATAACAGAAATAAACTTCTACAGACAGTTAGATGTCATAATCATAGTGAGAGCACTTAGACGGAATTCCCGCAACAGATAATATAGTTCAATCAATCTGGAACAGACACAGCAATAACCAACAAAGAGTAGTAGAGCTCTTATATCATACCAAAGTGGGCTTGCCGCTAGTGAAGGCGTAGTTGCATAAACTTTTGGCACAGTCAGATACATTAATTGACGCCTTTCCAAATACAAACAATGCAGGAAGATTCGATGTCCTGCAATGCAATCATCAAAAGAAACAAAAAATCAATAAGATAATATATAAACCACCATAGAACTAGATGCAGGTGAAGATAATAATAAGATAAAGAAAAAGCAAAAATGTTGAAAAGGGAATACTGACGGACTGAGACAGGTATGGCCGAAATGAATGACGGAGTCGGCATTGATATGGGAAGCAGCAACCTCATCAACACAGCAGCTACCATAAGTAGTATCAGCCATTACATACAACCCTATCCCTTCTTTTCCAACCCTTTCTCGTACCTCACTCACTACTCTGGTCGAATCCTTCAATTGCTCATCCGGGAACTAACAAAACAATACAATAGTCGATAACCCACCTCAAATTAATCATAATCATAATCATAAAAAATACAAAGATTTCTAAGGAAATTTGATTTTTTTGTGAATAAGGAGGTGGGGTACCTGAAAAGCAACTCTGGACAAGTTTTGGTCGCGTATGTAGTTGGCGACTCTGGTAATTTCGTAATTTGAATCTAACTCCAATGAACACGCATCCCCCACCATCATCAATCTCAACCCTAATCAGATTCACACTTTTCTTTCTTTCTTTGCCTCCTTTTCTTGCTTCTGTGTTTGCTCCAGCAAATTCTTCAACAGGGTTGGCTGTCAACTACGCACAAACGGATGTACAATGGCAACGAGCCCCTTCATTAACCCGTGCGATGCACGGAGGGAAATGAAAAAAAAAATAATAATAATAAAATAGAGTGGAGCTATTAGCACCACTTTTTCCAATTAATACACTCTCTAAATTAAATTACAAAAGAGGATTGCTATTTGCACCTATAAAATTTCTGAGTACACCCCCTAACAAAAATTACAAAAATACCATTATAAATTTAGACCTAAATACCCTTTTTTGTTTTTAGGCTGTTCGGCACCGATAGTAATGTTCGGTAGGGATGCCGAACACCTATAGTGATGTTCGGTAAGGGTGCCGAACACCACTATGGGTGTTCGGTAGGGGTACCGAACACCAGTATGGGTGTTCTATAACCCAGTACCGAACAAACTGTTTTAAAAAAAAAAAAAGGAGGAAGGGAGTGGAGTGGGGTGGGGGAAGGGAGGAGGAATGTGGCGGTTGTGTTGGGGGAAGGAAGGAGGCACTGTGTTTAGGGGGATGGAAGGTGGCGCTGTGTTGGGGGTGGGGGGAAGGAAGGAGGCTGGAAGGGGTGGGGTGTACCGGAAGGAGGAGGAGGTGTGTTTAGGGTGGGGTGTATTTAGTATTTTGGGGAAAATATTGGTAAGGGTAGAATAGGAAATTAATAGGGGGTGTACCTAGTATTTTGAGTGATTGAAAATATTAGGGTGGGGTGTACTTAGTAATTGGGTGTACTAAGCAATTTCATGGGTGTAAATAGCAATCCTCATTACAAAAATATTATTATATTGTTAGACATAAATATCATTTTTCTACTAAATACATTCACCATTATATTAAGACATCTTTTAAACCTCTAAATACATCACCTAATAATTTATCAATGCACCCTCCTCCAGTTCCATACGCCATTGTCGGGGATTATACGTCATTGCCAAGGAACAATCTCCTCACTTCATTCCTCTCCTCTACTCACTTCAATTTTTTCCTACGTTAACTTCATTATACTACAAATTTTTCACTTCACTTCGATTTTTTTCATACATTTACGTATATCTAGGTCGGGATTTATTCGGGACTGATTTGAGAAACACCACAATGGTGTTCGGGAAGCACCTACAGAATATACCAGTGGTGTACGGAAAGCACCTACAGAACATACCAGTGGTGTTCGGGAAGCACATGCAGAATACCACATTGGTGTTCGAAAAGCACCTGCAGAACAGTTGGGGTTGCAGAACATCACAGGGATGTTCGGTAAGCCCTTGCCGAACACCACTGTGGTGTTCCTCAAACCAGTCCCGAACCAAAAATGAGAAGAAACCCAATATATCCCATATACATTGCAACTAAAATGAAATTTAACACAAAAATTAAAACGAAATTACTATTTAAACATAAAATAGAATACATTTCATACTTAGGGTCTTCCTCATCTCGAAATCAGAGTTGCTCTTTTTCTTATTCTTCCATTTCTTCTTCTTTCTTCTTCCTTGTCTTCTAGGGAATTTGGGAATTGAGGGGTTTGCAAATTGTTAAGTTTGAAATTTGGGGCTTTGTGAAGCAATGGAAGTTGAAGCGTTCTCACGATATTTCTGTTGGTCTGCGTTGTGTTTTGGTTGGTGTATTAAGAAATTGTGGTGAGTGTGATGATATTAGGTGGGTGTATTAGCCATTAGGAAAGAAATAATGAGTTAATTGAGAGGGGTAAAATAGAAAATATTGGGTGGTGTATTTAAAAATTATGTTGGTGTAAAATTAGTGCAGGGGGTGTATTAAGAAAAGGGGTGTATTAATAGGAAAAGGTGGTGCTAATAGCGTCACTCAAAAGATATGAAAACAACAACAACAAAAAAAAAAGGGCAAACTACACAAATGGTCCCTGTACTTCTCGACTTTTTTGGAATTGGTCCTAACCCAGTGGTCCCTGAACTCAATTTCTTGACGCATTTGGTCCTTCCGTCCATTGCCTTTTTTTTTCGTTAAGTGGAATCACGTGCATTTCACGTGATTTTGCCTAAGGGTAAATTAGTCATTCTTTTTATAAAGTACAGGGACCATTTGTATAACTTTCCCTAAACTAAACTCACCCCAAAATCATCTTTCTTCCCCAACCCACTATGACTTGATTTCTCTTTCTTTTCTTTCCGATCTCAAATTAAGATTCATCATTTTATCATATTGGTAGTTGATCGATATAATCACTAGGCTATCCAAAGCGGGTATTTCGGTGAACAACCTATTGAAAAATAAAGTATGTAAAGACTATATCGTAAGTAAGATTTATGTTGACCAAATAACTAAGATTTTCCTGCATCTTTGTCTTTGGAATAGTAGTGAACATCGGAGGTTTATTTGATGGACCTACTTCATAGGTTACCACATCATCAACCGGCGACGGCGAGCAACTATCTTTGATCGATTCCACGTACTCAAACTTGCTCGGATCCCGTTTGGTTGACTTTGACTGTTTAGCCTTTACAATCTTAGGGCGATCTTTAGGCTTCAGGCGAGTCTGACTTTCGGGAGCGGGCGTAATTAGTCCAGTTGTTACATGATTGTCTACCTCCATCAGCCTTTTATACATTGCTACCTTCATCGACTCACGGGCTCCCTTAAACTTAACATCGACATTTTGATGAAGTATACTCCATGCTTCAACTATTTCCTCCCCAACACCAACATCATCTCTCTTGCTTGGTACGAAATCTAATTTTATCCAAAAAGCATCAACCTTGTCGAGGGGAATAGGCTCCTCCAATCTGATATATTCAGATATTTCATGCGCACAAGGAAGACCACATGTCTTTCTCAATGTACATGAAAACAATAGAGGGTCTACACCTGTTTCAGAAATACCAACCATTTCATCGTATATCTTGTTCAATGCATCCACCGACACCATACCTCGGAGCGACCTAAATACATTTGACTTGAATTTATGTTGGACGACATTCCTACTCCTCTCGAATGAATCCTTTATTGCAACGTGTGATATTTCAATTAGCGTGTGAATCTGTCGCCAACATGTCTCAAAGTTACCTTGGCTCGATCCGAGCTATCTTTTCAACATTGCGTGTTGATTCTCCACCCTGAAAAATAAGATACATTATGTAAGATTTTCAAATATGAGAAAGTTATGAAAGCTACATTTCATTTAAATATACATATTCGTTGTGTTATTGTCATAATGCATGACATTATCTGTCAAACATGCCACAAATCTCTCCTTATACGGCAACAACCATTGGTCCATTACATACTTGACCGCAACTGGGAATTCCTTGAATTGAGATTGTAGTCTTTTAAGTTCGTCTTCAAATTCTGCCTCATTCACTGAAATCAGTAATACATTCCAATAGAGATTAAACGCATCACATTTCTTTTTCGGGCCTAGCAATTTCTTGCAATTCGCCAAAACATTCCTATTTATATGCCATCACAAAGAAAATTTGTTGACAAGGGGAACGTTGTCTCAATTGCATTCATTAAAGCCTTTTCCCTATCAGTCAAAATAACAGTGGGTAGGGAAGATTGGTGCATTAGTGATTTTAATATTGTCAAGGCCCACGTATAGTTCTCTTCCCGCTCGCACTCCAAAATTGCGATTGCAATCAGAAATGTCATCTGTGTAGATGTCACACCAACAATCTCCAATATTGGTAGTTTGTACCTGTTTGTCTTATAAGTGCAATCCATGAAGATGATTTTCGGAAAACACCTCAGCAAGTCAATGCTCTTTGGGTGAGCCCAAAAAAGATTCTTGACACTATTAGTCAATTCGCAGCGTTTATCGTAGAAGATATAACCATGCTCCTTCAACTTGAACATAAGTTGTTGCATTTCAGATCGACCATCACACTCATTAACTCTATTCTTTGTCCGAGCATTGTAGATTGTCTTTATTGTTGACTTATTTCCCTCAAATCTTTGTTTCAACCCAAATAATATGTCCTTGGGCTTCGTATTGTCCTTGGAAAAATCAATAACAAAGGGCTCCTCATATTTCTGCAATCGACCTATATATGAGTGACCCTTCATGTGATCAGCGGTTGGATGATTGTGTTTACCACATTCAACCTCTAATGCCCATTTATCAATCGAGACTTGCTTCCCTCTCAAACGAAATGGGCAACCACACTTCTTAGTTCCGGTTTCTCTATTCATTTTCCCTTTACCCACCACATCATCAACCTTTTTAACATTTTCTACATTTTCAACCTTTTTTTCCTTTTCAATTCGTAATGATGATGGCCCAACCTTGACCTTTTCTTTATATACACCACTACGTTCACAAATTAATAACCAAGCTCGTTTCTTATCGGCACCACTGTCCGACCTACCGATGATGATCACAATGCCATGCTCCCTTCCTCTAGCTTGCACCCATTCAATCAATTTATCCCGAGAAATAAAACATTCTTGAGTTGTGAACACATCCGTGAAATCAACATCGACGGCTTCGTCGTTCACAACATGTTCAAATGCAACAATCTCTTCATTATGAGGACCAAGAACACTGGGATCCGTAGTTAACGTGTTTGAATCCTGTGAAACATTACAAAAAAAAAAAAAAAAACAAAACAAAACAAAAAATCTCTCTTTAGCACTGTGTGGCAAGACCCTGTTGCACATTCTATAGAGTGTGCGGCAGGACCCTGTTGCACATTATATAGAGTGTGCGGCAGGTTCAGGTTGCACACTCTTAAGAGTATGCGACAGGGTCGTGTCGCACACGACGACCCAGCAGCTCGAATTTTTTGAAAAAAAAATCATTTTTAGCAAAAATTAAATGGTAAAATGACTATAAAATGAGTTGTAGTACTTACACAATTCATCTCTTTCACTTCTTTGTGCTCCTTTTCATCAATGTGGATTGATTCATTGCTAGGGTTTGAATTTATTCCCTCCATTTTTGGTGTTGAATTTTTTTTCAAAATGATGAAGGTGAAGGAGGGTGTGAGTAATAGGAGATGGGTATATTTAGTAGTTTTAGGGTTCTCAAAATCAGGAGGGGGTGCACTTAGTAATGAAATTATTTTAAGGGTAATATAGTCTTTTGAAATTGTGGCAATTTTGTAATAATGGTAAAGGGGGTATACTTAGCAATTTTGGGGGTGGGAATAGCAAACACCTTTGTTTTAAACAAAGAGACTTTCATTATGAGATGGCACGACTTGATTGGTCTGTTGCTAATTGAGTTATTAACATTAACTTTGACTTGGTCAAATATATTAAAACTACTAATATAATTATTATATATATATATATATTGTTAAATATAAATAAAGAAAAGTCAACAAAATATTACCAAGTCAAATAAATACTAAATTAAATAATATTAAACTTCGTTTATATTTTTAAAGTCAACATAGGTAAGTGTTTGGGGTCTCACACTAGCTATGTGTCATTTCACCGGAGCAAATTTTCATCAGAACTACGGTACAAACTTTGGCATCATCAGTCACATCTTTGATTGTAGTTTTGGTTCCCAAGACACTAAGAATGCACACGAACTCTTCCTTGGATCATCCTTCGAATGAACAGGCCCCATCTTCCATGAATGAGCTATTTGAATTGGGCTTCTATTCTTGGTGCGATCTGTGATTCTCATCAATGGCTCAAACCCCCTCCTCACTTGGTGAAACCGAATAATGATGGTGCATCCAGAGACAACCTAGGGCCCTGCATGGGGGAGTATAAATCGGACCGTATAAGGTTGTTTTCCAAAAGAGTAATGCTATAGATACCTAAAAAGTATTAAATTTTTTTTACCAAATAATGTGTTAGCTGATGTGGTAAATAATGTGAAACAAAAAACAAAATTAAAAATCATAATTAATGCATCACATTAGTTGCCACATCAATTAACACATCATTTGGTATAAAAAAATTGGTACTATTTAAATACCCTTATCATTACTCTTTCCAAAATCCTCTTTGACTGTATTGCTAAAGATATGCACTTTTCCTTTCCTTATTGCTATAGAGAAGCAAACACTATAGCATACAAACTTGCAAATCTTGGATGTGACTTATCTTCTGACCGTGTCTTCACCAATTTTTGCAGTCATTGCCTTTTGCTATACAAGGAAGCATCGTTCTTGACACCCAAAACACTCGCGCATATTAGAATTTCTTAATTTAGTTAGTCCTTTATGGTCTATAGGCTTATTTATTCTCTTGTAGTCCTTGGACATTTTAAAGAAAAATGTTAGGTTTATAACTTTTTCTACGACTATTGTTACAAAAGTTTAGTTGTAATAATAGTTGTAGAAAGTATTGTAAACCTAGCAAAACTTAATTGTAATAATAGTTGTAAAAAGTGTTGTAAATTTAGCAAAGTTGCATTTTAAATGGTCAGGTCTCAAGCCCCCCATGTTTACTTTTCTTCATTAATAAAAGGCCAAAATATAAATTTCCCCCCGAGGTTTTCGCCAAATCCCAAAGTGCCCCCCCAGATAAGGAATGCCATAGAAACCCGTCTGAACTTTACAATTATCCCAATTAGCCCCCTGGCCGTCATGACCGTTAGAAAAGTAACGGAAATCCATCACGTGCCTTGCACGAGTGGGGGCAATTGGGTCTTTTCACCATATATACAGAATACTAACTAAAGGGGGTCAAAGTGTCAAAAGAACAACACTAAATAAAGGGGTGCAAAGTGTCCAAAATCAAAGGGGTCTGAAACCAAGACAAACCCGACCCATTTCGTCCTGCCTTGAACCTGACCCAAGCCCGAACTGGGACACTATTTTCAATCGAGCATTGAGAATGAGGGTAAGACGGCGGGAGAAATGGTTAGGTTTCGGGTAGGACGGCGGCGGTGTTAGCCGACGGACGTAGGTATAAAGCGGTGGAAGCCGGCATTGAGAATGAGGGTAAGAAGGGCGAGTGACGAATTATCTTCTGGTTAACCTTAAACCCTAGAGAGAGAAAGGGTGTGGGAATAGGACTAGCCACGGCACAAAGGATGGGGCACGAAGGGCTTCGACTCAAGAGTTTCGCATCGCTTTCAAGCATTTCCCCCGCAATCTCTTTGTCTTTTTCCGTTACTATCCGTTTGTTTTCTCGCACAATCAAACCAAATCGGCAAGTTGAGTTGATTAACACTAACCCGAAGATATAAGAGAAGAGAGAAAGAGCCCGCGCGGAATAAGCTCAACAACGACAACAAGGGTTTTAGGTTTTGCTAATCATCTGTGTGTCTGTGTGTGTTTTGAGTGTGGGTTTTAGGGTTTTCCCAACAAAGGCCAGTGGTGGGTTAGCGGGAGTGAGGCCAACTGTTATATTTTACTTCATTTGTATAATAATGGTGGAATAAAGAATTACAAAATGGGTTTTTTGTTTAGACACTTTGATTTTGGACACTGCAATCGTGTGATGTGCGATCACCGCAACTGTGTGATTGGAGCTTAATTTTGCATGTGCGGTTGAATGCGATTTGATGTAGTGGGTGGTGGTGGTGGTGGTGATTTTGGTAGTGGGTGGTGGTGGTGATTTTTGTACTTTGATTTTGGACACTTTGCACCCCTTTATTTAGTGTTGTTCTTTTGACACTTTGACCCCCTTTAGTTAGTATTCTGTATATATGGTGAAAAGACCCAATTGCCCCCACTCGTGCAAGGCACGTGATGGATTTCCGTTACTTTTCTAACGGTCATGACGGCCAGGGGGCTAATTGGGATAATTGTAAAGTTCAGACGGGTTTCTAGGGCATTCCTTATCTGGGGGGCCACTTTGGGATTTGGCGAAAACCTCGGGGGGAAATTTATATTTTGGCCTTAATAAAACAATAAAGGGCTAAGCGCTCTTTATTAAAAAAGACTTATGGACATAGTAAGATACTACTTTCGTCCTAAAAAAATAGGGAAGATGCTAAACAATGCACCCAAAAGTGCTAAACAATGCACCCATATTTATAAAATTACTATACTACCCTTAAACTAAAAAAAATTTAAAAAACAAAAACTAACCTACCCCCCTCCCCCACCCCCTAATCAGCCATACTTCACTATTCTAAACATCACCCGGCTCTCTCTCTTCGCTTTCTCTCATTCTCTCCACATTTCTTACATATTTCTTACATTTCTCCACCATTTTACTCAAAGAAAAAAGGTATGTTTCTTTATAATTTTTGTAATCTTCTATTAATTGTTAATTGTTTTAACTAAATAAACTGAAAAAAAAAATTTTGAATTTCGGAGAGGGCCGGACCGGCTATGTTCAAAAGGGACCGGGCCGGCTATATTTGAAGGGACCGGGCCGGCTATATTTAAATTGGGCCGGGCCGGCTATATTTAAATATAACCGGGCCGGCTTCCTTTTTTTTTTTTTTTGGAAATAGAAATGAAGTTCCTATTACATTATTTTTTGCTATATTTTTGTTAGATTAAATTGCTATATTATTAACTTTTTAAATTGCTATATTTTTTTTAGATTAAACTTTATAAAACATAAATTTAAACATAAATTGCTAAATTACATTATTGATTATTTAAACATAAATAAAAACATAAATTTAAACTTTTAAATTGCTATATTTTTGTTAGCTTATTAACTTTTTTTTTGATCGATTAAACTTTATAAAACATAAATTGATATATTTTTGTTAGATTAACCCAAAACTCTAACATAAATTGATATATTTTTGTTAGATTAAAATTTTGTTTTACGTAAATTTTATAATTCTGCTAATTGTTATTGTCATTTATTTATTTATATTAATTGTAAACTTGTTATTGTTAATTTTAGATGTCATGAGTTGGTGGCAGTGGAGGTGGTGACCAATCAGGGCAGAAAGCTTATAGCGGGAGGCTGAAGGATCGAATAGTAGTTGCATCCGCCCGAGCAAAAGCAAGTAAGAAGCAGAGGCAGGATAGTCAGCAGCCTATTCTCAGCAGTACTCGTCAGCAGACTCCACCGATAGTTCATCATCTAGCTAGTGTTACTCGTGAGCGGACTCCACTAGCTTTTTCGACTGGTCAGGGATCTTTTCATATAGGTGGTCCTTCGCCAATGACTGAGAGTGATTTGGCGGCAGAACGGGAATTAGAGGAAATTGGAGGACATATGTTTCAGTCGGGTCCTTCTCTAGTAGTCAGATGACAGGTTCGACCATGAGGCCTGGAAGGGGAAAGGGTGCGATAAGTGCTGTGCATTTTCAGCAGTTGCATCGCAACTATCAGATACAGATGGGTAGGAGTAACGATGACGATGACGATGATGTTGATGATGATGATGACGACGACGACGACGTCGACGACGAGGATGTTGCTATTGGTCGATGAGGTCGAGGTCGTGGGCGTAGGCGTGGGCGTGGTCGTGGACGGGGACGAGGAGTTGATACCGATGATGATGAGTGGATGTTATTGGATGCACATCCAGGGGGGCCTGCTACGCCGACTGTGCTTACTGGTTTTCTTGGCCATATTGCGCATGCAATATGGAATGGCGAGGTAAAATAAATTATTTTCATGCATAATTTTGATTATTTTTATCAATATATTTTGTAAGAGATTGGTAATGATAATTATTAAATGGGTGATATTTTTTTTAACAGGAAAGGCAAGTGTTAATTTGTCATAATGCTGCCGATCGCCTTACTAAATGGGTGATATTGTGCCGTCAGACGAACGACCTTATTAACGGGTCTGGGTTCTGACATTTGAGGCAGTGCATGTTTCAGCACCTAAACATGCCTTTGATTTCTGCGTTTGTCGAGCGATGGCACCCGGAAACGAATAGTTTCCATATGCCATTTGGTGAGATGTCTATCACTCTACACGATGTTCATTACATTCTACGGATTCCAGTTACAGGGAATATTGTCATCCCGAACACATCAATCTCGGGAATCAAGGGTCAGCTGTCGGCCCTATTAGGAATGACTATGTCTGAGATCAACCAGCAGCTAAAGTCGAGCGGCATTAAATTCAACCTGTTGATGGAACGTTTAAGCCCAGAAGTAGTTAGTCCAAGAAATAGGGCGATGGGTTATATTATGTGGTTGCTGGGTGCAACATTATTTTTGGACAAGACCCAGAACCGATTAACTGTGCACTATTTGCCCTTATTGGCGAGCTTAGCAGACGTTTCAGGTTATGCGTGGGGTGCAGCTGCCTTAGCATATTTATACCGCCAGCTGGGAATTGCTTCTAGGTCGAATACCGCCCAAATTGCAGGGTGTTTGACGTTGCTGCAGGTGTGTATAATTAATTATTGAAATTTAATTATGTAATTTTTTTTAACACAGTTAATTGGCATTTTTTTCAGACTTGGATCTACGAGTATTTTCCTGCATTTAGACCGAGCAGGAGGCAAGGATGGACGCCGAACCTGCCGTGTTCATTGAGATGGGCCCCCACTGCGACACCTAGGACGTCACAGACAGCTCTGCTAGAGTATAGACGTGCACTAGATCACTTATCTGCTGATATGGTACGTATTTTATTTATTTTTATGTCATTGAATAGAATAATATTTTATTAATAATGTTTAATTATTTTATAATACAGGTGGCGTGGACCCCATTCCATGTGAATCCGACCGCGGAAGTCCTAATTACTCTTTTCTCGAGCATAATTCATTCCAAGGATATTACCGAGCCGTACATACCTGATTGATACCTACGACAGTTTGGGTATACACAAGTCATACCGTCTCAGATATACATCCCATCTATGGTGTATAGAGGTCGGAAGGCTCATAGGTACAAATGCAGGCACGATCTTATGAAGAGGGCATGGCAAGAATGCCGACTTCTTCTGCTCAATTTGAGCGCCATTGGGTCCTCTGTAGCGAGTCACCCACATGAGGCGGTTGACGGTTATTTGGCTTGGTATCTGGAGCATTCTCATCCTCGAGTCTCGCCGATGGGTAAGAGTGCCGATGCTGCTGGGGAAGTTGATCCCCAAGAGATACCCGAAGCATCTACGGTGAGTAATTATATTAATTTTTTATATCGTTGTTAGGAATATGCCTGAAAATCAGCTGATATATATGTATGCATATTCCAATACAGTGATTTGCTTGTTCCCATTACAACGCATGTTTCACAAGTGGCTAAAAGGGCTGCGTACCGGTTAGTGTGGCAGCTTGTTGAAACAATGCATAGGTCACTAGACTAGGAAGTCTTTGTACATATCCGAGTCTTTGTCCTACCAGAATGATGACAAACCTTCATATGAATTAAGCTCTTCAAATTGCCAGCTGACGTGATCATCGGCAGATGTCTCACTAGCAGACATTTCCCTTCAGCTATGACTACCTAAATAGCCATCTCTACATCAGCAGTTCTATATCGGCAGATTCTCGTATCCGCCAAAGCACTTCATCAGAGCAACTGCAGAAGCTATTTATTCAAGAGGAACATCGTGACCATCAGCGGTTTCTACATCAGCAGTTCTATAATGGCAGATCTCAGAATCGGCCAAATCCCTCATCAGAACAAACTGCCGAGAAACTGTAAAATCACGAGATACATCGGTCGTTACTCAACGCACTTCAAGCCAAAATAGATCCGTTACAAGATCTGCCTGACAAATCCAAGATACGCATCGATGTCTGCGCCTTCACGTTTATCCAATGGACATTTCCTCTTCTGAATAGTGTTCGCGGTCTTCAAAGCTTCATTTCCAGAAAAGGCCAAGCACAGGACGCTGCACTCCAGTCAAAGCTATGATACGTCTAAATCAGTCAGACTGCATCCAGGCTAAGCTCGACACGTCCAACTATGTCCAGCCTGTGTCACGGACTATCTTCAAGACTTAAACCTAACTGAAGGTCTTTGCCCAACAAATCCAAAGATGTACTCTGCTACATCACGAGATTCAAATCTCCAACGGGCTTAAAACCTATTCAATACACCAACGGTCATCTCTTCTTCTCCAGCTATATAAGAAGACTCTCATCCTCATCTCCATAGAGAGAGAACGAGCACAAGTATATACAAACTGTGTATGCCTATGCTTGAGAAAGGTTGTGGTATTGATCTTCATTTCTTCAATCCAGAACCACTCCTTCAGAGTGAGAAATCACAAGTGTAAGAACAAACACTTTGTGAGAGAGAGAAAAGAAAATCCAAAAGCTGAGAAGCTCTGCTTGATCAACAACCTTGTTGTTGATTTGAGTTCTTCTTCCTTCGAAGAACTCAGTCTCTTCAGTGGCATCAACTCCATCATTCAGTAAAGAGACCAAGTATCTTGTAGATCGTTGAAGCCAGATCAAGCTTGAAGATGTCCGATGAAGAGCCAGAACTTACATGTCCAGATTGCATTCATATCGGCAGACTTATACTACATTATAAGCTGTGTCGATTGTGCAATAAGGTGTCATCATATTTGGTCGAGTGCTTAGCACTCAGTTGTTCAAATACTTGCTATTTGAATAACTCCTAATATTCTCTTCTCACAACAAATATATCGAGTTGAAACTACAGGAAGATGTCTTAATAAATATTAAGTGCATCTTCTAATGTATTTTCGATATATTTGATTTCGCTTTCTTCATTTCTCCTTCTTTTTCCTAAGGAGATTGCTAGGTTAGAGAGTCTAGGTTGATGTACTAAGCATGTTTGCCTTTGAGCAAACTTCTGCTGAATTTTAATATAATATATATGTTTGTTACATTCAGCCTTGATTTCTCTTTCTTGTATAATTTGCCTTATCATGTGCAATCTGTTTAAGGAAAGTAAATGATGCATCTAATACAGATTATAGTCAACTGTTAAGCTCTCTTTCATATCAAATTTTTACAGTTACTTTAATCTAAATCGTTTGACTTATGCTGTTTGTTCTTCCGCTGCTCAAACTCATTTCCATCAGCTAAGTTCAACATATATCTTCCAACTGCATGTTTCATATCTGCTGATTCAGAATGTCCATGATCTACATCTGCTGATCTAGGATGTCCTATGTTTCTAACTTCGGCTAAGCAGTTACGATAAGGAAGATGATAAACTTGTATTAATCATTTCATCTACTCCTCAATTTTTAAATGTTAAAAATTGGATGAAATTTTTATTACATAGAGTATAGGCTATTCACCCCCTCTAGCCTATACACTGAGCAACCCTCGGACCTAACAATTGGTATCAGAGCTTGTACTCTGTAAACCTTATTCCAGGCTTAACAACCTGAGAGTTTGGATCCTGCTGCTCAGATTAGATGCATAGTCAAAAAGAGTCTTTTTCAAAATCTTGTATCTACAAAAACCTTTTTGACTGAGAAACCCGAAAGCCTTTTGAAAACCATCTTCAAATCGAAATAAATTTTGTTTTCAAAAACATGTGAGAAAGAGTATTGTGATGACAATGTGATCACTATAAGAAAATTTATCATATATCAGAATTACATTGATATTATGAAGAGAAGTATTATAGTGGAGGTTGACTTGCTAAGGATTATGCATGTTTCATAAATCTATTCTTAAATCTTGGTATCTTCTTTAGCAAATGGGTTAAACTCATACTTGATAGATGAATTACTTAGAATCACTTCCAAAAACATGCTCTCTTGACATAAGGCTAACGATTGTTCCAATCCAACACCTTCTCAAGAAAACTTTTTATAAAAGTTTAGAGCAGAGGAAATAAGAAGAGTTTCAAAGGAAATTCAAAGGAAATCAAAGATATGTCATCTCCAAAATCACTGAGATTGTAAGTTCTTGGCCTAAGGACATCAATGATGAATTCGTCTCCCTTCAATGAAAAGCCTCAGCCGAGTAAGAATACACTCAAAGAACCTATGCTCAATATTAGAACTGGTGCTTCAACAACTATGAGCAGACGCGTTCAAAGAGTTTAATGAGGAAGTAACCCCAGCTCCTAATCTCTTAACACTTTGGGTTACACTTATAAGCTGTATTTTGAATAATTATTCTTTTGTCATGCTTATTAAGTCTCATTTGTATTATTGGATTACTAGAGCTATCTTTAGCTCATAAATGTTGCTAATTTTCTCTATGAGTACTTTAGGCAGGAACTCATATGACATAAAATGTCAAACATGCAACACCTTTCTCCATCGGCAGATAGTAACATGGCTGCTGATTCATGAAGGACTGCTGATCACTCATGAGAATTCACTCATGTCCTTCACTCACTCAAGGTCAAAATCCTCACCTGCTGGACTTTATAACTATGAAGTGAAAAATCTCGATAAGTCCAAAGGAGTTGATAAAGACTCTCTCATGCCTATACAAAACAGTTAGCTATTTGCTTTCTAATGACTGTGCTCATGTCTCGAACTAATATGCTCATACATATCATCGGACAATAATGCATAATAACTGTCATCTTGCACTTTTATTAATATATATTGATTGTATGATTTGTTTTATGCAAATGGTTTTTCAAAAACAAATCGGCATTTTCCTATCATGGTTTCAAATGTTTTTAAAACCCCGGTTGGTGAATTTCCATATCTCGCCAATCAACACTTCATAAGCTCTTTTATGTGCTGACTTATAGGAGTAAAAATCCTTTAATAACCTACTCTCTCAAGTCAATTAAAGGTGGAGGCACACTTTTCAAGTTTGGCTTCGATTAAAGTTAAGACTATTTTCAAAATCTTGGAAAACGACAAGACAGTCAACATCAATCCTTACCAAGAATCTTGAGAATATCTAGACTTCACACCTATCCACGAGGCGTGATCGAAGGACAACTCAACGGTAATGCTTCATTATTGAGTATCCTTCGATCTAACCTCCGTGAGTATAAGTAGAGCTCCTTCTTCATTCAATCTCTACTATGACAAAACTCACAAACCGCCTATAGATTACACTAGTTACAAATCGATGATTCAAAATCTCACAAATGTTACTAAATCCAAGTCCTAAGATTGGATCAAGTCGATTCCTCAACAATGGGTATGATATCTTCACAATCATTCGAGTTGTTTCGATTTTATTTCGTTACTTCACAAAAGCTGATCTAAATTTCTCTCAAAAATATATTTTCAATATCATACGTAAACCGTGAAAATCATTTCCAAAATCTTTTTCAATACACGTTCCAAACATGAGAGAAATTGCATCAAGTCTTGTATATCGAAATCATTAATTATGGTTCCACGATCTTGTTGAGAAAACAATTGATAAAAAGATCTTCTTTTGTCTCGTCGACAATCATAAAAGTTTCTTTGTCAAGCATGATTTATATGTTGCAAACCATGATCGTCGAACACTTAAGAACTCTTTTAGTCAATTAGTTTTAAAAGTAAGATAGAAAACCATCAATTAATGCCGAAAAAGTGATTTCATTCTCTCTTCTAACTTTTAGCTATCAATCTCATTGATACTCTAAAATGTCTAGATGAATCAGGGAAAATCAATTAGCACATACTCATTCCACTTTTGGAAGTCTCGCTTGCATACTTGAACTTCACGAAAAGATCCTGAAAAGAAATGTCAAATGTTTGGAAAACATTTAACATATTGCCATGTGCAACAAGTCTTACGGTTATATGTAGGTATGCCGACCATCACCTCAAAGATGGCGATGCAGATAATTCATTCTGAATTAAGTAGCTAATATGGAATTGATGAGGATGACGAATCGCTAACCGCCACCATCCATCCCCGAGTTTATCAAAGGGGATTCATGGGTCAAAGCAGTACATCCTCAGTGGCCATCACTCTTCGGTGCTCTCATAATGACCCGAAAAAGTGAAGATGTTCTGCCTCCCCCGAGAGTTGGAGGAAATCAAAAAGGACACGGCCATCTTCTTATCATCCAACTCCTTCTAAATCCTTGACTGATGACTCCTCATCTAATGTCTAGGATTAGGACCTATAGGACACAAAATTGTAACATGTATTTCTTTCTGTAAATTGAATCATTATGTATCTTTCTCATGTAATCTGCAGTCAAAAATCCAGTTGTATTGTTCTTGTAATCGGTGATCCTTGCAACATACTGTGTAAAACTACTTGGATTATTGAATACAAGCTCTGCAACTTTTTCCCATGCTTATCTACTTGTCTGCATTCCTTTGATAGCATGAACTAATGTGTTTTAAGTGTGTTGATCAAACTTATTATTCTTTATTATCTCCATTGTCTTCTGGTGATTGAAAGAATTGTCCTTAATGAAATGGTCACACTGCCTAGACACAAACTCTGCTGAAACCCCATCAGCAAACCATTCTTGAACAAATTGCTATGTCGAGTTATGGTCTCCTACTACTGCTTAACTTTCATCCTTAGACTCCCTGATAATTGCCTTTCAGAATTTAATCATTTCACAATGAGTAAATTCAAGTTCTGCCAAAACCTATAGTCTCTTAACAAATAGGCAGACTGCAGTTTCATGACCTTCATGTCAACCTATCAAGGAATCTGCTATTACTCAATCTCTATCCTTCATGATTAAAAGATCAAGATTATTAGTAAATCTGCTTTGAACAACGGTGTCTGCTGAATCAAATCTTTCAAGACAATACAACAACACTTTGTGTTCTTAGTAATGACAACTACTAAATCTTGTGTACCCTATAAGATTGAAGTTATAAAGGCGTGATTAGTTGTTCCCATTATAATGGCTCAACAGCTAATTGGTATACAGATTGAATTCATAACACTCTGCTACACCTTATCATGTGGCTCTTAGTCTAAAAGGATGATTGTTGAAAATCTCTAGTAACTCGACCTATCCTCAAGATAGTCAAACATTCAAGAATTCTTGGGAAGACTAATATTTTCAAATATTAAGTCCTTCCTCAGGAGTGAACAGATATGACCCCTCGTATATAGGCTACGTCTCACTCTCTTCGAACAACAGTGCAGATCTCTTCTTTTGATGTAGATGACCTAGATCTGTTGGACAGAAAGAAGAACGGACATCACTTCAGGTACACAATCAATATCTCACATACTTGATCTATTTAATATTCTTACTAAGCTTTATTAATCTTAAATAGATTGATGTCCATTATAAATAGAGTCTATTCAATTGGTATCAGCTGTCCTTACCTTAGCTGATATTAATCACACTGCCAATAATAGACATAACAATTGGTATCAGCAGTTCCTACTTTAGCAAATACCTAATACAACTGCGATAGTGTCTACATTCATTAAAAGACTCATCAAATCTCTCAAAATTGGTATCAGACTTCAAGATTGGTATCAGACAATCTTAAGACACATTCCTCTAAAAACTTCCACATATGTGTCATGTACAACTGTATCATATGGCTTGGTCAAGTTATTTTGTCCCCAATTCGTCCTTAAACAACCAATGCTGTTCTATTTTTGATTAATTTACTCAATCAATTCGCTTGAAGTAAAATAACAGCTCATATTATCTCTAGAAGCAGTTGTATCCATTAACACTACAATAAAGGCAATCAAATTAATCTGATTATGTATTAATTTTAAACTTCTTGTTTGAAAATAATATTAATATACATATCTTCTAGATCCTATGTACTAGCCATAATTACTCTAAGCATGATGACATAATCCCAAATCAGACTATCATTACTATGTCATTAAATGCACTCACTTCTTTAAGCCCCCAAAATGTCTTTTCCCATTCCTCTAATCAAGAAACCCTTTCATCTTCTCAAAAAATTCAAAAAGTGGTATAAAATTGGTATCAGTCTCCAACAACAGCACCTGACTTCTGCGTACCTCAAAATTTCTCCACCATTAGAGTCATTTGCATCATGTGTTCACCAAATCTGCCCAGTCCTCCTCATCGACCCATTTCCCACACTGAATGGTGTCATCGTATGATGGTCCTTCTTGCCACTCCTCCTCCTCAAGTGATTCAACGACCTCGTCGAAATCTCTCGTCGTGTAAGGAATCGTCTTCGAGACCCCAGGAACAGTGTATCCAATTTCATCCCTTGGATTCCCACAAGAGACAAGCTCGCCCGCCCATCGCCTCAAATGCTCACCTTGAGCAACCCTCATCTCGGGAGGAGCTTCAACCAAAGAAACGCCCATTCTCGTCAAATTCGGCGGTCAATGTTCCTCCGATTAAAATCGAGACCTTCATCCTCTAACTCTACCTCATTAGGATGACTAGCTAGGTCTCTGTTTTATTAAACTAATCTTCTTTTGCTATATTAATGATAAATACGTAATGTGTTTTATGTACGCCTGTTTATGTACATTTGCTAAATTCTTATAAGTCATGTATTCAAAATTTGTCCTGGTACATACTCGTTCATGCCTGTAATTCACTCTCTTGATGAAATTCAGCAATACCTCATAGGCAGATCTCATATCTCATGTTTTAGATGTATATCTCATGCATCCAACAAAAGTCGCATAAGACTCAACCATACTTGCTGTTTTAACTTGATATACCTTAAGGAGGAGACTATTTTGAATGCTTTACTACTTAACAATTGGTATTATCACAGTTTATCCTATTTGCCACTCCTATTACAAAATAAAGCTTGTCTCACTACATTCTTGTAAAATCTCCTTACAAGCAATGGAAACACAATTCCTCACCTCGATATCCTATTCTGTAAGTCCTATACATGAAAATTGTGCTTTATACGCTATCTGCACACTAAGAATCTGCAAATATGACGAGTAACTGTATTTACTCGATACGGTCTATATTCTCTGCAGAAGTACATCTAGCTAAATCAATTCGGCATTTCTCAAATGACAGTGTTTAACAAAACCAAACTTCCTACTCTCTACCTGTCACAACTCATAATTCATTTGATCACTATCAATCTATCTTTAACTTGTGGCCATTAAGGAGGAGAGATTGTAATAAGGAAGTAATGGCCCCAAGTGATTATGAAGTTGTGATAAGGAAGTAATGGCCCCAAGTGATTATGAAGTAGTAATTGTGAAGGAAGTTAGGCCCCAAGAAATTGTAGTAGGATTAACACTATTGAGAACAATATTCATTAAGGAGGAGAGATTGTGAAGTTGTAATGCCCCCCTCCCCATAGTGTGAACTATTAAGGAGGAGAGATAGACAACTTGTAAGGAGGAGAGATAGACAACTATTAAGGAGAGATAGACAACTTGTAAGATTGTGTATCTACCCATACAGCAAAATACTATATGACTATTATAGTACGCTGACTAGATGAAGATGCTTAATCAATTCGATTAAGAACTAGATAACCAGTTACTTATACTTTCTACTTCTTGCTTGAGCAACATTCTTCAGATCATCCGATGCAAGAATCACACTCTTAAGACAATATTATCATTTGCCTAACAACCATTTCAGTTATTGCTTTGTATTTGTTCTTTCATTTATTGAGTCTGTAAATACTTAGCAAATAGGTGACTATACATACGCTATCGCTTGTAAGTTCAACCTAGGGCATGCCTTGATATAAAATGAATATTTAGTAGTGGCATGTTATTACTAAGGATTGAACAACTGCTTTAAAGAGCTATATGTATAAGTCAATTGTAGTAATGGTCCCAAGCAAATAGGAGGAGATTGTTAGGAATATGCCTGAAAATCAGCTGATATATATGTATGCATATTCCAACACAGTGATTTGCTTGTTCCCATTACAACGCATGTTTCACAAGTGGCTAAAAGGGTCGCACTGGTTAGTGTGGCAGCTTGTTGAAACAATGCATAGGTCACTAGACTAGGAAGTCTTTGTACATATCCGAGTCTTTGTCCTACCAGAATGATGACAAACCTTCATATGAATTAAGCTCTTCAAATTGCCAGCTGACGTGATCATCGGCAGATGTCTCACTAGCAGACATTTCCCTTCAGCTATGACTACCTAAATAGCCATCTCTACATCAGCAGTTCTATATCGGCAGATTCTCGTATCCGCCAAAGCACTTCATCAGAGCAACTGCAGAGAAGCTATTTATTCAAGAGGAACATCGTGACCATCGCGGTTTCTACATCGCAGTTCTATAATGGCGATCTCGAATCGGCCAAATCCTCATCGAACAACCGCCGAGAAACGTAAAATCACGAGATACATCGGTCGTTACTCAACGCACTTCAAGCCAAAATAGATCCGTTACAAGATCTGCCTGACAAATCCAAGATACGCATCGATGTCTGCGCCTTCACGTTTATCCAATGGACATTTCCTCTTCTGAATAGTGTTCGCGGTCTTCAAAGCTTCATTTCCAGAAAAGGCCAAGCACAGACGCCGCACTCCGTCAAAGCTATGATACGTCTAAATCGTCAGTCAGACTGCATCCAGGCTAAGCTCGACACGTCCAACTATGTCCAGCCTGTGTCACGGACTATCTTCAAGACTTAAACCTAACTGAAGGTCTTTGCCCAACAAATCCAAAGATGTACTCTGCTACATCACGAGATTCAAATCTCCAACGGGCTTAAAACCTATTCAATACACCAACGGTCATCTCTTCTTCTCCAGCTATATAAGAAGACTCTCATCCTCATCTCCATAGAGAGAGAACGAGCACAAGTATATACAAACTGTGTATGCCTATGCTTGAGAAAGGTTGTGGTATTGATCTTCATTTCTTCAATCCGAACCACTCCTTGAGTGAGAAATCACAAGTGTAAGAACAAACACTTTGTGAGAGAGAGAAAAGAAAATCCAAAAGCGAGAAGCTCGCGATCAACAACCTTGTTGTTGATTTGAGTTCTTCTTCCTTCGAAGAACTCGGTCTCTTCGATGGCATCAACTCCATCATTCAAAGAGACCAAGTATCTTGTAGATCGTTGAAGCCGATCAAGCTTGAAGATGTCCGATGAAGAGCCGAACTTACATGTCCGATTGCATTCATATCGGCGGACTTATACTACATTATAAGTCGTGTCGATTGTGCAATAAGGTGTCATCATATTTGGTCGAGTGCTTAGCACTCGGTTGTTCAAATACTTGCTATTTGAATAACTCCTAATATTCTCTTCTCACAACAAATATATCGAGTTGAAACTACAGGAAGATGTCTTAATAAATATTAAGTGCATCTTCTAATGTATTTTCGATATATTTGATTTCGCTTTCTTCATTTCTCCTTCTTTTTCCTAAGGAGATTGCTAGGTTAGAGAGTCTAGGTTGATGTACTAAGCATGTTTGCCTTTGAGCAAACCTCTGAATTTTAATATAATATATATGTTTGTTACATTCAGCCTTGATTTCTCTTTCTTGTATAATTTGCCTTATCATGTGCAACTGTTTAAGGAAAGTAAATGATGCATCTAATACGATTATAGTCAACTGTTAAGCTCTCTTTCATATCAAATTTTACGTTACTTTAATCTAAATCGTTTGACTTATGCTGTTTGTTCTTCCGCTGCTCAAACTCATTTCCATCAGCTAAGTTCAACATATATCTTCCAACTGCATGTTTCATATCTGCTGATTCAGAATGTCCATGATCTACATCTGCTGATCTAGGATGTCCTATGTTTCTAACTTCGCTAGCATTACGATAAGGAAGATGATAAACTTGTATTAATCATTTCATCTACTCCTCAATTTTTAAATGTTAAAAATTGGATAAAATTTTTATTACATAGAGTATAGGCTATTCACCCCCCCTCTAGCCTATACACTGAGCAACCCTCGGACCTAACAATCGTCATTTTTTATCAATCATTACATATTATATTTGATTTTGAGTAACTATTAACTATTAACACTTGCAGCGGCTGCGCTGGGTTGGACACCAATTGGAGCTTCTTAGTCCCGAGAGGCGGGAGGAAACGGACGAAGTTGTCTTTTGGGAGACACTTGATGACTTGTGTAATAAAGTGAGAGAATGGATGTAGATGAACATGTTGGGTGTTTAACTTTAGCCAGGACGAATATATGTATTATTTACTTATTTTTGATAAGATATTTTGGTTTCAATCTTTATGTATGATAAACATTTTCCTGACTTTACATTCTATAAGTGTTGGACATTTCAAATTGATAGAAAAGTGCCTAATTAATTACTGTAACATTACACAAGATAGAAAAGTTCATAATTAATCATTGTAACAGCCGCATTTTTCAGCATCAGTACCAATATTCTTTTTTCTGACCCCGTACGTCAACCTCTTCGATGAGCAGTTGAATACAATGGTGTGATACTTTACCTCTCAAGTTAAAAAACAATAACCTATCTGTTACTGTCAAATCAAAGTTCCTTGCCCTTTCAAATATAGTCTTGATCTCATTGAATTGGAGCTCGATCAAGTCATGGATCTGCAGGACTAAACTATCCAAATTGTTTGTCGATGTTTTTAACCAACTCTTTAACATCCCATGTGCACTCTCCACTCTGTTGTACGATATGACATAAAAAATTATTAGATCAATGTAAAATTGGATTTCTTAAACCATTAAATTAAAGATAAATGTAAAACTAGTACCTATTGGTAGTAGTAGTTCCAAAATGCACATAATTTTTGGTCCAAGCATTGACAAATCGATCTCTGTACGGCTCCAACCATTCCTTCTTCACGTAAGTGACCTGAGGTGGGATCCATTTCCAAGCCTATTCTATCTGAGCCAACATAAGCTGATATTCCTCCTCAGTATTGGCGTGCACTATCCTTTGCCATCGTGAACTAAATGCTTTGGTAAATATTTTATTTTTCATCAGCTGTACCAAATATATTTCCACGTTCTTCGATATGTGTCGCCTACATAAAAGATGTTTTGACTCGGAAAAATGAAATTCAATAGCACTCATCAAAGACAGTTCTCGATCAGTAACTATCACATCAGGAGCCGCAGCTCTATAAAACATCATCCGCAGCTGCGACATTGCCCAATAGAAGCTTGTTTTCCTCTCATTTCTTAAGAAGGCGAATGTTACGTGATAATTTTTGCCCGTCGATGTAATCCCAATGATATCCAACATAGGCATATCATATTTGTTTGTCCGATACGTACAATCCATACACAAAACATACGGATATAACGTAAGCACTAAGCAGCTCCTGCTCCTTCGGGTGAGCAAACATGACATCGCCCAAAATGTTTGTCCCCTCCACATGCCTAAACCATGTCTGGTATCCCAAATTCTTTAACAAATAAAAAAAATATTGCATCTTTGTCATGTTGCCCATTTTATTCATTCTTATCTTCTGCTGGGCATTTTGCACCTGCGAGCATTAAATAAAATTTACGTCAATAATGAATCTAAAAAAATGTTATCAATTATTTTAAACATATTTCTCACTTAACACATTGATTTCTGTACCTGTCTCAAACTGCTGCAATTTTCCGGATTTTCTTTCTTTATGGCGTTGAGTATCTGTTTCCCCTTTATGTTTGCATGACTTAATTCTTTGATCATACCGAATTCCTTCTCGGTAAACGCCGTTTCAGATCTATGCCACTGGTAATAGTCCGACAATGGATGGTTGTGTTTGCCCTTCTCTTTCTTAATGATCACCTTCCACTTACCAAGGGTATTTTCCACAGCTATTACTTCAAACGGGCATTCTATTTTCTTTGTGCCTCTCAAATTTCGATCCGCTTCGTCCAACTCTCCGCCATATTTGTAAACCCCACCCCTCTCACATCCAAACCACAACCTTTTACATCCGTTCGCTCTTGTTTTCTGCCTTGAATTCTTGAAGTACATATTCTGTTCTTTTCCTATTGCTCTAATCCAAGCTTCAACTTCTTCTCGACTGATAAACACGTCATCAGTCGCAAAAAAATGTGACACATCAGGGAAATATTCCGTATCATCATTAACGATGTGAATATCCTGCAAATAATAATGTAACATTAAAAAAAAAACAATTGTCCATGTATTGAATTAAAGTATGTTACTTCATTTGTATATCACTTATTTGTATATAGTGTAATTATATTTAACATAAAAAATAAAAATAAAATAAAATAAAAATAACCAAGACTTTAATTTACAAAAAAAACAAAAAGAAAACAAACCAACACACTTTAATTAAAGTATGTTATTTCATTTGTATATAGTGTAATTATATTTAACATAAAAAACAAACATTAAATAAAATAAAAATAACCAATACTATTTAATTTACAAATAAAAAAAAAAAACCAATACACTTTAATTAAAGTATGTTACTTTATTTGTATATATAGTGTAATTATATTTGTAGTTAAATAAACATATAAAACAAAAAAAAAAAAAAAACCAACACAATTTTATTTACAAAAAAAAAATAAAAAATTTAAACAAGGCGGGCCGGGCCGACTTTATTCTCTATGGCCGGACCGGCTATATAACAAATGGGTCGGGCCGGCTTTTTTGTTATATAGCCGGGCCGGCTATAGTGAATAGTGACGGGCCGGCTTTAATTAAATTGGGCCGGGCCAGCTGTGCATGGATAGGGCCGGGCCGACTGTGCATTTCCGAAAAAAACCCTAAATTAAATGAAAAATATTAGAATAAATTGAAAAACGTACCGTAAAATAGCTATCTGCGGTAAAATTGACATTATTGTTGTAATTCATATCTCCGTATATAAAGATTTAGGTTGGAAAGAGGGAGAAAGTGAGAGATAAAGTGAGAGTGAGAGTGAGAGTGAGAGTGAGAGTGAATGTGAGAGTGTGAGAGTTAAAGTGAAAGTGAGAGTGAAAGGTGAGAAGTGAGTTTTATACTTGTTTTAGCTTAGTTTGTTTTTGTAAACAGTACATTAACAAACAGTACATTAAATAAATAGTTCGTTAAATTTGTCCAAACAAATAAACAGTACATTAAATCTAACTGCACCAATATATATTTATTAAGAACTCTAATTATTTTTATCTCTAATACTAATCAAGGGCACTTTTGTTATATTTTAAAAAATTCATTTAAAAAGGTGCATTGCTTAGCACAACCGGGTGCGTCGTTTAGCGCCTATGAAAAATAGTCTCATTTACTAGTTAAATTTTTTAATATCGTACTTTTATTCCTACACATTTTTTATAATTTACATTAACATGAACAAATATTTAAATGGAAAAAAATATAACTATTTTTTAGACATAAGAATTATTTAAAATAATACTCCGTCTGTTCTAGGCAAATAGTCTATTATACTATTTTCAGATGTTTTACTTAAAGAGTCCACTTAAAAAAATTATGCCTACAATCTCCATAAAACTTTCAACTTTACCCTTTACATGTAGTACAAACACATTAATTATGCTAAAATATTTTTGTAATTATGACCAACTTTTATATTACGTATATATCCCTTAATTATTAAAATTTTCAAATGCGGACTCTTTGGATAGAACGAAGAGAGTAATAGGTTAGAAATAAAAATATTTTTAAAAATAAATAAAAACAAAATTAAGACTAATTTTTTGAAACAAAAAAAATACTTTAACGGGCATATGGGCAATTACCATAATGGCCTACCCAATTCGTAAAGAACAGCAAACCCTTTCACTCTGTCCTTCTAAACTCTGAACAATAAATCCACTCGACGTATTCTCTCTCCACCGTCCACTGCCTTCCTACGGCCCATTTCACCACTTCGATTTCACCGGCCACCACTTCCGGCGAATAAGGCAGGTCTTCATTTCTTGGTTCCCCACTCTTGTTCTGCTCTTTTATTTTTCGTATTCCTTGTCACTGATTGTTGTTTTTATTTGTATTTTTCCAATCCCAAAATGAAAATCCCCCAGAGCTCATGAAGAGACCACAAAACCTGAATTTGAATTTGACAGGAACCCATTTCACAAATTTTTTTTAATTTCAAGTTTTTTACTGAGTAAATTTAAACTTCATGGAGTCTGTAACATTTACATTTCAGTGGCTAGTTCATTTCTTGAATTACTCTTTGACCTCCTTGCCAGAGCAAACATCATAAATTTCTTTTTCATATGATCGATTTTAATTCATACTATGACTCTATATCCCTCTCAAGGAAATCGAAATGATATTAGCACTCCACCTTTCAACCAATCCACTCCATGTAATGCTTTGTTATGCTCTATTTCAATTGTGGCTATGCCTCTTATACTTTACATTTAGAGTGTCTTGGTTGAAAAGTGGGAAACTATAGCATTTCTATATCTTACTCCCTCTGCCCCCCAAAAAGGAGGTGCATTTCATAAATCAAACTTTTAAATATCGTACTTTTACTTCTTTATATTTCCTTTAAATTGCTCTAAAGTTATACTTTTTTGTTCTCCGTGACAAATAAGATAAATAACATGTCTTGAAAAGAAAGAAAATGATTGAGCAAATATGAAGATTTATAGCTTAAATTATAGAAATGTCTTTTTGTACTAACCAAAATGGAAAGTGTGAATTTTTTTTTTTTTTTAATGGTCCTCTCTCCTCGTATATAGTTACTTTGCAGGTTTATTAATCAGAAAACTCTCAGGATTCACAGGTCTATCTAAAGAGAAAACTCTCAGGAGTCCAGGGTTTTGAGCTTAATGTGCTGCTCAGAAAGTTTGTAAGCTATTCGATGAGATGAACGTCGTTCAAGTCACTGCCTGCCAGTCCGCTTTGAATGTCTTTAATGTATTTAACTCGCACTGTGGACCTTCTATGCTATGTGTTGCTCCTCCAGAAGTCTTTATTCTCCGTACAAAATCCCTAAAGCTGACCACTGATGCACCTATTTACCATAGAAAGATACTTCCTAAGACTTACTTGAGACTAAAAACTGGTGCATCTAGCTACCAGAGATGGGCACCTGTTTGCTTATTTGGTGGTAAAGGAAAACCAGAAAATGGCGATGAGGTAAAACATTGGTGATGTTCTTTTTATTGTGCTATTAGTGCTCGTTTGGTACGCATTAGTCACAATTCTTTTCCATGCTATTTGAAATATATTTCGTGTACCAAACCAGCATGTAGAGTTTTGTTTTGTCTCTTTTTCTTGTAGCATGTGTGTGTTGGTTTTGTATTTACATAGTATTTATATATGTTGTGAATATTTGAAGATATCATTCCATCACTCAATTTTTCACTCAATTTTAAAATTCACCTCATGAATACCTACCAAAGACTCTCGATAATTGTAGTCTTAGTCACCTACTCTGGCATTGCAGTCTAATCATCTAATGCAAGATTCCATTTTTTTCGTCTCCTTTTCTTTTGTGTCACTAACACATGTACAAAAATTGTGAAGGTTCCTCTTTGGTCTTTGTACAGAGGTGTTTGATCTTGTTCTGCAACAATTTTTTCCAATGTATTGCAATTTGGTACCTAACCATGTGATAAATGGTTTTTCCCTCCCTTGCCCTCCCCCTCCCCCTCAAAACTCCTCTCTCAATATTATTCAGCCACATTAACAGGAATCTTGAATAAAGAGAGGAAATAAAGAAGAATACTCGAGAGTCAAGCTCTAATAAGGGTGAAAAAAAGCCTTCTTCTACCTATCGAGACGCCTAGCCGCCCTCTCCACAACCGGGTCCCAAAAAGGACACTGCCCTAGGATTACATGGAACACCGACAAGGGCCACGAGAGAACACCCAATCAACGAAGCATAACTGCTAGCCACATGGTTATCAATGTTAATCCCTGAGATGCCATATTTAGCGAGATTAATCTTAAGCCTGGAAATATGCTCGAAAATCTGGTGGAGGGTAAGGACGTTCTTGGAATTTATAGACCCCTCGGTTCAAAACAGAACTATATCATCTGCAAACTGTAAGTGGTCTTTCCTACCCAGGGTACTCTTCCACCAAACCAACCTCCTTCCCTCTCAAAATCTGCCTAGTAAGAATAACACCCACGAGAGTAAACAAAGGCAGGGATAGTTCAAGATGCTAGATGGGTTCACTTACGGTTAGATGTGAATCTAAATAGCCCTCAGTTGAAAACAAAACCCTTAATGAGATATGGTTGCTATGTAAGGTTTTTGAAGGTAAGACAGGTACAAAAGATCGACAAAAGCCATCTCTCATAGTGTTGGAAAAAGGGAAGTCAAAACTAAAGATGCTTACAATGTACTTGGTGATGCGTGTACCGAGAGTGCAATGTACTTGGTGGTGCCTGTTCGGTGGGGTGAAATGCATGTGTTGGTATATATGTACTGATGACGTATAATCGTTGGCGCGGACATCGAGCCGACTAGGGCCACAGGGTCTACCATCCGTGGTAGTTTGTGCTTTCCTCATGTCGGCGCTAGGTTTCGACCCTTGGCCTCCAGGATATAGCCTTTGGGAGTGAAACATGAGTACCACTTGAGACATGTTTCACTCCCAAAGGCTATATCCTGGAGGCCAAGGGTCGAAACCTGGTAGCGCCAGTTTCGGGACATGAGGAAGAGCACAAACCCACTACCACGGTGGTAGACTGCCCTAGTCGGCTCGAGCTGTGTCAGACCGCGCCGCTTCAGCTCGGACGATTATGCGTCATCATGTACATAAGGCAATACATCTAGCTTCTTGGGATATGTGAATTGTCCATTCGCAAGTATAAAAGGCTCTCACAGACATTGCCTCAAACACCATGCAAGCAATTCAATCCACCCCATTCTGTGTCTCCCCACTCGACCCAATCTGCAACAAAAATGTCAACCCAATCTCCGCCAAGCACCCCTACGCCAAACCCACCACCACCACTAAGCCTCCCTCCAATCTCCGCCACCACCACTTATTTTGGACCGACTCAACTTACTGAAGTTAGAATTCTCGTCGGAGACTTTCTCAGTTTCTCTTGGTTCTTATAGTTTCATTGGCCAAAATATAGATCATAGAGGAAAAGAAACTCAATATATATCACAGATTGAATGCCTTTTGTTATAATTCAAACTATGAAAAAGTATTTGTTCTGCATCTGTTATTAGCGAGATGCAGAACAAAAAACCCAACTCAGATTGCCAAAAACATCCCAGTTCACTTTCATCATTAACACGACCCCTGTTGTCTCTGTTATCTCAACTCAGCTGCTACCACCACTCACCTTTTGTCTCTAACACCATAATTGCATAATAACTATCACAACTGTCATCCTATCATCAGCGTTCTTCACCGGAAAGTCCCATTATCATAGCAGGAGAAGAAATTTTAGATTTTAGCATGTTGAGGCTCTCAAGAAGCATTCTTCGAAGAAGAAATTTTACGCGATATGATCCTTATAAGTGAAGTATGTCCTGTGAATGTATGAGATTAAACATTAAGTTGCTGTAGATGGTAGAAAGAAATGCTGGAATTGGATACTTTCCAGAGGATTAGGATCTTTGGAGACAAGTTTGAATATGAAATGAGTTTCATATCAAGGCACTATAGTTAACTTTGCTTGATATGGTTTTATTGATTGGTGAATTTCGTAAATCCAAAACATATATGTCTTAATGTTTTTCGTAAATCAAAGCACTATAGTTAACTTTGATTGTTTGGGAGTGGAGGAAGT
Source organism: Platycodon grandiflorus (assembly GCA_016624345.1). Lineage (NCBI taxonomy): Eukaryota > Viridiplantae > Streptophyta > Magnoliopsida > Asterales > Campanulaceae > Platycodon > Platycodon grandiflorus. The sequence continues at coordinate 660,556 of JACONP010000029.1, read as the reverse complement.
GGTGTAGGCGGAGATTGGAGGGAGGCGCTCAGTGGTGGTGGTGGGTTTGGCTCGAAGGGGCTTGGCGGAGATTGGGTTGACATTTTTGTTGTGGACTGGGTCTAGTGGGGAGACACGGAGTGGGGTAGATTGAATTGCTTGCACTGTGTTTGTGGAAATGTCCGTGAGAGAGAGAAAGCTGAAGATGACGATGACAATGCAGCCATTTAGGCGAGGATGGGGCCACATAGTCCACGTTAGGAGCTCTGTTACAAAATTGGAGGACGAGTTAACGAGAGTGACCACATTGCACGCAAACCATGAGTACATTGGTCACATTTTGAATATTGAAAGTACGTTTGTTAAATCAGTTACCCCCAAATTGTACGATGGGCAAAAAAGTATTTTTCCCTTTTTCCTTATTGTCATCAGTTGCCATGGTGTTATCTTGAATAAAGAAGTGATTGTGTTTTATTTTTTCGTTGTGCCACTTCTCCTAACACATAGCTATGCTTTTTAAGGTTGTAAACAGATTCTAGTGATGAGAGTACATGAACTGATCTTATACCGAATGTTATGTTGTTAGTGTGAACCGTGTAGACAATGGCGTTATGGTTCGATAATGAGATCGATGAGGACGAGTGTTACGACTATAGCCCATTAACCCAACATATGTGCAATCCACTTGCCCAAGGAGCATACTGATAAAACTAGGCCTGTAGGCACCTCCCCACCACCGACACCCGAAAAAAAGGAAAAGAAATAAAAGAAATAACAAAAAGCGAGTCCAAGGAGACTGAAAATATTGAAACGAGGCTATGATGTGCTGGTTATTTTGATGCTAACAGCAAAGGGAAACATTTGTCATGGCATTTTTAAAGTTTTTTCTCTAGATATTTTTTTGTCTTTGCCGGCAGGTGGAAGTTTGGGGTGAGATGATGGTGAAGCGGCAATGATGGAACGAGTGCCCAGTATTTTCAGTGAGATAGGTGGAATCAAGCAAGGTCGACGGGATCTAGGAGGAGAAGGGGCCTAGAGATTTTGCATCCAAAAGTTAATGAGCATGAGCAATTTAGATCCAATGCTCAGTAGGTTATCCAAACTAAGGAAACCAATCTCTGTGTATCCTACTGAAAATTTTTATTCATGAAGTGTTGGTCTATGCAACTATTTGGTGCAAAAAAAAAAAACTATTCTTAGTTACACAAATTTCCAAAGTAAAAATTAATATTAATCACGTCCAAAGGTAAATTATGAGATAAAGTCACTTAAAAACAAATTTCCAAACTGCTCGTCACAACACTAAGAATACTAGTAGAATACTTTTCTTGAGTTCTTATAAAAGTGAGAATTAGAAGACAAAGCATTTAGATGTCCATAAACTTATAAAAAATTGTCATCTGTAGGTAGGACTGCCACAAAACTGTGAAATTGAACATGATCAATGACTCAAACAAGCTATCCAAATAATAAGTCAATGTGCTCAATCTGTACTAGCTCATAAACGTAGCCTCGTTTTTAATTTCATATTCTTTGGATTCTACTATATCCTTAATCTCAATTTCTCCACGTGTACTCTAGTCAATTAGGCTTGCTCATGTTCCTCCTCTTGATTGGGTGTTATGTTGGTATTCTCGACTCCCAGTTATTTAAAGCTATTCAACTTCGTCGCCGCGAGTCATTAAAAATAGGTTTTAATGGAGCTTTTTGTATTAGCAGTAATGGATGGTGGTTTCTTCATATATGGCCTTGTCAAACACTTAAAGATCTTATATGGCCTCACTTTACTCAAAAACATCTTTTAGGGCAAGTCCAACAATGTGTATCAAATACAAATTTTGATACCTAGTTAAAGGTCCTAGCATCTCCGATAGTTAAAATAAAGGGTACCAAATTTTGTCTTAGACCTAAGAAAGGTAGCAAATTTGCTACCTATACGCGTGCGGGTGGAGGGGTTGGAGGCAATAGCTGGTTGAAGACACCAAAATAAAGGTGGTCAATATTCGTAATCTATCTGGCAAATCGGGGTATGCCACGTGACAGATTTATCAGTAATAAAAAAAATCAATTAATATCTATGGCATGTGTGAATTATCATTAATTCATAATTTATTTTGGTTTTTATATCATTAACGACTATAATTTTTTCAAAATTTTTATTTTAACAAAAAATTAATTAATTAAAACAACTGTCATACTTTAAATAATTAATAATGTATAAAGTATCAATAAAGTTAATAAAAAATCAAAAATAAATTTAATACCATGTATTTGATACCTATTGTTGGAGATGATAATTTGATACCTTGTAAATAGTAATCAATAGGTATCAAAATTTGGTTTTGATACCTATGGGCCAAGTATCATTGTTGGACTTGCCCTTAAGGCCTTTTTTTATTTAAAAACCCCAAAACACCCTTATTTTTTAAATGAATCACAGGGTCATTCATGAGTCGCTTGAACGACCTTCTGGTTTGTTTGAACAACCCAAAGGGGTAGTTCATTAGTCGTTCATGAGTCGTTTGAACGACCATAGGGTTTGTTTGAACGACCCTAGAGTTTGTTCAAACAACCCAAATGTTGAGTCGTTCGACGAATTGTCCGAACGATTTGTAAACAAACCCCAAAAGAAGAAACAATGGAGGTAGTGTGTGTAGAAAAGAAAGGAGAGAGTGAGAAAAAGACGTATGAGTGCTTGGCAAGAGGAAGGAGCGGGAGAGAGAAAGAGAGAAGGCGTGTCGTGAGAGAGACAGACTAAGCCGTGAGTTTAAAAAAAGGGTATTTTGAGAAGTTTGTTTTAATTGTTGGTCAAAGGTCATAAAAGATAATTTGTCGGGTCAAAAGGCTATACTTGATATATATCACTAATGGATATATGGACTTGATAAAAGATTCGTGAAAAGTCATAGAAGGACCGGGGTGTAAAGAACTTGATCTTCCTTCTCCTTCTCTTCCCCCCACAGAACTGTTGTCATACCACGGAAAAAATTGGTTTAATAGATGGAACAATCTGGTAAATTTAGTCCTAGGGCTGATAGTTCTGTGCTTGATAGACAATTGCGGCGAGGAATGACAATGGCTAAAGGTGAGAGGGTTGAATATAGAAGAGGGTGATGGATTCCAAAGGAGATGGTTTTTGACGAGGGTTGTGATTATGAAGTGAAAAAACTGTGACCGTGGCTACTATGGATGAAAGCGATGGAAATGGAGACAGGAAGGACAAAAGTCATTGCGACTAGGGTTTTAGTGAAGCAAGCGCTTAAGTCGAAGTGATGGAAACTAGAGGCAATGGTTGGGGTGAAGGTTAGCATGGATCAAAGGGGCTGGATTGTGTTTGCTGATGATTTCGGTTTTATTGGATGGTGATAAATTGATGGATATGTCACCTGCAGGCGGTCAAACAATGTTGGGGGAAGATCTGGCAATCTGGTATGATTTAGTTGTCTAGATGTGATAAACGTAATGAGAGGGTAGATCGTTGCCGGTTCATTTGTGGTTCACCCATGGTGGTTATGGAGAAGGAATGGGAAGGAAAAGAATACTGTTGGAAGCTAGACAGGGCATACCAATAGTCCAATTGATGTCGGACAAGAAACGGAGACTTATTCTATGAGAACATGAAGAAGGGGGTAGGGATAGGGAATAAAGAGAGGCAGAGAGGTGCTTACTCTTGCTAGGGATCCATCCATGCACATAATACATCAATGTTGGAATGGCTGTAGACAGAAACATGCATTCATTCTTGAACTTGAGGAGGATGTAACGACCCGCCAACGAAGAGGTTCAATTTTCTCTAGAAAGTTCCTGAGGCTTCAAGATTCTACAAGATAATTCAAGGGAACACTAGATTTTTCTAGAAACCTTTTCTAGTTTCTAGGCATGGAAACTTGTAGAATTCACACTTGCAAATATCCTAGATATATTTATAGGAGAGATCTAGAAAGCTAATCTTGACCGTTGATGATGTAAATAGATCTTGGCTGTCCACCGATGAGGTGGAGGCCTATCTAAAGGGGTAGGCCTCATTTGGCCAAACCATCAAAGAGATCATTTGTAAAGTTCTCTCCAAAAGCAATACAAGAGCCTTCTTCCTAAACACTCTCTCTTGAAATCTTTCTAGTCTTTACCCAGTCCCTTTCGAGTTTGGTAGGTTTACTTAGTACAAGACCAAGCGAGTTTGTGAGTGCTAAGTGCCTCACGGTAGCTTGAAAAATAAAAGTCCGTGACAAGGAGGTCACTTTGTGGGAAAAGCAGAGCTTTCCATGGCTGGGAGGTTGACCCTCATTAAGCCCACCATTTCTACCACAGTGATCAATCTTGCTGATGCAGCCCGTGAAAAGCTCTAAGGAAAGACATTTAAAGAGGAGCAACTTCTTGAATTGAGTCAAAGTTGAATTGCTTTTGCGGTGTCATTATATTCTAGTCTTATTCTAGTCCTAGTTTACGTCTAGCTTACTTTAGACTGTCATTGGTCAATTTGTAGTTTGTTTCTTAAATCTAAGTCTTTGTTGCTGGAATGGGTCATAGTATAGGCCCATTGGTCTTGTATTATTAGGATCTAGCTTACAGATTTTACTGCTAGTAGTATTAGTTTTTTAGTCATACCTTGGTCCCAAGTTGATTTGGTAACCAAGTTGTTTTACTTGGCGACCAAGTTGTCTTGGTCCCAAGTCGTATTCTCTTATATTTAGGTTTGTCCACCTTTATTTCAGGAGTTAATGAATGAATAATTTTATGAGTATATTGTTTGATGTGTGATGCATCTTTCTCTTGGGTGTGTGGCTCCAGAACCCTTGGTGTGAATCGTGTGATGCCTAGTCATAGATCTATCTTCATCTTCTCTTTCTTCTTGCCTAAGTTTATTTTTTCCCTGCATCTTCACCCAGCAATCAGATCTGAATCAATTCTATAGAACGCTAAAAACCAGCATATAAACCCTTATAAATCCTTGCTTTAGAAACCTTAAATTCATAAGTCAAACAGCCCACACACGTGTCCTGCGTCACTCGCCGATAGGCTGAGGGCCTGTGAACTTGAAAGCACTCTTCTTACCCCTGAAGTAGGCGCTTTTCATGCACTTCGTCTACACTGCATTTGCATCAGCCGCATCCTTCCTCTTCAAAGGTCAGTTCTAACTTCCTTCAAGGGAAAGGGAAAGTTCAAACGGCCTCAACCCAATACCAATCGTGGTGAGTACAAACTCCTTTCGAGAATGCCATTGTGGCCGTGGTGGTTATGGGTTTAATTCGTCACATGATCGATGCACAGAATGAGTAAACCAGTTTTATTGTGGCCGTGGTGGTCATGGGTTTAATTCGTCACATGATCGATGCACAGAAAGAGTAAACCAGTTTTTTACGATTACTCTTGTGCCTTTTATGACGCTCTTTACTGCATTCTACCTCAAAGAAGGAGCGGCCTCCCTTCAAACTGCCTATGGCGGTGAGAAGGGGCCTGTGTGGCCAAAAGAAAGAATAGACATCTATTAGAAGTTGCTCGAGCTCTTATCTTTGAGATGAAAGTTCCTGACATCAATGAAATAATATTCAGTTGACCAATGTGTGGTATTACATTGATATTTACATAAAACAAGACTCGTTCTACTACAATTAGATTAATTAGGCGAAGAACCAAAAATACCTTAATGACATGACATGACAAAATAAACCTGAAAATATTAATCCAATTCCAAGTAATTACCTGTATACCAACTAAATTTACATCTAATTACATAAGATCGACATAGTAGTGCAATGATAGGTCCATTAGACTTTGTTTGCCATCAATATGTGCTGAAGAGTGAGTGAGATGTTCATATCCAGGATGTATTTGAGACAGATATCTCTTCTTTCTTTGAAGAGCTCTTCTTCATATAGCCATTCCTCAACCTCATAATACAATTCGCAGGTTGATTGGTTGCTAGTTTATAATTATGCCTCAGTAAGGGTGCCGTTGGTTTACACGATTTTATCATATTTGTGGCAGGCATTTCGCATCAAACCTGAATATGTATACCTCCATGTTTCATGTTGATTAATTCGTTCTATAACATGACACTAAATGGGTAAAATAGCATGATTGGTGCTATTTTACTATACAGGTTATTTTGAGTTGACATGCCAGCCATTAAACCTGATAGCAAGTTTACTTTTCCAGTCACCTTCTTACCTATTATTTATTTGCAGCTCTGTATAGTTACATCTCTTATGCACAATAGTTCTTGACAAGCTTCTTGATCTCATTCTTGAAAGAAAAATATAATATTGAAGTTCCGTTTGCTTCAACTGTTTTTAGGTTTCTCCATGGCAATCTCTTGAGAAAGCTATGGGAAATTTGAAAAAGAACAGTCAGTTGAGGATGCATTACGGCAGCAGATCGAGAAACAAGAATACTATGATGATGGAGGCAGTGGTGGGAATCGTTCTGGTGGTGGTGGTGGGGGTGGCAGCGGCAGTAGTTCTGGTGGATCAGGAGATGAAGGCTTCCTTGGGTCTTTAGATGAGGCACTGCAAGTGATACTGGCAACCATTGGGTTAATATGTCTGGTACTAATTTCTCTATTGCCCGCGTCTATAATTTTACAATTTTGAGAAAAAACTGTCGTTAGTGCTTCACTTCCCAACTTCCTGGAGATTCTGTTTCAGCAATCTGTTGGGGCAGCCATGGATATACAATGAATAAATTTTCAAACTCTGATACATTTAAAAAAATATTTGAACGTATGATTATGGATGTTATGATTAGAACCATTAAATTGGTTAAGAACATATGAGAAAAAAATCATCCACAAGTTATTCCTTATTCTTAACAAATTAACAGATGTTTTCCTCTGGTTTCCTTTCAGTACCTTTACTACGTGCGTGGGGGTGAAGAGTTGAGGCTCGTAGCTAGAGACTACATCAAGTTTCTCTTTGGAGCGGAGAAGAGTAATCGTCTACGGCGCACCATGAAATGGTGGAGGAAGGTCTACCGGAAGTTGACAAGAAAGATTTTGTACAAGCCACACCCTTTGGAACGTGAAATTGTCAATACTCCGACAATGTGGGATGACCCCATAAAGTTTTATGGCGAGAAGGGTCCTACTTGTCCTGATATGGGAGATGTCAACTCTTTTCTCAAGCTAGGAGATGATGAAGGTGGTTCCGACTCGGAGAAAGATGATGATGAGCCTGATCTCGCCTCAATATTTAGGGATAAGCTTTATCTCCCCTCAAGAGTCATCACATATTTCGACCTAAAAGAAGAGGATGTGGCTGATCTTCTCTCAAAACTAGGGGATGAAGCTGATTTGGCCTCGGGAGAAGATGATGATATGCCTGATCTCGCCTCAATACTTAAGGATGAGCCTGATCTCGCCTCAATACTTAAGAATGAGCCTGATCTCGCCTCAATACTTAAGGATGATCCTGATTTCGCCTCAAGTCTCATCTCACATTCCGCCTCAAAAGAAGAGGATGGGCCTGATCTCGTCTCAAAACGAGTGGATGAAGCTGATTTGGCCTCGGGAGAAGATGATGAGTGTAAGTTCATGTCAAAATTATGTGGTATGGCGGAATCTGATGTGAAAGATGCGTTTGATCTAGACGGATTTGATTATGGGTTGTTAGAGACTTATTTCGCCCCAAGAGTAGAAGCTGTGGAAAATAATGTGGAAAAACTTGATGTAAATATTTTGGTAGATGGTAAGGAGTATGAGCCGGTACAGGTCATCGTGGGAGATGACTTGGAAGATGATGAGGAGGAAGATAGTGTGGTTGAAGACGAGGATGAAAATGATTATGTAGGTGATAAACAGGAAGATGATGATGACGTAGACAGCATGGACGAAAATGATGATGAAGATGAACTCGATGAGTTAGGTGCAATTGAGGGGGATAGTGTCATAGACTATTTGGAAGAACTCGTCGGTGAAATTAAGGGGGATGAGGATGAAGATGACACGGATGGAGACGATGATATATAGATGACACGGATGGAGACGATGATATATAGATGATCGTGGGGTGGATGTTGAGGCAGACGTCTATTGATCAGAAACAACGTTTGTTTGATGGTTGTGCGATGTTGTCTAAATCACACAGTCTGAGGTGAAACTATTGTTTACATGCTGCTTGCTTTACATTTCATTAAGCAGAGGATGACAAGTCTTTCCTCTACAGGGTGCTTGCAGAAGGGAATGCTAGGACTGGTATTTTGGTATTCCTTTTTTTTTTTTTTTTAAATTTATAAAGTAGAACTGCAAATGAAATTTTGATCAATTTGCAACACCTTTATTTAGTTTTAAGCTAGTGGATATTGTACTATCTGCTTATTTTAGAAAGGGATGACTTTGCAAGGTTGCAATTATCACCTGTTTGTGTGGGATATTCATGTAACACACTCATAAAACCTGTTCCTCTTGTTCATTGGCAATTGCATGCCCTTATTGCACTTTTTTTTTTTTTTTTCAGTTGGTTATAAAGACAGCTAAATTATTTTTGAGTATTATTTAAACAACGAGTTAATTGCAAAAAAACCCTGTACTAGTTTCAAAATTTTAAATTAATGTGTTTTTTTTTCCCGACTAATTAAACCTTCACCAAAAATATTTTTGCAATTAAAACTTTCCGTGTTAGTGTAATGTTATCTACCATAACGGAAGATTGAGTTGTCATGTGACTCGACGTATACGTTACGTTGATGGAAAAATAGTCAGATTCTCAACAAAATATTTTCAAAACAAAACTGGTACTATTTTTTAGATTTCAAAATAACCCTTTTTTAACTTCCACATTTTATCAAAATAAATAATGCTTTTAATATTTATATTATAATACCCTCACAGTTTCAAGAAAATAGTCTCACTTTCCTGTCTGATATGTCACAAAAAAAAAAAATAGTAGAATTTCTAAAGAAAAAAAATTATAGTATAATTTAAAAATATACAAATAAGTAAAGTTAATTTGTTAAAAGTTGACTTATTAAATAGAATTACTTTCTTAAAACGAAAGAAATATTACAAACGTGACACCACAAAATTAGTAGCTTTATTGACTAATGATAACCCATTTCAAATTTTTTTTAAACAACACTATTTTTTTGCAATATTGGAAACAACATTTTTTTTCCGGGTAATGATAACCTATAAATTGTACTCCCCTTAATCATAAAAATTAGTCATATTTGATTAGACATACAAACTAAAAAAAATTAAGTAATTTTAATGCAAATATAGAGTTAATTGCAAAAATTAATTAATTTTTAATTAAATTGTTTTTTTTGTTTTTAAAGGAAAGAATAGAATAATTTACAACACAAGAGTACAACCACTAGGATAGGTTATGTCCATAGTTAACGATTACCATGTCTAATATTACAATTTACACACATGACAACGTTATCATTGCATAACTTCTTTTTACTATGACTCATATACACAATCATCTAAATTGTCAATTTTTTGGACAAGTATGTTAATTTGTGTTATAAGTCTCATTATTTATTACTCCATATTAAACAATTAACGAGACAATAAAAATGTGTCGACTTGAAAATGGTTATTCCATTTAAAAACAAAAACAAAATACTCCTTATGTTTTAAAATTAATATTCTCTATTATATTTTGGGATGTCACGAAATAAATAATTCTTTTTTAGAAAGATTTTTGAAACTATTTGACTATAATACGTTAATTGCTTGTGAGATAATAAAATAATAAGACGCATTAATTTAACATTATTAGAATAAATATTTAGGGTATTAAAAAAATTACTTATTTTAAATAATGTAACTTGAAAAAGGGTTATTTTGTTTGAATTTTTAGGATGAAATGAGTATATAAATACCAAAAAATGTGCAAGCAAAAAAAAAAAAAGGGTTTATTTTGAAATTTGAAAATTAGTACAAGGTTTGTTTTGAAAATATTTTGGAGGGAATCTAGCTATTTTTCCGCTCTGCCACGTATGCGTCCAGTCAGATGCCAACTCGGCATTCCGTTATGGTTGATAGCATTACACTAACGAAAGATTTTAATTGTAAAAATAATTTTTGGTGAATGTTTAATTGGTCAAAAATAAAAACACAAGGTTTAATTTGAAATTTTGAAACTAGTACAGGTTATTTTTTTTGCAATTAACTTCTTTAAACAACTAAAGAAGCATATTTTACGGAGCAACATATTTGGTTAATATCCAGCAATGTAGTGTTGTATAGTACAACTATTGATGCATCGGCAAGTTGTATTGTACAACACTTTGTTGCTTGTTGTAAACCTAATATGTGAATAAAATGTGTTGCTCTAGCATTACTCTTTTATAAGTACTTGCGCTAAACTGAGAGATGTAATAACTGAGTTTAACTCCATAGGAGTATGTCATAATTACTCTCACTCTTATATTTACTAATAAAACTAGTTTTACACCCGTCCGTTGAACGCACGGATATATATCTTTTTTAATTAAATTATATTTAAGCAAAATGAAGATAAAAATTGAAATTAAAAGAATAATTTAAGAAAAAATAATGTTGGAGAAAACTTTTTAAATAAAAATACATCATTGTATCGGTAATATTATAAATTCTGAAAAATTTCCTCACACACAATATTTGCTGTTTTATGTGTTGGCTTTCCCTCTTCGGTTCTCTCTCTCGACACCACCTGCCCTACTCGAGCCAGCACCATTCATGCTAGTACCATGACGAGTTTCATCCATTGTAGACCCGTACACATAAACACTCGACGTTAACGACTCAAGCACACAACCAACCCCTCCTAAGCCAAGGATCCACTCCCGGCTAGATAACTAATGCTCTGATACCAACTGTCACGACCCAACCTGAGATCCTATATGGAACCTCGTCGGTGCGTGAGACAAGAACGATAACCACACATGAAAACCATGATTTCAAAATTTACTTCGATGTTAAAACCCGTGATGCAAGTTCATGATTTTAAAACAAAACAAACTTCAACGGCAATACGACAAGCCAGAGAACAATCACATTAGCTAGCCGACAACATCCACGAGCTAGCGAGCTCGGGATAACAATATAAAATATCAGAGTGCGCGGAAGTTAAGAGTTAACAATTTACACTAAGCGCAGCAACCTTGCCGGCAATTCAAAAGAATGTTAACACAAGTATTAATACAACAAAAGCTACCCATCGATACAATGTTTACATAACAGATACTCCTCGACCTCACCAAAAGAAAGTACAACGCTTAAGGAGCAACAACCCAAAAGAAAGCCTAACGAGCTCACCGAAGACGACACAAGCTTCGAGGGTTTCTCATTGGACCGAGATCTAAGGAAAACAAATAAACAATGGACGGGGTAAGTCGAAACTCAATAAGCTACTAATGTAATAATATGGCATGTGAGATGTGAAACATTAATAAGAACAAGTATAACAATATATATTATACATCATTGCATAATAAATTGAGAAGCATAGCATGTAACACATATCTCATGTTATCACATATCACATAACGAACGTCTCATGTAAAAGTGATATGTAACACATTTAAAAGGATACCGTCGAGGTACACCTCCGACATACAATACTTCCAACCGACCAACCAATAATACCAATGTAGAAATCGTTGACGTCATTCTCGATCATCGAACCAATAACCAAAAATCATAGTGAACCATTTTCTGTATTCACGTCGACGTGAAGACTCGGTCCCCACGACCCGAGAAACAATCACGGTATATCATACCAAGGTCGTATTTATTCCATACAACACTTAGCGCTATAACCCCTACCGTGACCAACGGTAGGGCGAGGCCCAGTGTATTGGCCTTCGGCTATTACGTAGCCTCAGCTCACGCAATAACCGACACTACAACAAAAAAGACTTTTAACAACGTTTTTTGCAAAACGTTGTTAAAAATTAGTTATAGACAACGTTTTTATTTAAAACGTTGTGGTTTGCACTTAAGACAACGTTTTCAGAATAAATGTTGTTAAAAATCATACATTAGACAACGTTTTAAAAATAAATGTTGTTAAAATCATACATTAGACAACATTTTTATAATAAACGTTGTTAAAAATCATAAATTTCACAACGTTTTGAGAAAAAACGTTGTCGTAAAATATATTTTAACAACGTTTTTTTATAAACGTTGTGTTAGCCTTAGCCAGATCCGAAATGTTTTCCACTCCCGCCGAAAGCCATTTTCGCGCTTTAGTTAAAACCCCCCTTAGTCAAAATCCCCAAATGTGTTTCCTCGCTCATCGCTGTTCTTTCTCCCTCTAAACGCAAAATTCCCTTCATCGATCACAGCCTATCGCCGGGATTGCCAAGTCTCCTTGTGTGACTGCTGAGTGTGTCGTTGCTACTCCTTGTGCGTCGCTGCTACTCCTCGTGCGTCGCTGCTCTCCTCGTGCGCTGCTAGTAGTCGAAAATCATCTGATAAGTGCCTATCTCACTCTCTTTCGATCTTTCCTCTCTCTTTCTCTCGTTCTCTCGCTTTCTATCTCTCTATCATTCCCTAATTTGTGCCCTAACATTGCTTGAGTACAAGGAGCTTGGTTCTGCTCGGTGTCGAAGGCGATTCTTTCATTAGTTTTCTCGTAAAAGGTGAATATAATATTGTTGTTTGAATTGTTTCTATTTGTATTTCTTGTCTGTGCTGACTTAGAGATATTATTTCTGAATAGAATGGAATGGTTGAAGAATGCATAAAGGACTATGATATGAAGGAGAAACAATAAACTTGATAGCAATCTCCAGAAACAATGGGTTACCTGTGTTCTAGATTCTTGAAAGTGTCTTTATCATTTGCCCTTCAAGACAGTGGTACGATCTTCCATCTGTTAACTTTATCCAACACGTTTGGGCTTTATACAGTTTTCCTTGGACCTGACATACAATTTTCCTTGGACCTTCAACCTCCAATCACATATATTATCTAGGTTTTGTAATTTTCTTCGAAGAACTGAACTGGAGGTTTGTTTATAGGTTATCTGAAACAATTGGGAGTACACTGCACACATATTCTTGACCTACCCCAGTCCGATTACACCAAAGGTAAAAAATCTTTTAAAATTGATTGTTATTCTTTCTTTTTGCTGATTCCTTGATGATTATTCATTACAACCGAGATGCATTTTTTTCTTCCATATTTTTTTAAGATGATTTTTTTCTCGTGAAAGGTTTTCCCTCAAAGTTTGGACAAAGCGTATTGCTTGAGATATCTCGACGAGTTGCAGGAAATCCACTTCTTTGAACATTATCAGGAGAGAGTACCTTGAATGGGAGCAGAATGACTTTGGCCGACATGAAGTCCACTTCTCTGAGTATTAATTCTTTTTTCCGTCTTTTTGTTTATTCTTTCTCAAATTCTTTTCCATTGTATATATCTCCTTTGCAAGATAGGTTAAACTGGAATGCTGTAAAATGAATGTTACAGATCTCTTATCGAGTACATTAGTGTACCCATTGCTAATGGTTGAGTTCTGCATCATATTGTGCGCTTGTGTATGGAATTATGTTGTCGCTTCTGTATACAATTTTTTTTTTTTGCCAACTTCAATTTTGTAATTTTGTGGATGTGATGTAGATGTGGGTGGATGTGTGGGGACGGGAATGGGAAGAACATGACAGGTTACTCAGGAAATAAAAAAAAAAAAAACATTGACAACGTTTTTAAAAAAACGTTGTATTAGATCTAAGACAACATTTTTTAAAAAAACGTTGTCATATATATAAGATAACGTTTTTCAAAAACGTTGTCTTTGGTCTAAGACAACGTTTTAAAAACGTTGTCTTAGACCTAAGACAACGTTTTTAAAACGTTGTCTTAGACCTAAGACAACATTTTTAAAACGTTGTCTAAAACTGGATCCTACGACAACGTTGGATTAGACAACGTTTTGAAAAATGTTGTCTTTGCTCTATTACAACGTTTTTAAAACGTTGTTAAAAGCCTTTTTTGTTGTAGTGCGAGTGTCAATACACCTCCAACAAATATGCCATGGACTTAACGAATTCTCTAGTAGATGTTTACTCGACACATTACTACAAATCAACCAAATGCTCAAATAGATATTTATTCAACACTTAATATAAACATGTCATACTCTAAAGTAGGGAGTACAACAACAACAACAATATCATGTTCGTGTATGCCAAGTGATTCTACTACACATAGCCATTCAAACACCAAGATTTCGAGAATTAACACAATACCATTAAACGTATATCGTGTAACCAATCACCCAACAAGTCTCTCGAGTATCCAAAGGGCTCATAAAACACACACGTGGTCACATTGATTATCAAACCCTAATCGACTCCGTTCGAGTCATTTTTTTGTTTCTAGTGATGTCGAGTTACGAAAGTGGTCTTGTACTTTAAATCTAGCACATTAACGCCCAATTTCGAATACCCAACAATATAGAACAACCATCAACATACTTCACAAGTCCATAATGAGATTTCATCGGTAACTTCATATGCTAGAAGTCTAAGATGTCATATAAGATATAAAGCAAGAAGAAGAGGGGGGTAGTTGTCACGACCCGACCCAAGATCCTATATGGTATCTCGTCCGGTTCGTGAGACGGGACACAAAAATGCACAAGTTCAAAATCACTTTTCATGCAAAACCCTGTAATGCAAGTGTATGTTTATTTGAAAACCAAAACAATGTATCACGGCACACAAAAGCCGGAAACAATCGCATAACATAATCACAAATAACCAACAACCCACGAGCTAAGAGGCTCGGGACCAAATATATAACACCATCAGAGTGCGCGGAAATGTAAAATAAGTAACATTTACAAAAGCCTGACATCCATGTCGGCATCTACAAAAGAATATGAATCAATAACATGTACGGGACCTCTACCCAACATTACACTGTTTAGATAACACATGTACCCTCGGCCTCACCAAAAGAAAATACCAAGGCTCAAGGAACACTACCAAAAGAATGACTGCCGAATACACCGGACGGCGACTGATCACTGAGGGTTTCTCGCAGGCTCGGGATCTAAGGAAAACAATAAACAATGGACGGGGTGAGTTATAAAACTCAATAAGCTACTAATGCAACAAGATGGCATGCGAAATGCAAACAGTAATAAGAATCATATATATATCATGGTTGGCATAATATAATCATTTCCAATCATCATCACGTCAAGTAACTCATAACATAAGTCACGTAGCATGCAACTCACATAGGTGCGATAAGTAACACATATAAAAGGATACCGTCGAGGTACACCTCCGACATACCAACTTCCAACCAACCAACCAATAATACCCAATGAAGAAACCGTTGATGTCGTTCTCGATCATCGAACCCAATAACAAAACCAAAGGTGAACCGTTTACCGTATCCACGTCGACGTGAAGACTCGGTCCCCAACGACCCGAGAAACAATCACGGTATAGCTTACCAAGGTCGCGTTTATTCCTTACAACACTTAGCGCTATAACCCCTACCGCGGCCAACGGTAGGGCGAGGCCAGTGGCCCTCGGCTATTACGTAGCCCCGGCTCACGCAATAACCGAGCGTCAATACACCTCCAACAAATATGCCATGGACTTAAACAATGCTCAAGTAGATGTTTACTCGACACATTAACTAATCAACCAAATGTTCAAGTAATGTTTACTTAACATTAAATAAAAGCATTATACTCCAAAGTAGGGAGTATAACGACACCATCAATAACATGCTAATGTACACCAAATAATTCTAGTACAAATAGCCATATAATTCCAACATCAAATTTAACACAATACCATTATACGTATATCGTGTAACCACTTCCCCAACGGGTCTCTCGAGCATCCAAAAGCTCACAAAACACACACGTGGTCACATTGATTATCAAACCCTAACCGACTCCGTTAGAGTCATTTTAGGTTACTAATGACGACGCGTTACGAAAATGGTCTTACACTTTAACCCTAGCATATTATCGCCCAATATCGAGTTTACCAACATCATAGAACAATTAGCAACATACTTCACAAGTCCAAAAATGGCATTCATGGCAAGAATCACAATCTCACTACTTTGGCATGTAAACTTCGCATATTAAAGGTCCAAGATGTCATATGAGACATAAAACATGAAGAAGGGGGTAGTAGCTTACCTCTAGTCGGAAAAGTTGGGAGAAAACAATTTCTATTCGGTGGGAAAGCTTCTCCTCAAGCAAGACCTTCGCAACGGTATGCTCGGATCGTCGAGATTCCTTCACAATCTCAAGAAATCTCCACTTCTCTCTCTAGTCCTCACTATTTCTCTCTCTATTCTCTTGTGGCTCTTGGTGGAAAGGGAGGAAGAAATGAAAGAGTTTAAACACTCTTTAATGTTTTAAGTGGCCAAAAATGGAGGGAATCCGGTGGTGACGTGGCACTGTGGCCACTCAATTTTCAAGTTTTGGAAAATTTTAAACTTTCTGATAAGCCGGATCGAGGCGGAGCGATCGCTTTGTCCCTTCCCGGGCGATCGCTGGGTTCGTGCAAAGGCGATCGCTTGTAAACTTACAGGCGACGCTCTGTTCCTCAGTCGAAGGGCGATCGCTTTGTTCATTAACAGGCGATCGCTTTGTGTCCAGTGACTATAAACTCTCCGAAAAGTCTCGAAACACTTCCAAAATGACCCTAAGTCTAAGGGAAGGCTCTAAACACTCGAGAAAGGTTCTCGAAAAGCCGAAACGACGTTAGGGATTCAAGGTGTCCCAAGCAACAATGACCACAAGAATTAAGCGATGATTTAAAGCATACAAAATGTATGGGATGCAACACGTACATGCTAATGTCATATATAATATGCTCAAGAAATGTCCATGGTGTTATTCTATGTGTCACGTGCAACATCCGTGAGTGATGTGAATGACATGTAAGATGCAAATGAAGCGGGTGTTACATCTCACCCTTAGAATAAATTCGTCCGCGAATTTACTTACCGACTTCATCAAACAACGCGGGATACTTCTCACGCATCTCCCGCTCGGTCTCCCAGTGGCCTCCTCGACATTGTGATTCCTCCACAACACTTTCACGAGGGTATAGTCTTTGTCCTTAATACTTGCTCCTTCCTATCCAAAATTTGCACCGGTTGCTCAACATACGAAAGGTCGGGTGTCAAATCCACCGGCTCATACTCCAACACATGCGAGGCATCCGTCAAATACTTCCTCAACATCGACACGTGAAACACATCATGAATACCGACATCGATGGCGGCAAGGCAAGTCTATACGCCAACTTTCCAACCCGTTCCAAAATCTCAAACGGTCCAATATACCTCGGGGCCAATTTTCCTTTCTTTCCAAACCTCTTAACCCCAATCCGAGGTGAAACTTTCAAAAACACGTGATCGCCAACCTCAAACTCAAGATCCCTACGTCTATTGTCGGCATAACTCTTTTGTCTGCTCTGGGCCGTTTTCAATCTCTCCCGAATAACCTTTACACTCTCCGCCGATTCATGTACCATTTCAGGGCCCCACAACTTTGCTTCACCAACTTCATCCCAACAAATCGGAGAACGACACTTCCTACCATAAAGTGCCTCATACGGAGCCATCTCAATACTCGACTGATAACTATTATTGTAGGCGAACTCGATCAATGGCACATGTGAATCCCAAGTCCCCTTAAAGTCCATCGAGCAAGCTCTCAACATATCCTCAAGTATTTGAATCGTTCTCTGACCGTCCATCGGTCGAGGGTGAAATGCCGTACTCAAGTTCAATTTCGTTCCCAAAGCATTCAAGTGATCGCCAAAACCGAGAAGTAAACCGTGGATCCCCGTCCACAATGCTCACCGGCACCCCATGTAATCTCACAATCTCTGAATATATAATGAAGCAAGCTTCTCCAACGAATCCGAAATCGCAATAGGAAGGAAATGGGCCGACTTAGTCAATCTATCGACAATAACCCAAACCGCATCATGACCTCGTCGAGTCCTAACCCCGTCACAAAATCCATTGCAATATTCTCCCATTTCCATTCCGAATTTCCAAAGGTTGTAACAACCCGGTGGCCTCGATGCTCCGCTTTAATCCGTTGGCAAGTCAAACACTTCGACACAAACTCGGCGATTTTTTTCATTCCACTCCACCAAAAATTCTTCTTCAAATCCCGATACATCTTGGTACTCCCAGGGTGAATTGTGTATTTAGACTTATGGGCTTCATCTAACACTTGTCGCTTCACTTCCTCAATCGCCGGTACACAAAGTCTACCCCGAAACGTTAAAATACCATCATTATTCTTAGCAAAATCCGGGTCTTACCCTCATCTAGTCATCAATCAATTTCTTCAACTCGGATCACTCTCTTGAGTTTCCTTGATCCGTTGAAACAACACCGAGTAGCCCGAATGTTAGCAAAAATCACTCCATGGCTAGATTCACTAGGACCCCAATCACGAATGTCCTCTAGCATCTTCCATTCTCTAGTCATCAAACAAGAAACATACGCCTTCCTACTCGCGCATCCGCCACCACGTTGGCCTTTCCCGGTGATATAAGATAGTACAATCATGATCCTTCAACCGTTCCATCCACCTTCGCCGATTATTTAACTCCTTTTGCGAAAATAAATACTTAAGACTTTTATGATCGTGAACACCTCAAATTTAGCCCCATACAAATAATGCTTCCATTTATGAAGAGCAAAAATAATCGCAGCCAACTCGAGATCGTGTGTCGGGTAGTTCTGTTCATACTGAGTCAATTTCCGTGAAGCATAAGCAATGACCCTTCCATTCTGCATCAAGACACAACCCAAACCTTCCTTCGAAGCATCGCTATAAATCACAAACCCATCATGTCCATTCGGCAATGCTAAGATAGGAGCCGTAGTCAACTTTTCCTTCAATTCCGAAAACTCGCCTCACACTTATCATTCCACACAAACGGCTTATTCTTCGAGTCAAAGTCGTCAAAGGGGTTGCAATCTTAGAGAATCCCTCTATAAACCTCCGATAATAACCCGCTAACCCCAAGAAACTCCGAATCTCCGTCACCGTCTCGGGTCTCTTCCAACTTACCACCGCCTCGATTTTTGTCGGTCAAGAAATCCCTTGCACGAAACTACATGACCCAAAAATGTCACCTCCTCCAACCAAAAGGCACACTTGCTAAACTTAGCATACAACTTCCTTTCCTCAAAACCGTCAACACAATCCTCAAGTGCTTCGTGCTCTTCCCGAGACTTCGAGTACACCAAAATGTCGTCGATGAAAACGACCACAAAACAATCAAGATACGGCAAGAACACCCTATTCATCAAATCCATAAACACCGCGGGTGCATTAGTCAACCCAAAGGGCATAACCACAAACTCAAAATGCCCGTATCTAGTCCTGAATGCCGTCTTAGGAACATCTTCCTTCCGAACCTTCAACTGATGATAACCACTCCTAAGGTCAAGCTTAGAGTACACAACGGAACCTCGAAGCTGATCAAACAAATCATCAATATGTGGGAGTGGGTATTTATTCTTAATTGTAACCTGATTCAACTCCCGGTAGTCAATACATAGCCTCAACGAACCATCCTTCTTCCTCACAAACAACACCGGTGCACCCCAAGGCGATACACTCGGTTTGATAAAACCCCTATCAAGCAACTCTTGCAACTGAATCTTTAACTCCTTCAATTCCGCTGGCGCCATGCGATACGGTGCTTTCGATATCGGCGCGGTGCCCGGTAACAATTCGATACAAAACTCCAATTCTCTATCCGGAGGCATCTCATAGTCATCCGAAAAGACATCCGGAAATTCCCTCACGACTGCGACATCATCCATCATAACCACCCTTTTTGACTTGTCCACCACACAAGCCAAATACCCCGAACAACCACGATGTAACAACTTACGGGCTTTCAAAGCCGAAATAAGACGAACTCCACCCATACACTTATCACCAACAAACACAAAGGACGACATATTCGGCACATCAAAAGTAACAAACTTCTTACGATCCACAACGGCATGGTGCGCATGCAACCAATCCATTCCCAAAATTACATCAAAATCCCGAATAGGCAAAACAACCAAATCAGCAGGTAAATGGTGGCCATCAACAACCACATCACAATCATGATAAACATCCGAAGCTACTTGGCACTCTCCCATCGGAGTAGACACCTCAAGCACATACGGCAAAGATTCAGGCATATGATGCAAATGACAGCAAAATGAGATGCGATGTATGAATGCGATGACCCGGATCTATGAGAACTCGGGCTTTAACACTAGAGACGAGTAAGGTACCTCCTATGACATTGGTGGCTTCGGGCACCCTATTTTGGTCTAGGGCAAAAACTCGACCCTGGACTCTAGGACGACCCTCGTTGTCCCTCTTGGCCGCATTCGGCCGCGCACCTCCTTGTGGGACCCCTTATTCCTTGGGCAATCCCTCGAAAGTGCGTGCCATCACCACAAAGGACACACTTCCCTTGCTTCTTCCAACATCTCTCTTCCGTATGACGGTCCTCAAACAAAATGTACATGTCACCCCCGGGCCCGCCGCCCCCGCCCGTTCCCTTGATTTCCGTTCTCTGGGTTCTCGTCCTCCCCGCGGTTGTTATTTCCTCTCGTTGCCGCCCCACGGTTACCCCGATTTCTCCACCTCGATCGTCCCGATTGTTGAGTTCCACTAACGTTTCCCGTTGACTTCCACCGGTATTTCCTTGCTTCGTACGGTGCTCCTCAATGTCATGCTCAATTCGGTATGCCTTGTCCATTGCTCCACGATAGCTTGCCAACTCGAGTGGTATGAGTTGCTTTCGGTACTCGGTCCTCAACCCTTCACAAAACGGTAGACTTTCTTCTCTTCCGTCGGTAGCAAATGTGTGCGATCGGGATAACTCAATAAATTTGGAGGAATACTGAGCTACCGATAGACTCCCCTGCTCCAAACCAAGAAATTCCACTTCCTTCCTCGCCTGAATCACATCCGGGACAAACTGATTCCGGAACCGCTGCAAGAAGAGCTCCCACGTCCTTACTGTCTGATCTTGTACCCAACTGGCTTCCAAAACCTTCCACCAATGTTCGGCCGCATCCTCTAGCTTGAATGTGGCGAACTTGATCTTTTCCTCATCCGTACATCCCAATGCTGCAAAAACTTTCTCCGTCGACTCAATCCACCTCTCGGCCTTCTCCGGATCCGGTTCCCCATTAAAGCTTCTTGGTTTCATCTTCAAAAACCTTTCCAATCTGCGATCATTATCCCCGACTCCCCCGGTCGGTTGCACTACTCTTTGACCGCCCACTTGACCCTGTCCATCCATAGCCTGTCGGTTCATGTCCATTGTCTGTCGGTTCATCTCCATCATTGTTTGCATAAAACCTTGCATGGTGTGCATGAAGGCCTCATTTTGATGCATAGGACTCTCGACGACCGTCCGTAGCTTGGTTGGGAGATGGGTTCGGTCCGGTTCGACGGGTGTCCCTTTCGGCCTCCGTGGCCCTACTAGAACCCGCTCCATTCCGAGTCTCAACCATAATTGTTCACTGCAACAAACACTCGTCGTTAACGACTCGGACACACTCAACCAACCCCGCCTAAGCCAAGGATACCAAATCCCGCCGAGCTAACTTATGCTCGATACCAACCGTCACGACCCGACCCAGATCCTATATGGTATCTCGTCCGGTTCGTGAGACGGGACACAAAATGCACAATTTCAAAATCACTTTTCATGCAAAACCCTGTAATGCAAGTGTATGTTTATTTGAAAACCAAAACAATGTATCACGACACAAAAGCCGGAAACAATCGCATAACATAATCACAAATAACCAACAACCCACGAGCTAAGAGGCTCGGGACCAAACATATAATATCATCGAGTGCGCGGAATGTAAAATAAGTAACATTTACAAAAGCGACATCCATGTCGGCATCTACAAAAGAATATGAATCAATAACATGTACGGGACCTCTACCCAACATTACAATGTTTAGATAACACATGTACCCTCGGCCTCACCAAAAGAAAATACCAAGGCTCAAGGAGCACTACCAAAAGAATGATGCCGAATACACCGGACGGCGATCACGAGGGTTTCTCGCAGCTCGGGATCTAAGGAAAACAATAAACAATGGACGGGTGAGTTATAAAACTCAATAAGCTACTAATGCAACAAGATGGCATGCGAAATGCAAACATAATAAGAATCATATATATATCATGGTTGGCATAATATAATCATTTCCAATCATCATCACGTCAAGTAACTCATAACATAAGTCACGTAGCATGCAACTCACATAGGTGCGATAAGTAACACATATAAAGGATACCGTCGAGGTACACCTCCGACATACCAACTTCCAACCAACCAACCAATAATACCAATGAAGAAACCGTTGATGTCGTTCTCGATCATCGAACCCAATAACAAAACCAAAGGTGAACCGTTTACCGTATCCACGTCGACGTGAAGACTCGGTCCCCAACGACCCGAGAAACAATCACGGTATAGCTTACCAAGGTCGCGTTTATTCCTTACAACACTTAGCGCTATAACCCCTACCGCGGCCAACGGTAGGGCGAGGCCCAGTGTATTGGCCTTCGGCTATTACGTAGCCCCGGCTCACGCAATAACCGAGCGTCAATACACCTCCAACAAATATGCCATGGACTTAAACAATGCTCAAGTAGATGTTTACTCGACACATTAACTAATCAACCAAATGTTCAAGTAATGTTTACTTAACATTAAATAAAAGCATTATACTCCAAAGTAGGGAGTATAACGACACCATCAATAACATGCTAATGTACACCAAATAATTCTAGTACAAATAGCCATATAATTCCAACATCAAATTTAACACAATACCATTATACGTATATCGTGTAACCACTTCCCCAACGGGTCTCTCGAGCATCCAAAAAGCTCACAAAACACACACGTGGTCACATTGATTATCAAACCCTAACCAACTCCGTTAGAGTCATTTTAGGTTGCTAATGATGACGAGTTACGAAAATGGTCTTACACTTTAACCCTAGCATATTATCGCCCAATATCGAGTTTACCAACATCATAGAACAATTAGCAACATACTTCACAAGTCCAAAAATGGCATTCATGGCAAAAATCACAATCTCACTACTTTGGCATGTAAACTTCGCATATTAAAGGTCCAAGATGTCATATGAGACATAAAACATGAAGAAGGGGGGGTAGTAGCTTACCTCTAGTCGGAAAAGTTGGGAGAAAACAATTTCTATTCGGTGGGAAAGCTTCTCCTCGGCAAGACCTTCGCAACGGTATGCTCGGATCGTCGAGATTCCTTCACAATCTCAAGAAATCTCCACTTCTCTCTCTAGTCCCTCACTATTTCTCTCTCTATTCTCTTGTGGCTCTTGGTGGAAAGGGAGGAAGAAATGAAAGAGTTTAAACACTCTTTAATGTTTTAAGTGGCCAAAAATGGAGGGGAATCCGGCTGGGTGACGTGGCAGCCTGTGGGCCACTCAATTTTCAAGTTTTGGAAAATTTTAAACTTTCTCGGATAAGCTGGATCGAGGCAGAGCGATCGCTTTGTCCCTTCCCAGGCGATCGCTCGGGTTTCTGCAAAGGCGATCGCTTTGTAAACTTACGGGCGATCGCTCGTTCCCGGTCGAAGGGCGATCGCTTTGTTCATTAACGGGCGATCGCTTTGTGTCCGGTGACTATAAACTCTCCGAAAAGTCTCGAAACACTTCCAAAATGACCCTAAGTCTAAGGGAAGGCTCTAAACACTCGAGAAAGGTTCTCGAAAAGCCCGCAAACGACGTTAGGGATTCAAGGTGTCCCAAGCAGCAATGACCACAAGAATTAAGCGATGATTTAAAGCATACAAAATGTATGGGATGCAACACGTACATGCTAATGTCATATATAATATGCTCAAGAAATGTCCATGGTGTTATTCTATGTGTCACGTGCAACATCCGTGAGTGATGTGAATGACATGTAAGATGCAAATGAAGCGGGTGTTACAGTAGTAGCTTACCTCTTATCAAAATAAACCAAGGAGAATGAAATCAAATCGCTGAAGAAGATTCCTGAGGTCTGTAATTCTCTACAAGGTTGAATCTCCAACTTCCTCGCTTGAATCTTTGAGAAATCTTGGTTTCTCTCTCTAAAAATGTGGGTGGAGAAGAATACCCATGATTTCACTATAGATCAGAGAAGATGTTTGGCTAGAAACGATCCCCTAGTGATCCTCTATGCCCCAGCGAAGACGGATCGTGTATCCGACTCCGAACGACCAAGATATCACAAGTTTCTCACTTAAGACTCTCTTAACTCTCTCTCTCTATGTTCTTAGGTGGTTTGGATATGAAATGGGAGACCTCAAGTCTCTCCCTAAGTGTTTAAGGGGTCACAAATGGCTGGTCAACAAGCTTGGGGATATAGCACTCCACAAGAGCCAAGAAAAATTCAAGTTGGAAGAAGATAAAATTTTTTTGGGTGAACAGTGCTGGACACAGAGCGGCCGCCTGGGTGGTCGCGCTGCCCTTGGCCAGGCTAATCTAGAGGTTGAGCGGCTGCCTAGGCGAGCGCCCAAGGCCCTATTGCTTCGAACTCTCTGAAAATTCTCCGAAATGCTACCGAATGATTCTAAATGATCCCAAAGTGATTCTAAGTCTATGGGAAGGTCAAAACACTCGAGAAATGTCCCCGAAAAGATCGATACAAGGCTAGAAGTTTAACGCATCTCAAGTACGATCAATTACAAGTATTTAACAACAATTTAAGGAATACAAAATGCATGGAGTTTAACATGAACGTGAATGACATTTGAATGGTATAGGGTATGCAAGATATATATATGACATAAGTGATATAAATGATGCGGGTGTTACAACGAATCTGGGTAGACAGTATTGGGAGGCAGTTAAGTGGATTTTTAAATACTTGAAGGGCATTATGGATTATGGCATTATGTTTGAGAGGCAGAGTGTGAAGCTTTTAGTTGTAGGGTATGTTGATTCAGATTATGCAGGTGACTTAGATTGTAGGAGGTCGACTACGGGTTATGCATTTACCCTTGCAGGAGGACCCATATATCAGAGATATATGGTTCAGTCGATTATTGCATTATCTACGACTGAGGCAGAGTACATGGCAGCTGTTGAAGCTGCAAAGGAAGCCTTATGGCTTCGGGGTTTAGTCAGAGAATTGGGTATATAACAAGGTGGAGTGTTGTTACATTTTCTTAACAAAGAATCATGTTTATCATTCACGGACCAAATACATTGATGTGAGATTTCACAAGATTAGGGAGTTGATTGATATAGGAAATGTTTTGCTATAGAAGATTCACACCATGGAGAATACTACTGACATGTAGACGAAGCCGGTTACTACTGACAAGTTCAAGCATTACTTGGATTTGTTGTACATTTCTTCGTGTTAGAGATGTAGAAGTCAATTCCTATGGAGATGCCAAGTTGAGGTTCAAGTTGTTGGGTTCTTTTATCTTCTAAGGGGTGAATTATCGCCAAGATGGAGATTGTTAGAATGGATGGCTCGATTCTAGGCATGTAGGACTTAGCGATGTGGGGGCGTAACCTATATATAACTTGTAACCCTAAAATGTGGCTAAGGTGATCATATCAATATAGGAAAGTCTTAAAACCCCAAATACTCTCTCTTCTTCAATTCCCTAATTGCTTGATCATTGATTATTGCTCAATCTATTGTTTGCTCGCTTCCGCTGTCGTACAATAGAGATGAAGGCTATAGCGAAAGTAAACAATGGTTGGAAGATTAATTCTCAGCTACAGCAGCACAGTGCGTAATAGAAGGGCATTTTTGGAACAATTAAGCAATTTATCCACCAAATAGGACTTTTTCGGTTTGAAACAATTTTTGGGATTTAAAGTGGTTGAAAATCTTAGGAATGGTACCGATCCACAGTTATTCCTTACTTCTTGTACTTCCTCGGTCCCACAAAAATTGTCCGCATTCGAAAGTTTATTGTCTCCTTTCTAAAGTTGAAAGCAACTAATGGTTGAATTTTTTAGTAAATTTGAATCCTACCTGCAACATCCGCACCATTTGCCTCATTTGCATTCATTCAATTTTTACATCTCTTATATTGACATCGTCATTTCGTGTGCAAATATCATTCGAATATACTTGCATTTGAGTAGGTTGTATGCTTCTCATATATATTGATATGTGTTTGAAGTTTCATAGTCATTTGTACTTGTATTGGTGTGCATTCATAGCTTCATTTTATGTGATTTGGATTGTGTTTCGGATGTTTCTTAGACTTGGTTTGGGTTTAGGATCACCTTGGAATCATGTGGGAACACTTAGACATTATTTTGAACACTTTGAAAGGTCCAAGGCTCGCCCTAGTGCACCCGGGCATGCCCTAGCGAGGCAACTCGTTGAATCTCAAGTCCGAAAGTGTAAAGTCGAGAGACGCCGCGCCCTAGCGCTCCCCTGTGGCAATTTTTGTTAGATTTTAAGTGTTGACCATTTGACTCCAATCCAAGGGCTGAGATCAAGCCCAACCCTTGACCACTTGACCAGGCATGTTAAGTCTCCCTAGGACCCTTGGTGTGATACCCCGTAATTATAATTAAATTTTTTTTTTTGTAAATTGTAATAATAACGAGTTTTGACATAATTTCGTTTGGGCCGGATATCTTGTAGTAATAAAATTGTAAACTTGATCCAATATATTTTGATATGGTTATTTTGGGCTTGGCTGTAAATTAGCCCATTACTATCAGCTCGAGAGTTTAATAATAATAATATTAATAATATTAGTAATAATAATAATAGATAGTAAATAAACAGAAACGAGTGAGATTAGTTATAGAGCGCAAGAACCGGTCGTGATGGTTCGCTGGATAAGGGAGTGGAGTTTTTTTGAATTTCAAAAGAGATTAGAGAGAGAGTCCTTCTTAGAGTCTCCAAAAGGGTATGATCTTAGGCCCTTGAGTCAAATTGGAGAGAATAAGCAAAGACGAAGGTAGTATTTTTCGTCAAACTATATTGGGAGAGAGAGAGAGAGTTCGTGATTAACCTTGGAAGAGAGAAGAGACTTACGGTGCTGTGGAAGCTTTGAGCAGTATAGCTGTAATATAATTTTGACAAGAACCTGAGGTAAGTCTTGTGTCTTCGTTACTCTGATGAAGTGGTTCTTTTCCTTGTTTAAATTTAATGGTACCGTGTATAGTATGTTGTGTACGGGGTTGTCTCTTAGATATTGTGTAATGTAAGTAATTGGTAAAAAGATGGTGATGAAAGTGAAGTGGTCGCATCAGTAAGGAGAAATAGAGAAAAGAAAAAAAGAGAGAAGATGGGGAGGCGGCAGTAGTAGACTGGCATGGAGAGAAATAGAAGTGAGAGAGAGGGAGTAGGACGAGAAGTGTGAGGAGGGATAATAATCAGTGGGTTATGTGTGTGTGTGTGTTTGTTGTTTTAAATGAAAAAAAAAAAGAAATCCCAGAACAGGGAAGAGGGAGATGACTGGCGGGGGGTGTTGTGGCCTGAATGTATGTATGTGGGTGTGTATGTATGTGGGTTGTGGGTGTGGTTTGTTACTGGAAGGAAAGAAGTGAGAAGAGAAAGGAAAGAAAAGAAAAGAGGTAGGAGAAGGGAAGGGAGGGGGCGCGACAGAGAGAGGGGGGAGGTGGGGTAGGGGGTCTATGTGTGTGTATGTGTGGTGAGTGTGTGGGTTAGTGTGCGTGTGATGAGTGTGTATATGTGGGGTTGCTAGTTGAAAATGGTGGGTTGGTGTGTGTGTGTGTACTGTGTGTGATGGCATGAAGTGTGTGTTTGTGTGTGATGGCATGAAGTGTGTGTTTGTGCTGTGAGTGTATTAAGGTGTGAAGGGGTTGTGTCAAGAAGTCAGAAAAGGAAAAGTGTAATAGATGGGATGTTGCTTTTGTTTAACCGTGTGTGTGTGTGTCCATGGGATAATAAAAAAATAGGTATATTTTAATGATAGTAATGGTATAGAAATAATATTAGTGAATTGAGTAAGTGAGCATAGGTGTCAGTATATGTGGGCCTTTTTAATTTGATTTGTTTTGGGGTGTAAATGTGTATTATTATATGTGGGCCTTATTGGTATAATAATAGTTATAATTGAGTGTTTGTCCTTAAGAAACGGTAGTTAAATTACAAAAGAATTATTGGGATAATTTTAGTACAATCATAATTTAGTAATTATTGTTCTTTTGAATTTAGTTTTGGACAAACAAGCTTAGGACGATCGTGCGTGTGGTGGATTGTTTTTGCTAAGCTTATCGAGGTAAGGGATTTCGCTTCTTTTAAGTTATTTTGCGAGTATATTCTTTCGACGTTAGGTTACTCGTTTATTTTTTTTGAAACTATCGTTTTGATTACCATGCCCGACCTCGTGTCGAAATTTGCTTTGACTCCGTCGTTTCGCATTTCGTTGTATTATATCCTTCAAACCTCGTGTCATATCTTTGGTATTTGATGAAATGCTTATACTTCGAAAGTAAATTTCGTATGTATCGTTTGATAATGTTGTTTTATTTCGAACTCCGTTATGATCACTAGTTGAAAAACCCGTCACTGGGTATAGAGTGAACCTTTTAGTTCGTGATTACGAACAACCCGCCACTGGGTATAGAGTGGACCTTATATTTTTGCACCACTTGGCCTTTGGTGCGGTAGTCATGACTTACCTTTATTAGTTACCCTTGGGGTAAAATTTTGGCACCCTTCGGGGGCATTTATGTGATTGGTCAATGGACCACCTACGTGATCATGACATCTGTGAGTAATCCGTCGTGACTAGCCTGTATGGGACGGTTGGTGACGATTGGGTTACTCGACTTCGTACTTTGCATGTTTCTTTTCTTTGAACTCTCATTTGTGAAACACTAGTTCGTTCGCACTATTTCGCTTCCGTTATAAAGTATTACATGAACTGCAAACTATCTTTTATAACATTGTTTCACTTTCGAATATTCTTCTTGTGCGTCCACCCTTCCTTAGAAATCGGAGGGGCGGCGACTGAACTTACTGGGCATTGTTCGCTCACCCTTCACTTTATCCTTCTCCTCAGGTCATAAATGAGACATTAAGGTTTTTACGTTGAGACACGCAAGCAAGGATGAATTGGAAGATATTTTATTGAGTTCTTTGTAATTAGACTAATTTAAAATTTTGATGTTTGAATAATTTAAGTTAGTCCTGCGAGACAAATTATTTTGGGTTTGGATTTTATGATTGTAACACTTAGGTTATCGTTCCGCTGCACACTTTCCTTAAGAATTAATTTTGATGTATTGCAAAACTTGATCTGGTTTAGTTGGATTGCGAGCAGTGACGTTCGGGCTTGGGCCCGTTTAATTGGGCTCAGGTTTGGGGCGTTACACTTGGAGACTCACAAAACAAGCTCATTCCATCTTCTTCTTCCTTAGACTTTAGAAAGAGAGAGTAAGGAGAATTCTTGAGAGAGAGAGTTACACAACTTTGTCATTCGGTGCGGATTGACGATCCAACTTCGCCGTCGTGAAGCTCTTGACTAGGAGAACAAAATCCCCGGGTTACATGTAAGAGTTCTTGGTTTGAAAATCTCAAAGAGGTAAGCTACTACCCCTTTTCTTCCCCAATTATGTATTGATTATCATCCTAGACTTGTTAATTGATGAAACCATGTTAAAATCATCATCTTTGAGTATGTTTGACCATGTTGACTTGTTAAATTTGTGGTTGACTTTTTTAATGTGTTTGGAGACTTGTTTCTACATGTTAGAAATGCAATGTGTGATTACTAATTGTTAAGTTTGCGGTATAATTGATTCACGTAAACCCAAACTCATTAGAAACAAAAAATGACTCTAACGGAGTTCGTTAGGATTTCATAATTTATGAGACCAAGTGTGTGATTTGGGATTTATTGGATGATTCGAGTGATTCGTTTGGAAATTTGGTGACACCGGTTGTGTGTGATAATACTACGTTAATTGTCGTAATTTTGGGTATGTTGGTTAAATTGTTGTTGTAGGATTTTTATAACCTACTTGAGACATTTGAATTGTTACTGAATGTTGCTGTTTTGGTATGCTCCCTACTTTGGAGTATGACCGTTTATTTTAAATGTTGAGTAAATATTCTACTTGAGCACTTAGTTAAGTCCATGGCATGTTTGTTAGGGAGGGGTGTATTGACGCTCGATTATTACAAGAGCAGGGGCTACGTAATAATCGAAAGACAATACATAGGGCTCTCGCCCCATACCGTTGGCCGCGGTAGAGGAATAGCGCCAAGTGTTTGTAGGCAAAAATCGCAACGATGGTAAGCTATTATACCGTGGTGACCTTTCCGGGTTGTAGGGACCGGTGGCATTGGTTTATTGTGAATACAAATAAAATGGTTCACAGGTTCTTTGTTTTGAGTTTTTGGTTTTGTTATGGTTCGAGCACGTCAACAACGGCTTCAAATTCTTGATTGGGTTTATTGATCGAGTACGTCAACAACGGCTTCGATATTTAGTATTATATTGGTTGGTTGGTTAGAAGTATTGGTTTGGTCGGAGGTGTACCTCGACGCCGTATCCTTTGAAACGTGTTTACTTATCGCTTTTATGTGCTTCCTATATAAGCGAATGTTGGTCATGATTTCCAACCGATATGGGACAGTTGACGATCGTTGAGCCTCTCGTGAAGTATGGGGTTGTTTGGTTACATGTTGTACTTGTTTATACTTGTCTTGTAAAGGATCTATGTTGCAATATCATGTATACTTGTTATCATTATTGTCTTGCATCTAGCATGCCATGTTGTTGCATTAGTAGCTTACTGAGTTTCGACTCACCCCGTTTCGAGTTTATTTGTTTTCCTTAGATCAAGGTCTGGCGAGGAATCTGTAGTTTGCTCCTGTTCAGTTCCAGCTGGTCGTCCGTTCTTTTGGGTAGTTGCACCTTTTGCCTTGTATTTTCTTTTGGTGAGGCCGAGGGTGTACATGTCATATAAACGATGTATTGTTGGGTGGTTGTCTCGTTTGATACTTGTTATATTCTTTTGTTATGCCAGCATGGTTTTCGTGCTTTTGTAAATATTAACTTTTATTTTTCGCGCACTCTGAATAGTTTATGTATTTACCGAGCTCGTTAGCTCGTGGTATCTGTGGCTAGCTAATATATTGTTTCTCCAGCTTGTTGTTTCGCCGTTGAGGTTTTGTTTTGTTTTAAAGATCTTGTTGTTTGAAAGAAAACTTGCACGTGCATTACAGGGTTTTCTCATGACTTTGCATTTTTTTTTAAATGAATTTTTAAAATGCTATTTTCGTGCTCACGTCATCGCGCGCCAAACGAGATTCCACATCGAATTTCGGGTCGGGTCGCGACACTACCATTATGAAAGATTAAATTTATAAATAATACTCCTTTTGTGTCGTTTATATTGGACACCGAATAAAAGCTCGTCCTTTTAGAATTTCTAATAAATGTATCAACAACCCCTATCTAACTTTTGAATTTTCTTTTGCACCCCTTATTTAGTTAATTAATTTGCATTGTTTACCTTTTAAATACTCAAGTTGATTAGGGTTATAATAAGAAACTAGATAATTAATGTGCACTAAATTTTTATGTTGTCAAAAACTTTGAGACTGTCAAAAATAAAAAAGGTCAATATAAATGTGACAGAGGGATTGAAACTTGAATAATTAATTGGGAGCAACTATGGAAACAAATAATCCAACAGAAAAATTATATAAATGACCATTGTACTATCATTTGGTATCCAATTTGACCCCGTACTCCCAATATCCTAAATCTAACCAATGTACTCACGAATTGAGTGCAATGTAGTCATTCTGATTAACGGCCCATCCATTTTTTAACAGGGCTGCTGATACGGTCTATGTGAGCCATTTTATGAGGGGTGTTTTTATCCATCTAACAAATTTTATTTCTTCTCTTTAGTAAAATACTGTCCATGGGCTTTTTGTCTCTTCCACCACCTTCGAAAATGGCTGCCATCGTACAAACACACATAAGAAATTAACTAAGAAAATCATTAGACTTAATGCTTACAGTTTTGAAATGATTAAACACATTTCCATCTCCATAGCCCTACAAACGTGAAATCATTGTTCCATTTGCAAAATAATCCTCTTGCTACTCCTTCTTAGCCCACCCCATCGCCTCTAACGCCCAACAGTACCAAACCCAGCTCCCTCTTACCACAACACACAAATTCCCTTTCCCCTTCCCTCGTTATTAAATTGTCCAAAATTCTACCCACATCCTCCTTCCCCCCACCCAATCGGGTCAATCCTATCTCCTTCAAAACAAATTCACCGGTGAAATGAGAGGACATTGAGGAAGAGTGGGGCCATTATTCATTTGGCCAAAACCGAACCAAGACCTTTATCGTCAAAACTTTTTCTTTTGGGCCAAATCCCAGTATCCAAGACTCCAATGACTAGATTTGAACCAAAATCTGACTCCTTCAACAGCTAGCATAGTCAGAAGTCTTCAAGCCCCAAAACTCAGGAGAACGCATAGTGTGCACGTGACGAACTTGGATACAAGTCATAAAATGGTCCACATAGACCATATCAGCAACCTTGTTAAAAAATAGGATGGATAGTTAACGACCATTAAAAAATGGATAGACCAATAGTTAGAAGGACTACATTATCGGTTACCAAACGTTAGTACGATGGTCATTTATATAATTTTCCTATAATCCAACTACTGCATTTAATATGTTTTCTTGATCATTAAGAAGGACAAAATTTGTGAGATCGAGGGAGGAGAAAATATTTGTTGGTCCTAGACCACCACATTCGCAGAGTTTGAAGGTCAGCAGAAGTCAGCTCATTTATTAAAAAAGAAAATTATATTTTTGACCATTGTACTGATTGGGAATTACCAATTTGACCAACGTACTTCT
Source organism: Platycodon grandiflorus (assembly GCA_016624345.1). Taxonomy (NCBI): domain Eukaryota; kingdom Viridiplantae; phylum Streptophyta; class Magnoliopsida; order Asterales; family Campanulaceae; genus Platycodon; species Platycodon grandiflorus. The sequence continues at coordinate 627,694 of JACONP010000029.1, read as the reverse complement.
AATATCTCAAAAGAGACCAACATACTTACTAGTTGAGTGCGATGTGGTCCTTGTCGTTAACGCTCCATCCAAATTTTTAATAGGCATGTTGGTCTGGACTGTTTTGACTGAGTTACTGCTTGCGTGGAAACTATAGTCCCATATACACATTTTTGTGGGAAAATCCCAGGCAAAAATCCCAATAGAAAGAAAAAACTCTAGCTACAACAAAAAACTCAGATGTTCGTTCAGTGTTCAAACTTTGAAGCAACAATCGTCGAAATGGGTGGGTGTGTTTGCTTGAAGATTGAACAACGATTCATATTTCTATCAAGAATCAGTATATATATATATATATATATATATATATATGTATGTATGTATGTATATGTATAGCCATGAGCGATTAATCGACATGGACCTGCTCGAGGAGAAAAGACTGGAATCAAAGATGAAAATGGTCAACTACAAGCAGATGGCCAAAGGTCATCATAGCAAACAAGTCCACAAAAAAGCTTTTATAGTCAGCGATTGGGTTCTTAAGAAAATTGAGGCTACTGGACAACGGGCAGAAATGGGAAAACTCTCACCAAACTGGGAGGGCCCTTTTTAAATTACAAAGGTGGTCAAAGAGGGAACCTACATGTTACAAACAAAAGAGGGAGCCGACCTGAAACGCCCATGGCGTGCAGACCACCTTAGGAGATACTATCAATAAGTAAGGTTAATTTCATACGAAAAATTGGTAAATCCAAACTTGTAAATGGAAGCATGGTGATGAATGAAACATAATTTTTCTAGATGTTGATATATATGATTATCATTCCCGCTGTTCGATTATCATCCATTCTTAGTTAGGCTCGCAAGATCGAGCAAAACAACTTGTTATATTTCAAGTTCCCATGATGCTCGCAAGCTCGAGCGAAATATCAAACTTATTAAATTTCAAGTTAATTTGGTTCAAACAATCATTCATTTTTTGTTATGCTCGCAAGATTGAGCAAAACAACTTGTTATATTTCAAGATTGTCGGTGCACACATGCGGTTGGCTTAGTTGTTGGGCGTTGGCTCTCTAAAAAATCAGAGGAACTTGTTCTCAATTAGAAACTTTTTTTTAAAAAAAACAAAAATACGGTGACTTCTACAAATGGCTAGAAACAAAACGGTTTTGTTATAACATTTTTTTTTTTGCAACCAATGGAGATGCTCTAACAAGTACTTAGTTTGATTTTTTTTTTTCCCAAATATATAGTTGAATATTTAATATTCCCTAGTATTGAAGTAAATATATTCGAATTCAAAATTCACATTAAATAAACAAATTGTAATGTCCGACCACTTGGTCTTGGGCCTAATCTCCTTGCAATAATTAGGATGAAGTAATGTTATGTGTATTTAAAGAGTATTAAATTTTTTGTATTAAATAATGTGTTCTGATGTGGTACAAAAAATAAAATTAAAATTTATAATTAATACATTACATCTGCTGCCACGTGCAAAATTAAGGGAGAGGTAAAAGCAAAGATGGAAGAAACAGAATAAAAAAAAGAAAATAAAAAATTGAAGTCTCCTTACACTAAATTCTTTACGGAAAATAAACCTAACAGACTTTGTAAGTTGTAATAACGCACAGATTCATTTTGCTCAGTATAAAGCTTATTCCGTATTCGGTCTAACTTTCCGAGGAGGCGACATGGATTCTCCGAGCCAGAATACATCCTTGCATCGACTCCAAAACGTTGAGAAGGTACTAAAATAAATTTTTTTAAAAAGAACTTTTTTTGATTTATTTATCAATATTTGGTTTATGTTGGTGAAATCAGTGTAATTGAATGATTTGATATTGATTACCAATGATGTGAGATTGTACTCAGAGAATTGTTAGGGTTTTGGAGCTTGCCGGAGGAGTTATGGATGAATTTTCGAACCCTAGCGGCCCTAGAAAGGAATTGGTTAACAACCATTGCAGCGAGTTCATGCAATTAATCAAGGTTTCTACCTTTCACTTTCTACTTTTTATATGATACATAAGAAATCGTGAATATTAGTAGAATACATTTTAGGCCAATGTTAGTTGGATGCTGTACATTATCATGGTGTATGCTTAGTTATGGGGCTACTAAATCCATTATCTATGAGTTGATGTGTATTGACATGAAATGAGTTACGTGTTTGGAAACAAATAGAGATTTGAGTAATAATCTCTTGTCAGCAAGATTCTTTTTTCCTTCGTGTTTTAAGAATTTGAAGACCGCGGTGCCATTTCCAGAAGTAGTCGGATTAGGCTTGGTAGCTAAATAGAGATTGTCAAGTTTTCATGGTGTCTGAATATGTGGAAGTAATTTCTGGAGCATGGGAATGTACAAGACTCTGAACTTAATATGCTGGATGTGATCTCTATTCTTAAAATGCCTGGGTTTTGTAGATCAGTGTAGTGTCATTGAAAAGCTCCCAGCTTCAATGAATCAGGGAGTTTTTCTTGATGGTCTCTGAATTATCCCAAGGGCAGATTAGCTCAGTGTTTGTGTGAGTGTGACTACTGACTTTGAGCAATAGCATCTATTAGTACATTCATAGATTTCTTTTATATTCTTTGTTCTGTCCTTGTGATCTGGCATTTGGTTGGAGTTCTAGAGGTTCACCTACAGACCTACTCGCTGATTTATTTGTTTTTTTTTTTTTTTTGGGGGAGGAAAAGCTTTCGTTGTTTTCTAAGAATCACATCCAAGTATTCAACTACTTTTTCAATACTTTGAATCGAGAACATTAAAATTGCTACTCCTCCATCCCAAAATAAGTGCCCCTTTTAAAAATTTTCTTGTCCCAAAACGAGTGCCCCTTATAATGTTCTAGTCCAAATTGAGTGTCCTTTTTCTATGAATTTACTAAAATTCACATATTTCTACTATCATGTCCTAATGCGCTCTTGCAATGCGAGACATTAAGGGTCTTCATGTATATCTGCTTGTAAAATTGCTTAGAAGTCAATTTCTTCATGTTTGTCAAAACTTAAAAGGACACTCATTTTGGGATGGGAGGAGTAGTATGTAAGTATATCACAGGTCAGCAATGGTCCTATTTTTTGTGTTCTGACTCACGTCTTGGATATTAAATCTGGTTTGAAGTTCTGAGTTGAATTGAGTAGTTGAACCCCACACATCATATATTTATTTGAAATAGGACATACAAGTGACACTGAGGGAAGAAATCAAAAGTGCGTGCGAGTACCGTCCATTCGAGAAGTGTGATTACATAGCAAGGATATCCAACGAGATCTGCTGCAAGAAACTGGAATTTGTCATTGCACAGCTGGATGGGATGAAAGAAACAGTTGACGGATACCACGGGTCCTCATGATTTGCAGTGTCAATTTTGTACTTTAGTTTCCTCAAGTTCATTGTCATTTCAATCTGATTAGAGTTGCTAACATTTAATAATTTACAATTGTCTTGTTGACATTCCTGCAGGATTGGAAGGAGTATGAAATGACATTTTGATTTATTGTTTGTTGCCTTTAGAATATGTAAGAATGCACATCATTATCTTATGCAGATTAGTGGAAGGTCATGTATGACATAAGATAACTTATGTAAGAGGATTGACAAATAGTTACTTCCTTTTCAAATTTACTTATTGAAGTGACTCTGTTTTATGTGTTACTTATGCAAGTAGATTTATCTAATTATCATCTCTTGTCGTACCAAATGCAATTTGTCCATTCCCCTTTTGTGCGTCTTGTAAAAGAGAAATATACGTGTATTCTAGAACATGGGTTAATTAGAATAGAAAATCATTGGGCTCTTTATTTCTGCTGGTTCCTTCTCGTTTCGATGGTGCTAACACCGTGAAAATTTACTAAGTGGGACAGCAACCCCACCAAAATGAATTACTATGATGTATTTAAATGAGATTGTGGTGTATTCTGAAAGTGAACCATTGCTGCCAAAAATTGAAAGAATATCCATACAGGAAAAGTTATTTTTTTATTTTTATTTATATTGTTTTACTCCCATCTTTTAATTTTAAAATTTTATTAAGGTTTTCTCCTCACAAAGTCAGGGGGTTAGCTTAATTTTTCACAGTATTGCCAAATTGAGGACTTGATAAAGTCTTATGACCCATATCATATATGGTTTCAGCACAATGGTTAATGCTTAGAAAATGGAGCAAGGTAATATAGTAATATATGATTAAGTAGTTCATGCATATCTCTTGCTATTTCAACTATTTCCTTTGCTGCAGTTACTAATGTGATGGTGATTAGTACTGTAATTCTTCAAAGCTTTCCACTTTCATTAGTCAGAGACTCAGAAGAAACCCAGACAATATAGAGAGATTTGATTGATGGCGTCTTCAAAGCTGCAAGCTTTATGGAATCACCCCGCCAGATCTAAAACCAGTGAGTTCTTTTCTCTTTTTTTGGGTGGGGGAATCCTTTTCTCTTTTTAAGTGTTTTTACATTGATTTTGCTATAAAATTTATGAACTTCAATTTTAGAGTTTAGATCGTATGTTTTCATTTCCCATTTGAATATAAAACAACCAGATCGATTTTGTTTTCTCTTGAAAGTTTTGAGTGATTATAAGCATAAATTTAACTAACCCAAATTCTCTTTTTGATCCCTTTTGGGGTAGGTGAGCTGGTCTGTGTGTGTCTGTGTGTGTGTGTGGGGGGTGGTTTGCCAAGAACTGGTAGAGGATATATGAAACTTGTTTTGATTGACTTTTGATAATTTTGACTTGGAAGATACGGGAATGTTGATAATTAGTCAGGTTAAGAATAGCAATGAAAATGAAAGGATTGGATTGTATTTTGCTAGATGTTCAAATTTGACAGTAGAATGAAGAAAAAAATTGGATTTGGTCACAAGCAGTGAAAAAATGAACATATGATAGTCCAAAATGATGTCATTGAAGGCTGTAAGAAAAAGAGATGGTGGCTTGAACATGTGTTGGGTTATACAAAAGGTGATGAAATTGAAAGGATTGAATTTGGTTGTGTTTGCAAGTATTTCAATAGATGTTCAAATTTGATGGTAGAACGAAATAAGGAAATTGGATTTTCTATGGACCAATGGCAGTGAAGAGATGAGTATTTTATGAAGCCAAATGTAGGATGCCCCAATCTCCTTGAGGGGAAAAAGAAAGAAATGGGGACTTTAAATGTAGGCAAGTCAAAAATGAGTCGTATTGCTTTCCATGTCAATGTCATGCTGACCTGGGTTTATAGCGCTTTTGATTATTTATTCTAGTCAAGACTTGAATTTGTGAAGTGGGTTGCATCTTCGAATTGATACCGAATAATAAATCTGATAGTCTGCTCACAAGCACCTAGCACCATGTTAGCTAAATCTAGAAAATGGATTGAACTGAGTACTCTGGAGAAGAATCTTGCATTTTCACCTTTTTCCTCAAATGTTTTTGGACAGTTGTTTTCAGCTGATATTTGTGTCTCAAACTCAAAGTCATAGCTGTAATTAACTTCGTGAATGACGTTCCATGAAACCCATTATAGACTTAAAAGGTTGAAATCAAGGCAAATCTAGGAGAATTGCTATACTTCATATTTAAGTTGCCAGTTGTTTGTAGTTAATTTACACATTTGTATTGTTGCTTTAGTTCACTTCTGGGCGCCAACTTTTAAGTGGGGAATCAGCATTGCCAATATTGCAGACTTTGCTAAGCCACCTGAGAAAATTTCATATCCACAGCAAATAGGTATGTGGTGGCTGATATTGTCTATTGCATTTATTCCCCCACCCCCTCTTACATTAGACACATTACATTCACTTGGGCACGGTAATGTATATGCATATAAGGAATTGGTCAGTTTTATCAGATACTGACTCGAAATTACTTCCATCTTTTGTTTATCACATACTGTTCGTAGCGGTCACAGCAACTGGAATTATCTGGTCACGCTACAGCACTGTTATCACCCGGTAAGTTCTTAGTCATTGAAAATTCATGGGCTTATATTCTTATCTAATTTATATCTCTGATACCACTAGGAATTTTCTATTCTCGTTGAAGATTAAACAAACTTACATCATTGTATAGCTTCTATTTACACCAGGCCTTCATTATTTCCGCTTTCGGTGTGATGAGTACTTTCCATACATGCTTTTTCCCATATAAATGGAAAGCCATGTGTTTGTGCATACTGTACATGTTTAATCTAGCTAGGACACCTTTTCTGTGATTTAGGTGTCCTTAAGGTCAATCCAGGTTGGTTTCTGCTCAAGACGACTCAACTTTTAGGGCCTTTCGTTCTTTTCTTATCCTTATATCTATGCTTCTGCGGAGCGTGGCGGGGGAGTGTTGGGTGGAGGAGTGATTGCTTGCTTAAGTTTTGGCTTCTAAACAGCCTTACGAAACTGTGTTCCTCTCTCTTACAAGATTCTAGAACCATAATTTCTCTATTTTCATCATGCTGTGTAATAAATTGCTAGTGTAGAACCTGCAGGTCAAGTACGGAAAACATTGTGCATGAAAAATCTTATGATGCATGATTCTTTTCATTAAAACAGTAGGCTCCTTTATCAAAGTACATCACAGGTTGAGTTGTTTTGTTATCTGAAAGAAAACAAGATCATTTCTCTCCAACCGTGCAAGCTCATTGCAGGATGAAGTTGCTCTTACTCAAATCAAAGATGATGAGTGCTTTTAAGGCAAACTGCTGCTACATGTAAGAGCATTGATAGTTTGATGGCTTAGTTTGCATTCAGTCGAACTGAGGAATGGTCGAAAAGAGGGTCTAGAAAATAACACATAGACATAAGAAGATTATGCAGTCTTGGTCTTGGACTGATTGGTTATTTTTGTGAATAAGATTAGGTTTTGGTTGAGTAGCATGAAGGCAGTAATAGAAACTAGGAGCTTTTGAAGTGATTACAGGCATTTTGATGCGGGTGCACCAAGGGAAGTTCTAAACAAAACCATGGATGCAATGCAAGTGGGTGAAAATGGGTTGGTATTATCACTTGAAGCCTTGACTCGAAGCCTTAGTGATGCAAAATGGGAGGACACAAGAGTTGGAAGGTATATGGATGTCACATGCACTACAAGGGAGGATGTTTGAGGGGCAAGGACACGGCATGAGGATGTTTGAGGGTCAAGGACACGGCATGTGCAAGGAAGGGAGCTAAAACCGTGTTTTCAAAGTCTCCTAGTAAAACTGTGTACTTAGTTTCCTAAATTGACCATGTTGCATAGTTTAATTAGGTTTCTTTAGTTTCCTAGATTGAGTATGTAATAAAGTATCCTAGTTTAATTAGGTTTGTTTCATGGTTTCCTAAGTTGGTCATGTAATAGTATCCTAGTCCAATTAGGTAAGTATTTAAGTTTTTCTTTAGGAATTAGGAATATGGGGCGATTTCTTTTTCTTTCTAGATTAAGATTTATTTGTAAAACCTATATAAAGGTTTAGATTTAGATCTTGTATTTTCAGATTTTGTTTCTTACGCAAAGTAATACAAAGAACAAAGTTTTGTTCAATTCCGATTATTACATTCCTTAGGTTTAGGAAGGTATAATCAAACGGGATCTTTACGTTAGGTGAGTGAAGCCTAACCGGTGAACCCGCAATCTATCCAAGCTTACCATTGCAATCTCATTTCACGGCCTCATCTCCAAAACTCACGGATTCAAGATCTACTACCATAACTCACGGATTCAAGATCAACTACCTTAACTCACGGATTCAAGATTGATTGTTTTAACTCACGGCTTCAAGAATTGTTCAAGCAACAACTTTGGTGACTATTACGTATCACATTTGTTCTTGGTCATGGCTAAGGGTGAAACACAGCACCACCCCCTGTGGTCCAGTGCCACCCCCACTAGTTTGTCCACGTCTCGCTGCCACCCCTTCTGTTAGATGTAGTCAGGTTTTAATGTTAAGTGAAGGGTGCACAAGTAATTTCCTTTTGTTCTAATCCCAAAATTATCAACTAAGAATAAGATTCAGATATCTTAGATTGTTTATCCACGTATCCAAACTACAGCTAATTGCTTCTATAAATTTACATTATAATTCTATCCTTTCTTAGAAATGGGACTATTTTTCTGGGACAGACCAAAAAAAGGAAAGACGGATTATTATTTTGGGACGGAGGGAGTAGAAAACAACAAGGCTATTTGGTCATGCAAGGGTGTACTAGTCATTCCCTATGGTCAAAGTGGTCAAAGATAATGAATTGGTAAAAGAATCTCAGAGAAGGGGTGCCTATGCAACTTGCCAAACAAGGAGGGGGTGGTGCTGCATTTTACCCCAAGCTAAAGATCTTAAAACACTTGACAGAGCTTCCTTACCAAGCATTTAGCAGCAAGCTGGCTTGATAATTAGGAATATGCAGGATTTGTGATGGAATGAATCTGTCATAAAGCATCATATCATTATACTATTACTGCTGGTTTGGTACTCAACAATCACGATTCGGCTCCTTGATATTTGCACTTTCATAGAATGATGTTTATGCTAAAATGGCAAGTGATTGAATGACCATGCATACTGAACAAGGACTTGGCATTAAGGAACTGGGTGTGAATTGGTGTTTAAGCTCAAGAAACTAATAGCGTCATGTTCTCTCTCTATCAGTAATGCACTTGTCATGGGATTAGACCTTGAAGTTGAATTATAAACCTCAAGCTGCTATCAATCATCATATTGTGAATGGCAGGTCCGTCTATGGCTGTTGAATAAACCAAGCTGGCTTGAGCTCAGCTCAGGATCGGCTCATTTAAAGCTCGAGTGAGGCTCAGCTGGGGAGTGGCTCATATACAGCTTGACTCCTGTTGGGTTCGAATTGAGCTTGAACATAATTTTTAGCTCGAAATGTAGATGAGCCCAGCTCTGGTCTGCTTGAAAAGCTCAGTCATCTCATAATCTGTAGAATTTATGTATTCCCTTCGTTCCCAAAAGAGTTTGTCACCACTTTGACTGGCCACACAAGTTTGAGTAGAGCTATTTGACTATAATATAACCATGCACATCTAGTTTACATTCCTTTTTTATCCTTAAAGTTGATGTGATTGGTGGATGTTTTTTCTTATTGTTAGAGCAAAGGACAAATTCGTAAAAGCGACAAAGTATGCTCAACCTTTTCAAAAAGGGCACTTTTTTTTGGGAACGTCCAAAAAAGAAAAGGTGGACACTTCTTTATACTATTTATACTAGTATATTTTGATGTAAGCTTGAGCTCATCATTTGTGAAGTAGATTTCGAGCTCAAAAATATGTTCCTTGTTCGGGTTCAATTTAAGATTAAAGAGGCGAGCTTAAACACTCAAAGCTCGGCTCGGCTCGGCTCAGCCCGGCCTTCTTAGACTTGTGGATCCTAGGTCTCAATGTGGTTTTTGGCTCCCATTATTCGCTCTTGCTTTGGAGAGATGCTCTTGGTGAATGGTACACTTTTCTCGAATACACATTATAAGCATCTACTTTAAGAAAACAAGTCTCGAATACACATTATAAGCATCTGCTTAATTTTAAAAACGAGTCTCGAATACACATTATAAGCATCTGCTTAATTTTAAAAAAACGAATTTACTTGAGCCTAATAAGCCATTTTTGCAAAGTAAAATTGTATGCAAGCAAATTCATTTCAGTCGAAGCAATAAAGTTACAGAATGGTTGGTTGGTATATACTGTAAGTCAGAACTACATTCATTAAACTATCAGACACCAAGTCATTGCCAATGTCCAGAAATAATTCAATTCTATCATCAATAATAATAAAAAGAATTTGGTTCATGGAATTCGTTCAAATTGGAAATTGTTTCTGCAAGGAAACATCGAATAAAAAACTCAAAGTCAATGAATGCTTTTGAGTCTGAATCGTTATCACCGTCGCCGCGTGCCTTTAGACCCAAACTTAAGTCTAAGGTGCTTTCGTTAAGATCGATCTTGCCTTGGTTGTGGAGCATCTTCCGAATACTGAAATAAAAATGCAGACAAGTATAGGTACACTCACTAACTCGAGTTTGGCTCGTTCATAGCTCGATTCAGCTCTTGAAGTAAACGAGTAAGGTTGAACCACGTTTTTAAAATACTTGATGGAAAATGTCAACAACTAGGGTAAAATTAGTCTCGATTTTAGGATACAACAATTTCAGGATCCAGCAGCACCTACGTTGTTATGACAAGTTGTATTTCGCTTATGAAAAAACAAAACTGAAACCGATTAATTAGCAATAGACATAAAAGCAAGCAGCCAACAATATAAAACATGAGCTAGCCACCAATTAGTGGATCGATCGAGCAGAGCAATAAGAAGTTATTCCTTACCAATTCTATCTATCCTAGTTCAACTTCATCACTCCTTTTTTGCATCTGATGTCTACTACCTCTAAGCATTGAAACGCTCATCATCAATACTAAATAAATACTACAACATTTCCATATCAGTAAAGATGGATATTATAAGTTGAAAAGAAAGAGAAAGTATGATGAGCCTACCTATATAAGAAAACAGTGCACTGTTTTTCCCTTCTGCTTTAATTTTGTTTAGGAAAGTGTAAGTATGCAAAAGAAAGAAAGAGAAGAAAAAGCAGGTGATCGATGCTTGGATTTAATCATAAGAAATTTACGTTCAGAGTTGAAGAAAACACAGAGAAAGAAGAATTAATGGAGCAATGTCATTAATCTTCAATTCCCTATTCTACCAGAGTTGTCATTGAGCATAGTCTATCAATGAGTGGCAATTAAGTTCTCCGGCCATTATCAAAAGAAATTTTTTAAGCCTAATTTATCATCATCAAGCATGGGAGATTCCATCATTGTTCCTTGCATTTAATTTGATGAGGGGGAAAGGAAGAAAGAAAATTAATAAGGAGATGTATCATTTTTTGTTGCGCACAGCGGAAGACTAGCAAACAAATTAACAGAGTATAATAGGATCAATCACAAAGAAGAGAGAGAGATTGGGGTCAACGGACTGACGAAATTTTATTAGAGGCTCACACCTTGAAACGTTCTAGGTATACAACTATTTATATATGGATACAATAGAAAACCCTTAAAAGATAAAAACCGTCGCTATGCGGCCACATACGATATACAAAGTTTCCATGCGGACGCCCTATGCGGCCGCATGGTTTCCAGAAACTCTATGCGCACGCCTTATGCGGCTGCATAAATTCCAGTATGCCATGCGAAGTTTCCATGCGAACGCCCTATACGGCCGCATGGTTTCCAGAAACTCTATGCGCACGCCTTATACGGCCGCATAAATTTCAGTATGCCATGCGGACGCCCTATGCGGCCGCATGCCTTCCAGTATGCCCTCGGAGGGCGCCGGCCTCTTGCCAGGACATCGAGCCATTACATCTAATATTTTTATTATTATAAACTTAAAATATCAGAACAGTGATGCGTCTTTCTTGAAGATAAGAAAAGAAAACAAGGAAATTAATGCTGTCCATGTATTATTCCCTTATTACTAGCAAAAGGACGAGAAAGCATACTCAACAAATGCAAGGATATTATACACTTGACCAATGCCCGACACGACTGAAATAAAGAAAGCTTTATTCTATTCAGCAGCCATTCAAATTTTAGAAAAGCCTGTATTTGTTTCCAAATAAAAAGATATATTCACAACAATGTCAATCTCCGACTGCAAAAGCAAAGTGGGGCCTTTCGCATCCAACTAGAACAGTGCTGTCAATTCACAAAACAGCACTGTCAATGCACATGCTTAAACGCCGAAACTCAATTCAATTCAGCTTTGGTCCCAACTGCTTGGGGTCAATTTTTTTGTCGAGAGACCATAAAACATAAAAGTTTCGGTCAAAAGGCTATACTTGACTAATACCATATTTACATTTAAATTATACACATCAATAAACACAACTTTTTAGTCATTTTTTTCTTCAGGTCACTTTCACTCATTTTCTTTCGCTTCAAAGTCACTTTATTATGTCAAATTGCATAGGTTGAGCTTCAGGTGCGCTTTTAGACTCGCTTATGGAGGTGAATTAAGTTGAGGTGCGTGTTGGCGAACGAACTACTTTACATACAACCCTCACCCTAATAAAAAAAAGTACTCCGTTTAGTTTTCATATAAATTTAGAAAGTTGATTTTCTAGCTATTGTACATATACAAAAAAATACCTTTAATTTCCTTGTCATAATATTACAAGTGAACACTAAGACACGGTAGTTAGCGAATATAAAATTATCCAAAAATAAACACATTTTGGGACAGTGGGAGTAATACTTTAAAAAAAAATAATTATCCTACACACGTTTCTTAACCTCCAAACAAATTCTTAGAGAGTCTAATAATGAAACATGGGCGCTAAATGATGCACCCAATTGTACTAAGCGTCGCACATTTTTAATGAATTTTTATAAAATATGACGAAAGTGCCCTTGATTAGTATTGTAGTATATAATTAAGATTAGAGTTCATATTAATGGTATTGACAAATAAATATATTGGTACAGTTCGGATAAATTGAACGAAGGATGTACTGTTTAATGTACTGTTTATTTATACAAATAAGCCTTTATTATTAATTATAATTAAGATTAGAGTTCATATTAATGTTATGACTATTTTACGTCACATTTTTTTCATTTATTTCATTTAATTAAGAATTTTTTTTACTGAAAAATAGAGTCGCCCCCGCCCTATAGGATATAGCCGGCCCGACTATATAACAAAATGTCGGTCCGCCCATTTGTTATATAGCCGGCCCGGCTATATCCAATAGTGCCGACCTGGCTCTCTCCCAAATGTCAATCTTATTTTTTTAAAAATAAAATTATCTTGGCCCTATTCTTTTTTTTTTGCTAACCAATTTTGTATGTTATATTATTTGTATTTAAAATACAAATGATACCTCTTTAAAAAGAAAAAAAAAGGCAAAAAAAAATACAAATAATACTACACACTTTAATTCAATACGTGTCTAAAATAAAATTGTATTGGCCCTATTTTTTTTTTTTGTTAAATTTTTTATGTTATATTATTTGTATTCAAAATACAAATGATACTTTTTAAAAAGAAAAAAAAATGGCAAAAAAAAATACAAATGATACTACACTGTTTAAAAAAAAATACAAATAATAATAACAATTACAAATTAACAATGTTTAAAAAAAAAAAAACAAGGCCGCTTGGCAATAGGGGCATTGTTGTCAATGGTTCATGACAAGTATGGGGGCAGTTTTGTAAATTGAATAGAAATTCTGCTCGGTGCAATCAGTCAGTCTATCTTAACGCCATTCACCGTACCTCCAATCCAAAGGCCGCTTGTGTGTGTGTGTGTGAGAGAGAGAGTGAGAGAACAGTTATGGAAAGAGGCGGAGGAATTAGAGCAAGTAGTATGGCGGCGGTGATGGTTGGTTTGACTCCCAAGCGGGTAAATATTATTAGCATTTTGCTTTCTTTGTATAAATTTTTTTTTTCTCTGCCGTTCCTCTATCTGCTTCTTACCTGCAAAATTCCAGCTTATGATTCAACCCTTTTTTTCTTGAAATAAATTCAATGGCTTTGAAGACTTTTTTTGTTTTTGATTTATCAATTGTTATAATCCTGAAATGAGGCAAGGATTCACATTCATCTATCATATTTATAATTTAATCTCAATCCTTTGTCACATCCCTACATATACTTTATCTAATGAAGTTTTAATTTTTCTTTTTTAATTTAAATTAATTTTCTTTTTCAAATTTGATTTGTGGTTTCACTGTAAACACCCCAAAGAATAACCCCCTCCTCCCAACACACACAGACACTGAGACACACACAAACTACCAAAGAAGAAAAACCCAAAAAAGATTTTATCCAAACCACCCCTAACTTGCTGGCAGTTATGTCTGTAGGCCTTTCAATGTGTTTGTTATACACCTGACCTGATAGGTTTGCTTTGAACTAAGATGAAAATAAATTAACCACATTTTGGTTAGAAATTTCCCGAGAGCCATTATCATATTCTTTACTGTTCTGCTTCTTTCCATATTTAAGTCTCTTGTTTGCATTTATAAGTTTCTTAACAGCCATATATTTTAATTATTCAGAAGGGCAGCTCATGGCCTTATTGTCCTAGCGTTAGAGAATTTCCCTTCGATTCAATGGACTTACTTCCCCACAATTTTTCTTGTAGCTAATAACATGCAAGCAAACTGCAGATATCTTGATTCCATTTGTGTCTTCAGCTCATGCATGTCTTTCCCTTAAGACTCCATACAGCCACAATAAATTTCACTCAAGGTACTACTAATTTAAGAGTAGCTTCATTTGGTTGTGGATTTCCTCCAACATATGATCCTTTTTATTTTTCTTTCTTTAAATGTATGCTAAATCTCTGTAAATCAGATTGGCAACTGCCAAGCTTATTTCCTTGGTGACATTTGCAGTATCTATCACAACCTGGAAAAGTTGAAGACTGAAATTCATTATTATTTCAGCATTTCTTGCTTTTCCTTCTGTGCATTTATCATCCGCTAAAAAGGGAACTAATTCTCAATTAAATCTATCATTATTCTAACAAGGCATAACATAATGTTGGTCGTTGATACATCTATTTGTCTGAAAGGTTAACATGGGTGTTTAAAAGACAAGTCAACAGTAATTAAGGTTTTGGGGAGTCCTTTTACCAAACTGGCGAGTCTTGTTGAGGTATGATGCAAAGGAGTGTCAATGTGAATGAGAGACCTGCAGGATGGACCTTCCACAGGGAGACAAGCAAGCAAGGCATGACTGATCTCTTGGGGAGACAGCAGGGCAAAAGGTTTTTCAGAGGAACATTGGGAAAAAAAATTGAGTTTTGTTGAGGCATGATGCAAAGGAGTGTCCATTTGAATGAGAGACCTGCAGGATGGATCTTCTGGGGAATTGAGTGTTTGCGGGAAGGAGAAACAAGAGTACTGAGTGAATCTATTTTCCACCTAGAGTGGCATTGAAGCCCGACCCCCAAGTGGTCATATTGTGAAGCATGGAAAAGGTTAGATTGATATCTGGGGAAGTATTTCCTTGGGGATGGTCCCATATTGCTGTAAGGTGGGCTAGAATATCCAGTTTGGTTCGATGAGGGCTGTTCTTCGCATCTTAGTTATGCAGTCGAGAAATCCTTGAAAGGAATTGGTTCCCATTGAGAGAGAGAGAGAGAAATTTCCTTTGTTTTTTATGTTTGAAATTAAATTGAATCACATGGGTTCATATCTTATAAGCGAGCTAGTGTATTCCTTTCATTATTTACAGATTATTCTGAGAAAATAAATGCATTTTGGTCCTTTGGACCTGATGGCACAGAGAGAGAGAGAGAGAGAGAGAGAGAGAGAGAGATCTCCTTGTTTTTGATGTTTGAAATTAAATTGCATCACATGGGTTCATATATTATAAGCAAGCTAGTGTATTCCTTTCATTGTTTACAGATTATTCTTTTGTTGTGCAGAGCAAGAGCTAAAGATTTTCTTGCCGTTAAAGCTGTGTCATCAGGTCCAAAATGCATTTATTTTCTCAGATAGCTACTGCTGTTAATATCTTACCCTGGTAATTCTGATGATTAAATTTCTGTAAGCAGGTATAAAATATATTGAAGCTTCCCCTTCTCACTTTGAAGACTTCTCTGTGACTAGAATTAGTATAGACAAGGCCAACGAGCTAAAGGTTAGAGAGGATACTTTTTATCCCTTGTGAATCACGCATTCACTTTCCACCCTGTGTCTGGTAGCTTAGGTGCCTTTTACTTTCCTTCCCCCCTGCCTCCCAGTCCGGTCTTCATGCAACTGTAATAAGATTTACATCTGGATTAATGGCAATGTATTGGTCACCCAGTCTTAATCCTTAGCGACAGTATTGGCCCATTGCGTGTGAACTGTCTCGAAAAGCTTTCAATGGTCAGGATTGCCCCAACCCTTTGAATTTATCTTTCAATTTTTCACGTCTCTCCATTCTGATTTGAGCTTGGTAAATGTTTGTCTTTGTAAAGGCTAAATCTATGTCAAAGCAATGTTCAAATGCTAGTTGTAAAGCATATATATCTATTGCACCAGAAAAACATTCTCATTTATGAAAGATTGCATGTAAATAGACTTCACTGGAGAGATGACACCATCTTTTCTTAGCAGTTGAGTTAAATTGATGACAGCTTAAATAAATGTGGATAGATTTGAGTTCCTAAAATTTCAAGTTCATAATTTTAGGAGCTATGAAAAATCTCCAAGTTGAAGCCACAAGACTGGTTAATACTGGGGGTGCATAATCTAAATTGACCCAATATGATCATAAAGATCTATTTTACCAAGTGAACATGGTGCTTCTCAGTTTGAACCTGAATACATTTTTGTCACTAATATTATTGCTAACAAGGTGAAAGAACTAATGGTTAGTATTTAGTACCTATCATTTTTTTCACTTTCTTGTACTGAAAAGTCTGAAACTATTTTCTATTTACTAATAAAATTTGGTCCACACTACTTTGGCACTTTTTGTCCATAGAAGATCTGTTTTCTTATGTGTTTTTTTTTTGCCGGTGACATATTTTATCCCGTGAAGTTTCATAATTCTATCAACTATGTGCACTTGACAAGAGCTCGCCAAAATTATGGATGGAAGAGAGTTGCTAAAATTTCAACTTCCGGTCAGTGAAAGGCAAATAATTTTTGAGGTGAAAAGTGCCCACACTAGTAAAAACTGGGATATAATCTAATTGACCGAATAATGTAACATAAAGCCGTTATACGCAAAGATGGAACTGATTGGTGTTAGTTTCTGTGGCACAAATGTCAACATGTGGTCATGGTGTGATCATTAGCTTTTCCTTTGATAGGTGATAGGTTCTCCTCTCTCTCTCTCTCTCTATATATATATATATATATATATTTTAATGTCATTGTCCATTTGGGCTTTTGTTGTTGTTGTGGGGTTAAAATTGGTGCAGGTGATCTAAGAGGTTTTGCATATACAGTGTGTAGTAACTGAGAACTATGTGTTTGTAACTTCTAAAACAGATAGGTCTCAATTTTTTTATTTTTTGTTGTCACGCAAAATATTAGTACAGGTGATCTAAGAGGTTTGCATATACAGTGTAGTAACCGAAATTATATTTGTAACTTCCAAAACAGATAGTCGTAGAGGTATCTGGAGCAAAAACTGAAGCAATTTTCAATAATGTGTTCAATAAGATGGTTGCTGAAGCTCAGCCAATCCCGGGCTTTCGAAGAACTAAAGGAGGTAAACCTTTCCTGTAAGCTGTATAATCTGATTGATAATTTTTAAAATGCCATTGAAGAGATGAGTTTGATCTTTTTCCATTGGTTGATTTTAATCTAAAGATACTCTTTTCTGCTCTCTTATTCTTCTTCTGTTTTCTTCAATTACATCCTATTAACTAGCTTCTAACGTATTCCGTCATTTTCTGTTGGCCGTTTCATCTCTGCTGAACATCTATTGGAGTTGTCAGGAAAAACACCCAACGTAAGATTTGTACTCCTATCAGCTGCTTTTCATTAAGTTCGTTGAACTTGGCAAGTCAAACATAGTGTACATGATTATTGACATGATTCACCCTCTTAAGTAAATTTCAACATTGATTAAATTAATACTGCCTTTTATTTCCTCAGCAGATGTTTCATATTTGTTTTTATCCTGGAAGCCCAATATTCACCTCGAGAATGAGAGCTGAACAGTGACCTGAGGGTCATTCTTCCAAAATCCAAAAAGCCTTGTCCTTTCCAACCACCTATTTTTGGGTGTGAAAGAGTTGCTTGATCAATTTAGTTCTAGGACTAAACCCTAATTCTAAACATTAGCTCTCTGTAGATCGACTTTAAGCAGTAGATAAACGGTGGTGTATAACTAAAATTAGATAATGTTTGTGGATGCAAGTTGACTTTTCCTGAATCAGCAAGCTTGGCCTTGAGAATTACTGAAACTGTAAGCTAGGGAAGCATTCCTCACAATCTTAGCCTTTTAAACCAGGGGCATGGCCCCACGAAGGTTCTCTATAATTGTCAGACACTTTATCCACGAAGGGGCGGACCTAGCCTATGGCCCACAGGGGCATTACCAAATTTGTCACTGTAAAAAAAACAAAATAGAACAGAACCGTTAGTTGAAGATCAAGTTAATGAAGGCTAAGTGATTTAGACCAAATTAATGAAATACCAATTGAAACACTTACTATATTAACAAACTAGATTATTTTCGAAATGCATGGATTGCTGTTAGGATATTATTGACAATACCTATAGGCTATAACAGTTGCTTTGGCCGATAGAAGTTTTTCAAAATTGAAATTAATAAAATCATACCTAAGATCAACTATGTCGGAAGAAAGATTAAATGGATTGGCAATGTTATCAATTGAAAAGGAATTGCAGAAAAATTAATTAATATTTTTGCATCTCAAAAGGCTAGAAGAGTGCATTTTAAATAAATAAAAAGTTGAATAGTTGTAAAGCTAGTTGAATTAGGCCTTAATTTTATTTTTCATGCTCTCATGCTTTAGGCCCCAATTTAAGTAGACCCGCCCGTGTGTATGCATATGGGTTTATGAAGCATATTATTACAATTAGCACCCTTCATTAAATACCCCTTATTCTCTAACAAACTGGATTACCATTGGTGTTCTTGGTGTTGGTTTCTGAGATGTGAATAATTTTTTTATCAGGCCTCTATCATTGAAGCAGTATTAAGTATACCATCAATTGCAACTTTTAGAATTTCGTAATGACAAGTAACTTTATATAAATCTTTGGTCAAAGTTTGTTACAATGGACTTCTTGTCTTTCCTTTTGTATTCTCCCTCTTTTAAATCTAATATACTTCTTTTCTTATTTAAAAAAAATAAAAAATCTTTGGTCAAAGTTTAATCAAG
Organism: Platycodon grandiflorus; assembly: GCA_016624345.1. Lineage (NCBI taxonomy): Eukaryota > Viridiplantae > Streptophyta > Magnoliopsida > Asterales > Campanulaceae > Platycodon > Platycodon grandiflorus. Next base: position 608,885 of record JACONP010000029.1, on the reverse strand, counting down.
TTGGCCAAATAAAGTTGAAGTAGGACTATTCTTTTGGGACGGAGGGACTTTATGTCCTTAGTTGTGGCCCAGCTTCTATGCCTTCTCTTCCATCACCCAATTCCCGCCCACACTGAGAAAGCAGAGTGTTAGATAAGTAGGTACGTAACTAGAAGAAAGAATTAGGAAAGAAGTCCTTTTACAAAGTAAAGAAATATATACTTCTTGTCTAATTTACTTGAAGATGGTTGAAACACTTTTCTTGTTTGTTGTATCTGGCAGATACCTAGAGACATTCTTCTGCAAGTTCTTGGGCCATCCAAAGTCTACAAGCAAGTCATCAAGAAAATAATCAACTCAGTAGTAGCCGAATATGTAGAAAAGGTTGATATAGTACCCTCTTACTCTCTTTTCTCTCTCTTTCTCTCTCCCTCTATTTTAGTTTAATTTAATTTTATTCGCCCTTACTTGTTTATTGTTGTTTGAGACGAGAATGAAGAGAAAGAGATGAGAATTGAGAAGCCGTAACATAAAACTGGTTTGGCGCATAGTCGTATATATGTTTGTGAATATGTGGTGAGATGCTTCGAGTAGTTAATTTTCTTCTGTCAAGTCTTAGTACTCTATTTGGTCAGAAAGATGTGATTTGTATTTCCCTTGGAGGACAGTTTGGAATTCTTTGGCTTTTAGTCGCGCAGCTCTTTTTTGCTTGGGAGGCTAGCCACGAAGCCATTCTCATGGGTGATAATTTACGGGCGAGAAGGAAAGTTTTTGTTTACTGTTGTTTCATGTGTAAGGAAAGTGGAGGGAGTGTCAATCAGTTGTTGCTTCATTGTCCTGTGGCGACGGCTTAATGGAATCTGATTTTGGGGCTTTTCAAAATTCCGTGGGTTCTGCCCAATCAGCATCCGCAAACCCCTCGCCGCAGGATAGATGAAGAGGTCGTCCGTGACTTTTTCATGTGCCCATGATCACGTTATAGCACACCTTGCTCCGGAGTTCTCTTAAAATACCGCAAAAGCATTATCCATCCTGGTTAAAACAAGATAATTCAGTTTTCCAACAAGAGTACCTCTCGAGCTTAGCAAATTCCTCACCACCCTCAGCTGTAAGTTTTGCATTCAGATCCATAGGAGTTTTAGAAGGTTTCGCCCCTGACATTGTTGCCTCACTCAATAAATCAAGAACATACTTCCTCTGAGACAAGAAAATGACTTGCTTGCGACGGGCAACCTCAATCTCCTAGAAATATTTTAAACTGCTCAAGTCCTCGGTTTGAAATCTCTCTTGAAGGAACCCCGTTAGTGTGCTAATACCTATGCTATCGCCACCAATAATAATCATAATATCATCCACATACACTACCATTAAAATAATACATGCACTACTCTGCCCATAAAATATAGAGTTATCATTATGACACCTCGTATGGCCAATATCACCACCTCATTGAATTTGCCAAACCACGCAAGTGGAGACTGTTTAAATCCATACAACGACCGCTTTAATTTGCAAACCATCCCAGACTCCACGTGAGCAACAAACCCTGGAGGTTACTCCATGTAAACCTCTTCCTTTATATCACCATGATGAAATACATTCTTCATGTCAAGCTAGTGAAGAGGCCAGTGATAAGACAAAGCAAGTAAGATCAATAAACGAATACATGCAAGTTTAGCAACCAGAGAAAATGTATCGGAATAATCTACCCCATATGTTTGAGCATATCCCTTTGCAACAAGGTGAGCCAAAGTACCATCCAAATAGACCTTAACATTATATACCCATTTACACACAATTGCAGGTTTATCTGCTCGGAACTTAATCCCAAGTATGATGGTGCTTAAGAGCACTCATCTCCTCTCCATAGTTGTGCTCCAGCCAGAATGAAACAGGAATAGAATAAGACTCAAGAAGTCTAACAAATACACAGTAGTGCTCAGCAGATAAGCCATTATAACCGACAAAGTTAGAAATAGATTGTAAAGTACAACTACGCTTACCTCTCCTATGAGCGATAGGAACATCAATATTCGAAAATTTAATACGGGCTCAACAATTTCAGATGAGGAGGGAATTTCCTTGAGGGCACGAGTGATGAGTGTATATGTGCTGAATAAGAGGTCAAGCTATATGCTGAACAAAGGAAGATTGGGGGACTGCACTACTTGATAAATGAGAAAGTCATCATCAAAGATCTCATCTACAGATGTGGGATAAAACGGTATAAACTCATGAAAGGTAACATGAGCAGAAACCAATACCTATTCATGTCAGATGAAAAATAGATACCCTTTCTGAGTACAAGAGTAGCCCAAGAATATGCACCGAAGTGCCTAAGATTTAACTTGGTAACACTCGGACGATGATCACGAACAAAACTAATACACCTAATATCTTAGGAGAGACAAGAGTATAGAGACTGAGATAGTAACAAGACACGATATGGAATCTCTCCCTAAAGGACAGAGGAAGGCATCCGACTAATGACATGCAGTTAACACAGGCCAAAAATATTTAGGTACATGTATTTGAAATGAGAGGCTGGGGCAACCTAAAGTTAGTGATGGTGCTTTCTCTCAGCAACCCCATTTGCTGCGCATTTTGCTAAGATGTGTCTATACACAATGATTGGTGGAGCATATATGAACTTAGAATAAATAGTTAAGAAGTACTCTTGGCAGTATCACTGCAAAGAAGTTTAATAGGCCCACCAAATTGAGTCTTAATTTCAGCATAGAACTCAAAAAAGATATCAAATAACTCAGAATGATTTTTCATTAAATATATCCAAGTAATACGGAGTAATCATCCACAAAAATAACAAAATATTGATAACCGAACTTATAAACAACTGAAATAGGGCCCCAAACATCCGAATGTACTACACCAAAAGGGGCATGAGCCCTTTTATTAACTCTAGGGAAAAAAGATATAGGATGGGCTTTGTAATGCGTTTTCTCAAAATTGGACAAATAGTAGAGATCAAGACACAAGTTACACAACTTCTTAAGACTCGACATTGAAGGATGACCCACTCGGCAATGAATTATGAAAAGAGAAACTGAAGAAACACTCAACATGCGGTAGGGATGTAGGGAATACAACTTCAAAGAAGTATAGAACGCTAGATTCCTTCCCTTTACCAATAATCCTTTTCATCGATCCTGAAAGAAATAATGGGTAGAAAAAAATGAGACCTCACAATTATGATCACGAGTAAATTTACAAGAGATTAAGAAAACCAGGAATATACAAAACCGAAGATAAAGAAAAAGATGATGTAAGACATATATCACCACTCCCCTGAACAGGAGCCACCAAACCATTTGCTAATGTGACACTGGAATACTCGACATATGAGTAACAGAGAAAAGATGCCTCAGTTGCCAGTGAGACACTTTCCGGCACCGGCCAATAGCGGTGATGAAGCAGAGTGCAACAATCAAGATAGTTGGCTCAAATTTGTTCGGGTTTGCGATTGACGAAGCAAACCCTGATGACAACTGTAAACAACAATTCTGACTCACAATGAGGTTGCCCCACCACTCCAAGGTCAAGCCAACCTTCCACAAGAGTCGCACGATCACCGGCAGTGTTCTAAAAAAAGGCTTAGGCACCGCCTAGGAGCTAGGCGCCACCCAGGCGCCCAACCCACAGATTTTTTTATCTTTTATTTTTAAAAAGCTTTGGCATTAAAGGACGGCGTTTTAGGCCTTTTTTATATATAAAAAAATCAATTTAGATTATTTGGTCATATATATATTGCTGCAGCATGTGTTATGGACCTATAGTGTATAGAGTTATTGATTATTGTTAAGTTGTTTTGAACTTTAGGAAGATATGTAGATTATTTGTCTATTTGGTGATATTTATTGTTAGTATATTTGAAGGTTTAGTGCTTGTTAACTAATAATTGGGTAATATTAAGAAAAAAAATAAAAAATAGGGTAATTATGCCATAATTGTAGTCCCCGCCTAGGCTCTCTAGGCGCTAGGCGCTTGTTTTGCATCTGGCGCCCACCTAGCGATTTTTAGAACACTGATGACCGCGACCTAAATCCTCAATGAAAACCTTGGATTGCCCAATACACTGGACATGGATATATCAGGCCATGTACATGTAAAGAACAGGAAAGAAAAAGATGAAAAAAAGAAGAGAAATGTAGATTAATTAGGGTTCACCAGGAGATTAGGAAAAATCCCGCTCTGATATCATGTTGTTTGAGAAGAGAATGAAGAGAAAGAGATGAGAATTGAGAAGCCGTGACACAAAACTGGTTCGGCGCTTAGTCATATATATGTTTGTGAATATACAAGTTACATCAAGATGGCCAGACATATAATGACATACTAACCAAAACCCTCAAACATATAACTATACTGTAACAGTTATTGAGATCCATTCAGGATATCTCATTTTTGTGTGTTTCTAAACATTAGCATTATCTATTTCTTTCCTTAAGTCTGAATGCGATTCAATTTATGGGTATCAGAATCAGGGCAGTGCCATACACTTCAGAAAGAAATACATTTTAAGACTTGTTTGACGCAACTGATCTGGGAAATTACAACTTCATCGTCTTTCTGTTATTTTTGTGTTGGAACATCTAGGAATGGCAATTTGGTTCTAAAAATCAACATTTAACAATACAATCTACTAGTGTAGAAGTTTGATGTCAGCTGGTCACAAATTTATTGACTTCCGCCATATTTAAGTCTAAAATGATCTAGATTGTTTAGTAAATAGATTAACATATAAAAGCCGTGTAGCATACTGAACTTGTCTCGTATATATCTGGAAAGTACTCTGATTTAGCTTGGTGAATTTATATGTTTCTAGGCACATTTTGGCTGTGATTTGCACACTCTAGAAAACATAAAGTAGTTAGCAACTTTTTCCTTTAAAACTCATTCATCTTATGCATACATTTTTTCAACAGGGTTGGATTATTTCTATCCATTTATTTGGGAATGCTCTTTAAAAGTTATTTGTTTAATTTCTGTTTCAATTACCATCTATAAGTTTCTGTCGTTTCTTTGCCCTATATCATTCAAATATATATGCAAAGTCTGCTGTCTTGAATGTTAATACTGAAATATAGAATCAGGTGTTTTTTTCTTACCCTCAACTAGAACAAGGTTGATCCAACAATTAGAATCATCAGTCATGTAGTATACACTGACACGGCCTTCACAAAGTAGACTCTGATGTAGGTGATGTCGAACCACTTTAAGATCCCACGCTTAAAGTTAGAACGGCAAAGGAATTTCCAACCAAAAGGAAACCTAAAAACACTTTTATTACAACCTGAAGTTACTTACTGAATGATTACAATGATTTATAGGCCTAACAAGCTAACCCTAATTGTAGAACTTTACTCAAACACCCCCCTAATAAGTAAAAATGCAAGTTAACTAATTAGAAGTAACACTAAACATGAATAAATGACATCGTATTGCTTACTGCAATAGTAGGACTAGGTCCCTAAACCTGTTGATTTAGTGTCAACGTAGGAATGATGAGAGAGAAGACTGCAGAAGGAAGAAATGATCATAAGTGATCACTATGCTCGCAAATCAGAAACGTATAAGGTCATTCCTTGGCTGTCAAAATTCTTGAGCATCGAGACTTATGATGGTGAATTTCAAAATAATCACTAAAGACTACCGCAAGCGCACGGCTTATCGCATAGTATTTAGGATGTCGATCCCACAGAGACTTCGTATCAAGTACCGAAGAATTCACAATTTTGAATTATCTAGACAAATCGATTTTTAAGGTTTTGTAACGATTAAATAAAGTTAATTAGCTAGACTAATTTAACTAAATAAAACACGAAATTGGATTTTTGATTGAACACAAGAATATAAAGCTTCTAGGGTTTCGGTTCACCACGATGATATATTCATAAACTTCGTAACAATCTTCCCGTTTATTATGAATGTCAAATTTTGAAGGCGAATTGCAAAAATTTAGTTGATTGTATTCTTTCGAATTACTCCCAACCGTGTCTAGATTAATTACAAATTCGATGTCTCGCTCAATGAATTAATCTAAACCCATTAGTTCCCACAATTCAATTAGCCTCTAGAAATTCAATCAACTGTCGTTCTCATGAATTTCTAGTTCAATCTTAGGATTCTATTACTTACACTTTCACCTTTCGGTCCTTCGGTTCAGTAACTGAGATTATTGTAAGAACGTAGGAGTTTCACTTTTCAGTCCTTCACTACCACACATTCATACAAATTCTAACAAAGCTAAAATCAAATCAAAACAACTAACATTCATAAACGGAAGGGAAGATTGCAACTTAATTTATAAATTCATCACGGGCTACCCCTAACCCTAGAAAAAGAGAACTACTCACGCATAATTGAAGAAATCAACATGAACATCAATAGAACATCATGTAGTCACAAAATCAAAATTAAAGAGAGGGGAAGAGAGTGTGAGATTGGTCAAGTCGCGTAGCTAGGCATGCTCCCATATCAAGTCGCGTAGGCCCCGAAGCGAGTGTGAGATTGGTCAAAGGGAGACCAAGTGCCATAGCGATGGGAGTTACCAAACCACCAATCTTTATAGTTCCAGTTGATGCCCTAGCAACTTTATGAAAATGTCTAGCCAAATATGCAGCAGTATGCACCTTATACTTCTTATGCACATTATAAACTGACCAAAGCACAAAAAGTTCATCCTTTCTTATGTTTCCATTATTTTCCCCACGAGCAAAGAGTGTATTAGCAATTAATCTCAAAAAGTATCGAAAACATGGATGATGTACTTTATTTGATTTTGAATTTTTGGGATCAAAAACAAAAGTGTTAGAGTTAATGGCGAGCCAGAATTTTTTACTATCAAATTCATCGGGTAGTCGACCGACACCGGCAAAAGGCAACTTATAAACATCACCAAATTGTTCTAATGTCATTTCAAAATCCTGCCCTAGCAGTCAAAATTGAACCCTACCATCTGCACAATTTTCTCCGAAAATAATTTGCTCGTCGAAAGAGCTCAAAAACTCCCTTGTTAACTCTTCATAAGTATGCCATTTGCCATTCATAAAATCCACCCAACCCAATTGTTTGATCATCCAAGACAAATCATCAAACATTCCTAGGCTACGAGTCACATTCTCATCCAAGTAACGGGTATGCACAATTTTTCGTTTTAAGAGAGATTCGTACTTATCCCGCTGTGCATCATTCTTAAAAACAACATTGGATTGAAAATTCATACCTCGAGAAACCTTCGATTTAGCTTTGACCTTTGAAATTTTTTATTTTGACTTGGACACTGATTTTGAAGTTGAACCCACGATGGATTTTTGCCTTGTTGTCACCATTTTTGATGAGAGTTCTTCCAAGAATCCTCAAATCAACAAAAACCCCAATTTTGGCAACCCTTCTGCTGACACTTTGTAGCGTGATGAGAAAATAGGTGAAAACCCTAGGCTTAGTGAATGACAGGATGAAGAAGAGTGAGATGGAGAAGAGAAGCTTTGATTTTGAATGGAGGTTGGGGCAAAGAGGGAGAGAGATCGCAATTTTTGTGTGTTGGAGCGTGAGAGAGGAGACGCTCCAGTGCGATCAATATTTGGGGGTTGAACATTTATATTTCGCCCCCTTCAATTTTATGCCTTTCCCCCTTTCTCTCTTTTTTTTTTTTTTAAGGGTATAAAAGAAGAAGATATGGTTCATGGGTGCAAACAGAACAGAGCTTCAGCACAGCATCAGGCAAAATTTCATCACTTTTTCTTCCTTTCTGAACGAGTCCATCTTCAAATTAAATCACCTCACTAATCATGAAATTTATTTAAAGATAAGAAAAAACCTACAAAACAAAGGTAAATACTACAAACATAATAAATCTATCGAATAAAGAAAAAAACTTAAATACGAAATAGAAATAAAATGAAGAAAAGCACTTGGGTTGCCTCCCAAGAAGCGCTTGTTTAAGGTCATTAGCTCGACCCCCTTTTTTTTTAGATTAATTGAGAGATGATGAAGGAGAAAGGTTGAGGTACATGACTTCTTTCCCCAATGGCTCTCCCGCAAGATAATGTTTCAAACGCTGTCCATTAACCTTAAACTTACCACCTGACTCGCTGCAAATTTCAACAGCTCCATACGGATAAACTGGATGCACAATGAATGGTCCAGACCATCTAGATTTAAGCTTTCCGGGAAAAAGCCTCAATCTAAAATTAAAGAGCAATACTGGATCTCCTTTTTGAAATTCTCGACGCAAAATACGCTTGTCATGCCATCTCTTTGTCCGCTCCTTATATATCTGGGCATTCTCATATGCATCAAGCCGTAACTCATCAAGTTCATTGAGCTGAAGCAATCATCTCTCACCCGCGCTCTTCATGTCAAAATTAAGAGCTTTGATCGCCCAAAAAGCTTTGTGCTCAAACTCCACCGGAAGATGGCAAGACTTCCCATAAACCAACCGAAACGGAGACATCCCAATAGGAGTTTTAAAAGCAGTTCGGTAGGCCCATAGCGCATCATCAAGCTTCAAAGACCAATCCTTCCTTGAGCGATTGACTGTTTTCTCTAAGATGCTTTTGATCTCCCTATTTGAAATCTCGACTTGTCCACTTGTTTGCGGGTGATAAAGGTGTACCAAGCTTATGAGTCACTCCATACTTCTTCAAAAGTGCTTCAAATTGCTTCTCAATAAAATGAGTTCCTTCATCGCTGATCACCACTCTTGGCACACCAAACCTTGGGAAAATACTTCTTTTGAAGAACTTGGCCACTACCTTGGAATCATTTGTTGGAGCTGCGATGGCCTCAACCCATTTTGAGACATAATCGACCGCCACCAAAATGTACTTGTTATTCAGGGATGATGGGAATGGCCCCGTGAAGTCTATTCCCCAAACGTCAAAGAT